>VXBC01008933.1:654502-766754 GCA_013399945.1 Ploceus nigricollis | reverse complement strand
ATCTGAAATTCAGGAAAGGCAAACGCAGGGGCCTGAACCTGGTGATGCATAACCCCAGGCACCAGGACAAGCTGGGGTCCAGCTTGCTGGAAGGCAACTCTGCAGAGAATGGCCTGGTGGTCCTGGTGGGCAACAAGGTGTCTATGAGCCAGCAGGGCTCTTCAGGAAGAGCATTGCCATGAGGTTGAGGGAGGTGATCTTGCCCCTCTACTCAGCCCTGGTGAGGCCAGATCTGGAGTGCTGTGTCCAGTTTTGGGCCACTCAGTACAAGAAAGATAGGAGCTCCTGGAGTGGGTCCAGTGGAGGGTGACAAAGATGATGAAGGGATGGGAGCATCTCTCTTATGGGTAAAGGCTGAGGAAGATGTACCTGTTCAGCCTTGAGAAGAGATGACTGAGAGGGGACCTCATCAATGTCTGTAAGCATTGAAGGGTGGAGCCAGGCTCTGCGTGGTGCTGCCAAGCAATAGGACCAAAGACAATGGGCAGACACCGATGCACAGGAAGTTCCACCTTAATGTGAGGATGAACTTCTTTACTTTGTGGGTGACTGTGCAATGGAAGATATTGCCCAGAGAGGTTGTGAAGCTTCCCTCACTGGAGATTCAAGAACCTCCTGGACACAATCCTGTGCCATGTACTCTGGGATGACCCTTCCTGAGCAGCAAGGTGGGACCAGATGACCCACTGTGGTCCCTTCCAACCCTACCCATTGGGTGATTCTGTGATTCTTTAAATTAAAAATGTATGTGCAATATCAAAATATCCTAAAAATAAGGTTTTTAAAGTTCTTAGTAATTATAGCATGTGTATATAATCTCTAGAAACAGAAGTTTGAGGCTCTGATTCTGTTTATAATATTTGTGCTAAGAAGTGAAATATCTTCTGTTATTATCAAGCACAAGCTTAAAATCATTGCAATTTCTCTATAAGCCCATCACACACCAAGTCTGGGATATCTCCTTTTTCTACAGTAGAAGCTTGGATATTTATCAACACAACCGACTTGGCTAGAGGAAGTTAATTTACCTTAAAATACAGATCTATAATCTATATTTATTCTTTACATTTACAGTGAGATGATATCATCACTGACTTTAAAAATGGCAATATTTGAATTTAAAAATTAATGGAATTAATTCTTAATTATTTCATAGTTTAGAAAAAGTTCTGCCTACTTTTCATATTAATTATCCAATTATTTCATACTCAAAGTACGGAAAAGATAACTTTTCAATATCACCATTTTTCATTAAACCTCACTTTTAACAAACTTTAGCACAAAGAAGCAAGTCCTTCACCTTTCCATATTGTTTGGTTTTCAGTCTGTGTTTTGCACATTTTCAGGTACTGTGCTTTTCTAATGAATTCAAATCAGGTAATATTTCTGTCAACACACTATGTTGACATTCTCCTGGAATTTAAAAGAAAATTGTCCTTAATGGCAGATTTAGATTATCATCTTACCTACATCTTTCTCTGTATATTTTATGCTATCTCAGTGCTTCAAGTTTGACTAAATGATCTTTAATGAACCTTCTAGTCCTATGTTTGATGATATTCCCATGTAAGGGGAGAAGAGAACTCTTCTCTTACTATAATTCTATGGATGCTGACGCTTTCTTATAGCTAAAAGGGAACACATCCAACCTCCTATTCTAGCAACAGGAGTGGAAGAGAACCTGATTAGGAGAAAATTTTAGGATGATCCAAAAGTGTATTCATTGCTTATTGTATTTGCCACACATATAAATTTATCTTTACAGTCCAGTGTTGAATGAAAGGCCCTGAGGCTTAGATTTAAAAAGAAAGGAATATTAGGATAGTATGTAATTATTAGAAATAAAATATGAAAATTCCTAAATTACAAGGCATGTCTCTCTACAGAAGCCAGGTAAAACAGATGAGGTTATTTGATGAAAATGTTGGTGGAAAGGAGAACTATCTCATCCAGACAACCAAGTAGTTTAGCAAGGCTGCCTAAAGCTCCAGTTAAAACTGTCTTATATTGTTTAATTTATTTCTCTTTTGAATGAATAAAAGGCAAAGCCAGGAGTGCTGCTAAGAAAGCTAACACTGCCTTTTTAAGGCATCTACATTTATATATACACTCTGAGTTGTTAACCACATTTGATACATTGGTTTAAAATCTACTATTTGAAGGATTGGTTTAAAAGAAGAATATCAGAGATGTGAATGAGCCCTTTTGATGGAAAAATATCAGCTTGTTCTTTGTTGACACAGGTTTCTGACTCTCTAGCTGCACACACTGTACTTGTGTATTTAGTAAAAACTGTTACTAAATAATACTTATCAATAATACTGTTTCTGACTAAATTAAGGAAATATCTGAGGCAGACTAATTTTTTGCTTTTATCACCTTATGATATGATTTGAATATGTAAAATAGATAGGGGAAATGACAATTTCCCATGAATTTGTTGGAACAAATAGTTGTAATTCAATCCTAGTGAACTCTGCATTAAGAAACATGTGGATGTAAATAGACCTCATATGTGGGACCTTGAAGGTTTGTTCATCTTTATATACATACTTACATAGTAATTTTTTTTCACATGAAACTTTTGGTCACTTCTTTCATTTTCAATATCGAAGTTGTATTTTCCCTTGCTGGAATTTTGCAAAGCTGTATCAGAAAAGGGTCTTCATCTTTGGTATCTAGTGGACTTAGTCCACACAGATGACTTCTTACAATTGCCAATTAACTTTTTCCCAGAAGGAAGCAGTAGCATATGTCTGCCCTGTCTTTGATAAACAGGTCTGACATACACTTTAAACACCAACTTGAGAAATATATTCTGAGTGTTTCATGAAAGCAACAACAGAAGCTGCATAAGACTTAGTAAGCTGAGGGAGTAGAAAAACTTCAAGGATGGAGAAAAAATAAAGTAATACCTAAAACTCTTGAAGATTTGGAGATAGTCATAATAATTTGTATTCTGGTCTGCCAAAGCCTTTATAAATTCTCCTGTGACTTTTTTAGTGTGGCAATTTTTATATCACTAAGGACAGGCAAAACGAGTTAAGTCAGTCACTGTCCACCTGGGTATTCACCTGAAGTCCAATCACAACTAAATTTTTTGTGATTTCATTACCAATTAAATATAGCATATGAGGGCATTTTTGTATGGTAAGCATCCACTCCCCCTTCTGCAATTCCAACCAGATAAATGCATGTTTTTGATACTTAAAAAGTACTTGAGGTGCTTGTAGTGGTCAAGAACAACCTGCTTACATATTCACTGTGGTGAGTTTAGTGAGTAGGAAGCCAGTTCAAGGTTTAACTCTCTCTGGAAGCCAGCAGCTGTGCCCAACACTTGTCCTTGTGAGCCAGGAGCACAGGAGGGGTAACTATAAGTGCTACGTGTNGTCCCCTTGGTCCTATGAGATGTCTTTTAAACTCATTAAGGAGAGAAACTTCTGAGCCTCTTTCCTTTTCAGGGAGACAAAAGGCTTCTTGTTTACTCCTTAGCTGAACTCACACTCCTACAAATAAGTACTGGTGATCATGCAGATTTTAATCAATGGTCTGACTTGGCACTGATAGGTGGCCAGGCCTCTTTTTTCCCATTGTAAATGGCCAAACTGTGAGCTGATTTAATAAAATATACATAACTTTAGCAAAAAACCCAAAAAAACCAAAAAAAACCAAAACAAAAAAAAAAAGCCTAAGTCTTAAATGCCTTATTTGTGATGTGTTGGGATAGTTCCATTCTTTTTCTTTTCCTTTTTTTTTTTTCTCAGTTGCTTGTATTTCCCTTTTTGGTTGTGAGAGGAAGCACTATCATCACTGTAGTGCAATAAGTGCATAATAATAGTTTTATAGGTATAAAAGTCAAAATGCTATTAGTGCTGAGAGGTATTGTTTTACCAACTGGATCTTGTGTCTAAGAACCTAATTTTTAATAATATAATTTGCTTAATGTTATATATTCACAAAGTTAATAGTCAATGAAATTTCCCATGCACTGTCTTTTTTGAACAGAAATACTTTTGCCTGTCAGGTGCTATGTTATTAAAGAATATTACTTAAATTAAAATTGCACCTAGGCTGAGAGTGTTCACAACACTTAATGGACTTTTTGCAGTTTGCTTCCAAGTACTTGTCTACTAACAAGATTACAGGCATATTAAGATGAGTGTATTTGGGGGCAGGAAAATGTGTGCTTAAAAAATAAAGCCACTTTCAGCTGCGTGTCTTTTGAGCCATAAATTTATCACAGAGATGGTGAAGCAAGGTAAGCATCTCTCCTGCCATCGCTGCTGTAGGCTGGCAAGGCACTGAGCTGTAGCAAAGGGGAAGATGGGTGACTGTCCCACATACTCTGAAATAAAAGGCTTAAATAGCAGTGAAGTCTGAGCCTGTCCTGCAGGAAGGGTGATGTGTCCTCAGTGGCAGGCTGGGGACAGGCAGTAGCTGTAAACATCTGGCGGTAAAAATGTGGAGAATCACTCTCAGGAGAAATCAGCTCCCCTCCTTCCCACCCCATCTTTATGCCACAATATTTTCTTACAGTTCTGCAATAACCTACATTTAGTGAGAGCTTTGTTACACATTTATGGTCTTGTGCAATTTGATAACTCCTCCAGACAGCAGAGTAACTTTCCATAAGACAAGCATATTATTTCTGAAAATTGTCAGGGTCTCAGGAGACTTCATCAGTATTTATAAAATGTCTTTAGATATTTCTATGAGAGGTGTTTTCTACTGTGATAGGTGTTTTATCTCTGATAAGTGTTGTGGAACAGACCCTCCTCCTCTATCCTATACCCAAAACAAACATCTCTACAGTAGTAACGAGAAATTTCTATAGCACCGAGACAATTTTTTTCGTCAAAGGGTTGTGCCATGTGCTTTATGGGATTCTCTATTCAAGTCTTGATGTGGTAGCATGACAGAGATAATCACATCCATACAACACTCTGAACCGAGCCCAAACAAAAAGTACCCGATTGACTCCAAGTCATACAGTCGTTTTGTCCCACTCTAGTCTCATCCTAAATTGAACTTCTTTCTGTTGCCTCCAGTACGTAGTACCAGCAGAGAGAAGACACAAAAGAAGCAGTTTGAATTGCTGCCTTGCTCATGAGACTGCCTCAGTGTTCCTTACCTTCACGTTGTTCAGCTGAACATCTGGCTGGTTTTGGGTGGTTTCTCTTTTAATTGCTGCGCCAGCCTTTGCCATGCCACACATTCCTTGCTTCATACGAGCAGCAACCAGATTCATTATCTTCTGTTTGTTCCAGTTGTCTTGTTCTGGATGGGTCCCTGAATTGTTTTCTAGACTACATCTCCTGTTACCTGCATTAACTGGAAACAATGTGTGGGGCTATGAAGTACAGAGAACTGGCATCTATAGCTGTTTATGATTTGCGTCTTTCAAAGAGAAAGAATTGACATTGCACTTTTCAGCTTCAATGTGGAAATAAATAAACCCTTTCTAAAAGTGTCATATTAGGTTAAAATCAATGGGAACAACACAGAGGGAGGTTACGAGAGTACAAATTATCCAAATTCAAATTAGAAATCCTACTGTGAACTTTCAGAAGTCAAAAGATGGAAAGAAATATTTTTAGTTCTGCATATTTGATCACGAACTAGTGTAACAATAATATTGCACAATACAGGTAACACTCTTCCATTAATTGTCAAAACATCCTTTTATGGTGGGATTTCTCCAATTTGTACTTATTCCTACAGAGTATGTCTCTTTTTATAGTTTTCTTTCCTTCTTTCAAATATACAGATTTTAATATGCTACTAGCCAAGTAAGTACATCCTAAAGATGTCAGAATTTTTGAATAATAACATCAGAAAGAAGTCTTGCTTTTTTTAAGGAACAGAGGGACAGAGAAATTACATTTCCATCTTTTATAACTGGAAGACTAAACCTTATTTTGATAAAGTCTGCAGAGATTAACCCCATGTACAGAAGCTAATTCGTAGATTTTAAAAATGACTAAACTCGATTTGATTGTTTTGGATTTTTTTTTGGAAAGGACTGTGTGCATTATGTCTCTAAACTGTACCTGTATGACACTATTGACATAATTTACAGCATTCAGTGAACTGCAGCCATCTACAAATTAAGAGCAAAGGGAAACAGATATTTCCTAACTGCAAGAAATCTGAAAATCTTTCTGTTTGGGGCAGATTAGCCTTTACATTGGTTGAAACAAAACAACCAGTGGGAGAGATTAATTGCTGGAAATGCATGATTCAAATATGCATGTGCAGCATCATCACCAAAGGAACCTTAGGCAGCCAGGTCACCCTTGGCTATATTGATTCCAGGAAACAGAAGCAGTACTGTTATTAACAGGCACTGTAAATCAGTGTCAAAATGAAAAATCTTGAACAATTAGAAAGTAATAATATTGTACTGTTGAGAAAAAATACTAAGACTCAGCAATAAATTTACTTGAGTGGAAGATCCATATGTCCTCCAATAAAATTAAAAGACTCATAAGCCTTCATTTCAGTTAAAGATTTATAACTCATTACCATGAGAGTAAGACTGAACCATAAATTCTGGAGGAAATTTAGAGACTAGCCAACAGGAATTCCTTTTTTTGTGTGTGTGTATACAGATTGAATTATAAAGCTGGTCTTATAACATTATTTTTAAACTCGGCAGTCATGTTTATATTTTCTAATTTCAGCTTGTTTTGAGAATTTACTAATTTTTTGCCCTAAATTACACTTCAGAATATTTATTCTGACTTAAAGAAAAGCGACTTCTTGTCTTTAGTAATGAATCATACCTATGGCTTGCAACATTTATTAGGAGGGAAGTTCAGATCCATGTTTTCACTTTGGGGTATTTGGGGTTTTTTGGGAGTGGAAGGCATACTTGGAGACATTTGGTAACAAGCAAATCTATACAATGTGTCATCTTCCACAGTATCATGTCTCTGATGGTCAGCTGTAGCAGTTGCTGGAGACAGGACAAGCATACTGTGAACTTTCTTTTCACTAATTATCCCAAATTTCAATAGTCAAAATTTAGGAGGCTTTCCTTTCACACTTTCAAGGTGACAAAACAATTGCTAATTGTTTTGCAATTAGCAAACAGAATACACTCAGTAAATTTGAAAGAAAATAGATTTTCTCCTAGGCAACATAAACTGCCTCTTAACATTGCAAACTTTTCAACATCTGGGAATAAACAGTCCTGGAGACTAGTGTTATACTGGCATTTATGTGTTGTTCCAATATCTAATGCCTTAAAAAATAGTTTATTGTCTCTTTAATTCTTTTCCAAAAAAGATGAATAGACAATATTTGTTATGTCTCAGAAGAATTAGAATGAGATATGTTTTTCAATTTCACTGCTGTATTCTCAGGGCTGTAAGTTTGTCTGCAATTTGCAGTTGATAAATTATGTTTTCTCTGTCTTATTATATACAGACCAATATATAGCACATGGTTATTTTTCCCCCTCATAGATAAATTATTTATTCTATACAAATGTAAATTTTAACATATTTTTCAAAATCAGGCAGAGTGAGCATGCATTAAGCAGGAAGTTAATGCACAAAGGCAGCAGGCTTTTTCTTTCTTTTTCTTTCTTTTTCTTTGATTTCCAGCCAGCTTTATATGTGTTCAAAACTCAAGGCAAGGAGTTAAAAACAGCCAGTGAGGTCAACAGGTAGTTATTGGTAGTAGGCAAGGTAAACTTGTCTATATTGAAGGGAATGTTTTCATATAAAGACATCAAAATGTCCTCCAGCTTGCTTTCAGAGCAGGTTTTTACTAGACAGCAGATAAGTACGCTTGAAGAATCTGCATTTCACAGAAGATGTTTCACCTTTCTTCAACAGTGCTCTCATGATATTTCAGGTGAATTTGAAAGAAGGCTGAGTGGTTGTTCACCTCTGCTTGCCCTCTTCATACCCTGGCCTCTGGCTGCTTGGGGGGGAGAGCTGTGCTAAATTATCCCTCTTCTCTGAAGTAATTGTTGTGCTTTTCCTATTCCTAACTTGCTTTTTGGGCCACGATCAGGTATGACCCCAGCAAAGATTGGGCTCATTCCCAGGAGGGAACATCCTCCTGCTCCTCTCTTGTTAAACCCATCTTGCTCCTTATTTTCGAGAACACCACCAAAGGTTTTTACCTATCCCTGCTGGTGTCTGCAATTACTTGTGCCTGTATCAGCAATAGAGTGACCAGCAGGATTGGGTCAGTGATCCAATCCCCCTGCTCAGCACTAGTGAGGCTGCACCTTAAATCCTGAGTTCAGTTTTGGGTCCCTCATGACAAGAAGGACATTGACACGGTGGAGCGTGTCCAGAGAAGGGCTGATGAAGCTGGTGAAGGCTCTGGAGCGCAAGTCCTATGAGGAGCAGCTGAGGGAGCTTGGGGTGTTTAGCCTGGACAAGAGGACACTCAGGAGACCTTATCACTTCCTACAACTATGAGGCAGGAAGGGGGGACGTGGTCTCTTCTCCCAGCTAACAAGTAATAGGACGAAGGTGCACCAGGTGAGGTTTAGATTGAATGTTAGGAAAAGTTCTTCATGGAAAGGGTTGTCAAGCATTGGAACAGGCTGCATTTCTGGAGGTATTAAAAGATGTGTAGATGCAGCACCTGGGGACATGGTTTAGTTGTGAACCTGGCAGTGCTATGTTAACATTGGGACTTGATGACTGTAAAGGTCTGTTACAATCTAAAAACCCCTGTGGCTCTATCATTCTATGATACTGTATAACTTTTATTTGTATTTTCATTATGTCCCACTGACCTATATAGTCATATAGTTACTATTTACATTTGTTAATGGAGTTACAAGATGCAGGAAAATTACAGGTTTCTCATCCTGACAGAAGTTCTTGAAGTGCAAGTTCATAGCCTTTACCTGAAGATCACCCTTCTCCTTCAGATTTATTGTGTCAAGAAGTCTAATCCAAAGTCTAAGTTTTAAATGGATATACAAAGGATTTTGTGTATGAGTAATTTTCATATTAGTATTTGACAATCCTAATTTATAACATAAATAATATCCTTTATAAATTTAAATTTAATTTTAAAATGCCATTTAGTTTCTGAAAATCAGATACAGTCATGGTCACTGTAGAAAGGTAAAGACAAGTGTGTAATAAGTAGCATTGTGTAAGAGGATGAGAATAATATTTACATAATATGAATGGAAAAAAACCAGAGTTACCATACACAAATTTAAAAAAAAAAAGATTTCTGTGAGTGGAGTATTTGGCAGCTTGTTCTTTTCAATGGCATGCTTACCTAAATCTCCCCTTGTAAATACTTAGAGAATAATTGGTATAAAAGCTGTCATAATTTTCCTACAAATGCATGCTGCTGATTATTCCAATATATTTTAATTTATTACAGTGCTAAAAGCAGTGTAGCTGGACTGTGTATTCTTCCTACACTGCTGAAGTAAAAACTGAAGTAAATATGAGAAAAATAAAATATATTAGTTATTAGATATCTATCACTTTTATAACCTAATTACACTTTTAATAGTTTTTAGTGTGTTGGAGTAGAAGAAATGGTAATGAAAACGCTTGAGTCAATTTTAAATTGAGAGGACCCTACTAGAAGAAAACTTAGAGGGTGACAGTCAGACTTTGCATCTGAGGAGAAAGTTTGGTGGGAAATGATAGGATCATTTCACTAATGACAGCTGGCATTTCACTAATTAGTGAGAATCCAGATGGAACAGCTATCTGCTGTTGTGGTCAGAAATGCTGGGGTGTAGAGATGGGGGAAAGAAAGGAACACCTTACCCAAAATTACTAAATTAATTTTCCTACAAGAAGTTGAAGTGGTTTCTGGATATCTACCATTGCATTCACAAAATGCAACTCATCAGCTTAACTTGAGTGTAAGTGTTTTTGCAGAGTACAAAACAATTAAATTTCTAGGAAATTGTTAATTTTCAATAATGAAACTTCTCTGCTCTAAATGGATTTATGGCTGAAGTTGGTCTCTTATCTCTAGTAGGGCATTCTGTTTTAGTGGATGAATGAAAGAATTGTATGGGCAATCATACACAGCCAGACAATATTGAGGTTGTAAAGAAATGCCAGGATCAAGTGCAGATCTGTAGCATTTTAACAAAGCCTTTTTTTCCACCTACCACACCCTTTGAAGCAGTAAGCTGTATAGCAGCAGTAATGAATACAGATTTTGGGTTCCTCGTACTGCTGGGAAAGTTTCCCGGGTTTTAGTCCACATTTATATGCCCAGAACTCTAGAGCCCAGTGTAGGCAATACATCTTGTACAGGCCACATGTTAACATTACCTGAGTTATAAAATCGGTGTGGGGCAGAACCAAGTGGTTTGTGTCCATGCTGCACTGAAGCATGGGAAGATCTGTCATTTGGCTACCTATTGCAAATACCCTGGAGCTGCAAAATTAGTGATAGAATAAGGTAGAACCATCGAATCATCACAGAACAGTTTGGGTTGGAAGGGACCTTACCAACCATCTAGTGGCACCATCCGTGCCATGGGCAGGAAACTTTCCTTGCCATGAAACCAGGTTGCTCAAAACCTTGTCCAACCTGGCCTTGAACACTTCCAGGGATGGGCGTTCACAGCTTCTCTGGGCAACTTGTTCCAGTGACTCACGACACACGAGATTTCTTCCTTATATCTAATCTTAACTTGCCCTTCTTCAGTTCAAAGCCATTCCCTCTTGTCCTATCACTACAAGCCCTTGTAAAAAGTGCCCCTCCAGCTCCTTGTAGGTCCCCTTTAGGTACTGGAATGCTGCTGAAAGGTCTCCCAGAGCCTTCTCAAGGCTGAACAACCTCAATCATCTCAGATTGTCTTCATAGCAGAGGTATTCCAGCCCTCTGATCACCTTCATGACCCTCTTCTGGACTTGCTCCGACAGGTTCGTGCCCTTTTTATGTTGCGTCCCCCAGAGCTGAACGCAGGACGCCACTTGGAGTCTCACAAGGAAGAATCACCTCATTGGACTGTTTGCTGCTCTTTGGATACACTTGACTTCCTGGCTGCAAGTGCACATTGTCAGCTCATTTTGAGCTTCTTGTCAATCAACACCCTTAGGTCTTTCTTATCAGGGCTGCATCAAGTAGCATTAGCTGGAGTTGTGGGGGGCCCTGCTTTCCACTAACATGTTTTTTTCCAGCTGAATTTAGGTTTACAACTGAAGGAAGTGTGTGACAGCTCTGCCACACATTAGTTTGAGTTGTTATCAAATCACACCTGGAGTTAATTCATTTAGTCTTCCAGGGAAGTCCCTCCATTTTTGTCTGGACCTGACTTTGCTACTCCTCTGCTTCTCTTGCTAAACTATCTGCATAGAGACAAACTTATTCTCGGGTTTGGGCAAGTTGCACTGAGCCTGTAACACAGACATATTACCATGAAGCGTGCTAAAATGGAGTAAGGTGAAATTCCTCGTGCAGCTTAAGTGGATCTAAATCACACTGCTGCCAAAGGTGGTGTGTTGACATGGCCACCCCACCTGCCAGCATCTCCTGACATGGACGCACCACTTGTGTCTTCAAGATATGGGCATTTGAGTTGCCTTGAAACAGCTGTAAATTCAGCCTAATCAACTCTCTTTTGTAGACAAGTCTTCCAGCTTGATACAGCACCTATTTTTATTTTATTTTGTGAGTGGGGAGAACAATGTATGCTTTAGTTTTGTAAGTTTATGTCTCAAAAGGCTTTTGGATCCTGGACGAAAAGTAAATATTAAATCCACAAAAATCTTATTGATTATAAAACTGAGGATTCAAGGAATGTGGGAATTGATGTGAGAATTGACTGTTATTCAAGACTTATTACAACCTACAGATTTTTTTGGGTAGGAAGTCAAATTCTTGTTAATATTGAAGTTATTTGTAAAGAGTAATGCCCTTTATTACTTGGGTTTCCAACTTCATTAAGTGTTCCCTTGGGTTTCCAACTTCATTAAATGTACATGATCTTTAAACTGGCAGGCAGGTGGGGTGAATGCAAGCTCTAGTGATTATCACGTGCTTGGTGGACTCACCTTATTGCTCTTTCTTTCAAATCTCAGGCTCTGTTTCTTTCATGATGTTTAATATTTTAAAAAGTGTCAGTTGCAACAATATGTAAAGGGAGCTGACAGGAATAAAGAGGAAATGGTATCCTTTTCTTTTTGTGACCCCATGAGTGTTTGCTGGTATGGAGATTCAAGCTCTTTCTTAGGATGAGGCATAAAGCTTTGTAGAATAACACCACCTGGGAGTATCTGTTTTGTTTAGAATTGCTGCAGGCTGATGTTTTCACCTACTGTGCGCCTAATAATTGCATTAAACAAAATTGTGTTCCTTTCCTTCCCCTATAACTATTGTTTTCCTCTTTCCCAAGCCTGCATTTTAAATGTTTTGCCTGTTAATTTGATATTTGCATCAAGAGTCTTAGGATTTCTGATCATAGATTAACCCAATACAAAGTAATAGATTTTTCCTGATTGATTTCATCTGACATATTACATGTACTTAAATTTTGTTCCCATGGATAGGATGACAGGTTAGTAAGGTTTTGGTGCAATCATTCTTTTTTTTTTGACAAGGTGATAATCTGAAAAGGGAAATTTTCCTGATTTGTAAGTACAGTGCTGATAAAATTATGTAAAGCTATAATAAATTTGAGAAATATCACATGAAAAAAAGAACAAATGAAGAAAGATGAAACTCTTCATGAAAATCATTCCCTAAGATTTTTTTTTCTCATTCCAGTGTTTTTCTTAGTGTCAATCAGGGTAAATGTCTTGATTTAGTATTCTGTGAGGTTGCCAAAATAGGAAATCAATTAAAAATAAGATATTGAACAAACCTTATTGAGGGGCAGAGATTTAAAAAGTTTTTAAAGAAGAAAATGACTAATTTTTAATTCTACTTTATTTTCACTTTAGATTGAGATTTCAAGAAAGGTGCTCCTCCTCCAGAGTATCTCCGTAACTAATGGGGATTGCATAGTGCAGATATTAAACCTCCATAGGAAGGTCCAATTGCAAGGAAACCTTGAGCTCTCAGGTGTCACCTCTCAGTTCCTTTAGAAGGAGAATGAATGTCCTAAGAAAGGAACAAATTTTAGTTGCCAAGTAATATTTTCATATTTGACCAAGCTGAGAAAGTTTTTGGGTTTTGTATTCATTTATTGAATAATAATGCTTAAAGTCTTTATTTTGATTGAAACATGAATTAAAAAGTTGTTAAAATCGAGATTCTCTGGAGGAAAAAAAAAATTTTATCCTGATATAAACATTTTGACAGGTTGGGAGGATATTAATCTTTTAGTGAATTGAAGTTTAGTATGATGCTATACTTATCAAATCTGTCCAAATTAATTCAGAAGGTGTAGCCTCATAAAATGCACCTCTTGCACCTCTTACTTTTTCTAGAACTGATTTTATTGGTTGTGTGTCAGTTTAATTATTTCTGCAATGAACACAAAGTCGATGAAGAAATGTACCTTGCCTTTTCACCCATTCTTCAATACCTGGAATTTGGATAAGACAATCCTCACAATTTACTACATTCCAGTAATACTGAATATTTGTTTTAAATGTTCCGAAATGGAAAAAGTAAGCTTATTTTTGTTTTACTAAAACACACTAGTTCAGTAAGAATAAGTGAATAGCTGTTATTTCTCTTGAAACCATAAACTTTATCAAACTTTCACTCACTAGCTGTTTCTTGTCTACTTGGTGTCAATTGATGAGAAGAAGTGCCCCACAGTAGTTATATAATAATAATTCTGGTGAAAGAATGATTGCCTTAGCTTAAGACAAAAAAACAACTATTGCAGTGACTAACAACTTCTCAAGGGCAGAATTTCACGTAGCAGGGCACCTAAGTGATTCTGTTTTGAATTACTGGGCACTTGAATAGGTATAAAAAATTGTAATTTTTAACTTGTGGTCTAAAGAGATTCTTCAGTCACAGCACTGTATGAGAAGTTAAATTCACTGATGTATTTTCAGATTTTTCAGAAAGAGGATTTTGAGGCTTAATATCTCATTACTGAACTTCTGTGCTTCTAGCTAACATTGGTGAAGTTGTACATGTGAATAAATAAGTGAAGCAAATGAGTATTTTGAAGTGGTTCACTTTCCTGTGTTAATTATCTTGTTCAGACATACATGGCATGCTGCTGGGATGCTTAGGGTCCTTTCACTTGTGTGTTCAGCCAGGAAAAGATGAAAAAACTTGTAATGGGAAAATCACATACAAGAATGGAAGTTTGTGAGGTGCCAATAAGATTTATTGTTGAAATATAGGTAGTTAGAGAAAGGGTCCTGAGGAAGGAATGAAGCAAACATCACTGTGAGACTAAAAAGTAAGCAAACAATCATCAGGAGCAGAAGGGTCTCTTGGATTTGCAGCACTGTGAAAAGCTGTGCCCAAGCAAGAGGAGAGTAAAGACCTTTCTAGGACTCTGCGTTGATATGAACTTTGATACCCAGAAGGGGCTTTTTTTTCCTTAGGTTTTACAAAATTCCCAGATCATCCAAACCACACAGGTACAACCAACTTCTGTGATGGACAATGAAGCAGGCTACTTAGGATGCTGGCATTTCTCACACCTACATTGAATCTCTGTCTCAGTGCTCAAGGATTACTGAGAGGCAGCAATGCATGTTATTCCACCAAAACAACACCACATTTCCTTGAGCCCCTGGCCAAAGTGAATTGAAACCTGTGCTGGAACAGCTGTTTTGCACTTTGTGTGAAACAGTTCTACCAATAATAATTATATGGAAAGCACTATCCTTCAGGAGCGGGGGTCAGACCTGGTCCATGACCCTTCTGTGCCTACCAAGTGTGACCAAAGAGGTTCTTGAAAATTCAGTCCGAGTGACATCTTTTAAAAGTGTATTTTGTATCCTCATAGGGACTAGGTTTTGGGTTAGATGCTTCCTTCTTGCTGTTAGTCAATAAAACATTAAAATTTTTAGCTCAAGATTTCAACTTATCTAAACCTGCAATTATTCTTATAGCACTTTATTTAAGAGTTGAATTCTCAACACAAAGTAGTAACAATAGTAGTAATAAAAACCTAACAGCCAAGAATTGCTTAGTGTAGTGGTATCCAGGAATGCACAAATACATCATTCTGATATTGTGTCCGTGTGTGCTCGTGTAGCCCTTAGATTTCTTTCTGTACTCATCTAAATAAGAGAAGCCAGCAGATCTTCAGGGCATTACCTGGTAGTAGGACTTGGAACAGGACTATTCTGCTCATGGAGGTCTCCCTGAGTGCTTCACCCACTGCTCTTCTAAGGTCTGCATACCTCAGGAAGGCTGACCCAAGGCTTGCCCTTGCATTAATGTGGTTGTACGTTGTCCGAGTATTTTTATAGTGACCGCTGTGTACTCAGAGACTAGGCACACATTTGCAAGGTGGAGTTCTTTGCTACTTCTTGCCAAACAAAATGCTGTCCTGAACAGAATAAGTTTCACATCATAAAAATTCAGCTACAGCCATGTACATGAGTCACCTCTAAGGAGGTTTCTCATTGTCTAGAAGAGGAAAATATTTGAAGAAGGAGCTCAGATGGGATTGATTCATCTGACCTGACATGCAGGCAGGTGTTTACAAAGCACATGGTTGATCAGAGTATTACTCAGCTGTGAAAAAATATGTACTCCATATTTATCCCATTTCTTTGTAAATTCTCAGCTAAAATTTGATTTATTTTTGAATTAATGTGTACTATGCTTTGTTTGTTTGAAACACTTTTTTTGTTTTACAGATCACACTCTTCTACAAAGTGTTTTGCTCAAATCAATATTTGCTACATTTATTCTCCAGGGTGTGAAGTGATCCTGTGACATCCTTATATCTTGAAAGAGCTGCTGACATTCATGTCTGTTTACAATACTGAGTATTTTGCAGCATTGAACTCTGATTACCCTTTTACTGTCTTTGATCTCTGCATCTGTCTGCTTGAGGAATCTCTAATTTCTTAACATTATTCTTTTCAGCTTGTGTACTGTGGTTTAGTGAAAGTTTAAAATGTGCATGTAAAGGATTAGTCTGTTGATTGCATTGACTCCCTTTCACAGCAGTCAGTAGAGTTGCCTACATTGTTCCTTTGCATTAACTGCCTTTTTCCAAAGGACAACTGAGGAATAAATTGTCCCCATTCTCTTTTTGCCATACAGGTGTTTATTGATTGCAGTGAAGATAGACATATGCAAAGTAACATGCAACATTTGTTCTAACAGAGCATTCAGATTAAATTTATGCTAGTTGAAATGATCTTTGAATTCAGGCACAGTCTGAGCATATAAGGAAAGAAAGCATTTACTTGAAATAGAATTATTTGTCTTGAGTTACAGACTTCCAAAGTCCTGTGCTTAGTGTTTACTCTCTTTTATTTTAAAATAAAACCTCAAGGCCCTTAGATTTTGAACAAAACTCCCCACCTGCCTTTACCAAAGTGAGCCTTGTTGTGTGTGAAGTCTTGTAGTATGTCATTTTCAGGCAGGAAAAACACTATTTAAGGGATTTGCTAAAGGGCTAGGCAAGGAAAATGTGACACACTGGTGAATAGGGAGGGTGATTTAGTAACAGGAGCCATGGGTAAGGCTGATAGACTGAATGTCTTCTTTGCCTTCGTCTTCATCAGAAAAGTCTTTCATGCCTTGAGCTCAGTGAAAGCTTTGGAGGAAGGGGAGAATGCCCAGCACAGGATAAGGACAGGACTAGACTGGCTGCATTCAAGGCTGCTTAGAGACCTGACTGATGTACTTGCAAGGCCACTTTCTATCATCTTTCAAAGTCGGTGAGACCAGGGTAGGTTCCCAATGAGTGGAAGAAGCAAATGTTGCACTCATCGCTGTAAAGGCAAAAAGGACCATCTGAGGAACTGCAGAGTTTCAGCCTCACTGTGACCCCTGCGGGTGTTTTAGAAAAGGTCTTCTTAGAGCACTTTTCTGGGCATAAAGAGAAGGTAACTGGGAGCTGCCAGCATTAATTTGCCAAGAATAAAACATGTGTGACAAACCCAACTGGTGTTTTTGATAAATTTATTGGATTGCTGGACTAGGGAAGAACAGTGAATGGCATTTACAACTTAAGCAAATCTTTCAGCCCCATCTGCATCTGTATTCTTCAGTCCTAGTTAGGACATTCCAGACTAGATAATGGACTATCAGATGGGTGAAAAGAATGGATGGTCAGGCTGGTTCAGTGGCTGTGCTCTACCTGGAGGTCAGTTACAAGTGCCCTACTGCAGGGGTCTGTCCTGGGTCTGTCCCTGTTCAATAACTTCATCAATGTCCAGCCAGCTTGGAGGAGGAGATGAAAGGCAGCATCAACAAACTGAAGTCCCCAGTATGTTTGAGGGTTGGGCTGCCATCCAGAAGGGTGTAAGTAAAGAAGAGGCTTCATGAAATCCAACAAAGTCTTATGTGAAGGCCTGCAGTGGGGGTGGTCAAATTGGTCAGTGCTGTGGCAGGCTGAGGAAGAGGAGCTTATTCAGCCTGGGGCAGAGATGGCTTCAGAGGACCCAACCACAGGAACATGGTGTCTACAGGGAGGGAACTGAGGAATCTGAACTGGTCTCTGAGGCAGTGGCCACAGACAGAAGAATGGGAAAAGTGGCATCCTTTTATAGGAGTGTACCCTATGTCCTTCTCAGGAGGCACTTGAGCAGTGGGACAGGACATGCCCATAGAGATTGTGCAGCATCATTCTTGCAGGGTTTCAAGATGTAATATGGGAAAGCCCTGAGTGACCTGGTTTTACCTCAGAGTTGAGGTACAACCTCTCATATGAGCAGGAGGTTGGACTACAAGCCTTCTGATGTCTCTTCCAACCTGACTGATTCCGTGAATGAACAGAAATACAATTATATTTTGCTTTCACAGAATGTAAGGTAATATATTGATTTTTGTGTGTTCAGACAGGATTTTTAAATTGGGAAGTGAGGGATTGAACTGTCTCAATCTGTAAAGTGTGTTCTTTCCAGAGCTTCAGCATCAGTATTAATAAGTACTGCGTATGCAGAGGCAGAATAGATGAAAAGAGAGAGATTTATCTTCTGAATTGGTGGTGTCTTCATTTCAATCATAAGAAAGTATTTTACTTAAGAGCTGGAGCCCATACACTTCAATTTCTTGGAGATAAACTGTTTCCAGTGTGATTATTTACTGGATGTATTCCATCGAGTATAGTTTTTAATGTTTCTCTGACTGATTGTTCTGACAGAAATTCCTTATGTACTCATATAAAAATAAAGAGGGAGGCAGGGAGCTTGAGTTAGCAGCCTTCCAAACAACAAAATCATAAATCCACTATTGTGTTGCTTTTCTTCCCTTAAGCCTGACATCACTTCATTCTGAGTGAATTTATATCTTTTGAAGGGTGAAGAAAAAAATTTGCAACTGTGTTTTGCAAATACAAGAATCTGTGAACTAGAATAAATTGCTGGCTATTGGCTTGATTCTGAAACTTGAATTCAAGCACATGGTTGGTTAGTCATACAAGTATTCCTCAATTCAGTCAGCACTCTATTCTCCGGTGTTAGGTTTGTCTATGATGTAATGAACAATTTAAGATATTTCAAATTGATTTGAATATTCCAGTTGTAATTATACCTAGGCTACCTCTTTGAGTGTTTTGAAAGCATGGACTGGTTTTTTGTATAGGAAAAGTACATGCTACTAAAATATGTGGCAATTATAAAGAGTATATAAGGTATCATGATGAACATTCCCCTTCTCCCCACACTCCACTAAAATAGACAAAATTTTTAAAGACCAAGGGCCTAATCTGGTGTATTTGTTACTGCCTTAGATCTGCCCACAGCTGTCCCTTGAGGCATGCAGAAAGATTTGATAAGCAAACGTTGCCAGATGGCTAATGCTTGAAGGGAACGTTTTCCTACAAACATTGCAAAGTACAGAAATGCTGAGGCGTAGCAGCATTCTACAGGCGTAGGACTGCTCTGTGCTTTGAAGGACATGCTCACATATCTCATCTCCTGGAGCAGGGTCAGAAACTCAACCAGCTTTTTAAGTACCCTTGGCACAGCTGACATTAGCATGCACGTTTGTGGTCTTGACTGAATTAAAAAATGAATGCACTATAGAGAATTAAGGTGCCTCTAATGTGCAGGTTCTTCAGCATCCTACAGGTAAGCAAGGGTATGGACAGGGAGAAAGGAGGCATAAAAAGGAAAGGAAATTCTGGAAAAGCTGTTTGCCTTGACTTGACACCGTGCTGGACACACTGTGAGTGAGGATAAGAGCTTGTAAGTGGCAGCTGATGGGTGTTGAGGGAGCAGCATGTTCTACCTCCTCTGTCCCCATCCCTGCCCTTGTATACAGCTGATGCAGCCAAGCAAGAGTCTGTTGAGTATAAAAAAATGGTCTTTTGTGCCTTAGGTTTTGTGAAGGTATCATCAAAATAAGCTTTTTGCGGTACTGAGGCAGCCTCTAGAGAGGAATATCGCATCTTGTGACATAGTTGGTCTCAGGAAAGCACTTAAATCTCCTCCTATGCAGATGAATGGGGAGAAAATAAATTCAGGTAATTATTGTCTATTTGTAATTTCTTCTTCCAGAAATTGTGTTTGGGGATGAATAAACTAAAAAGAATATACATAATAGCTATATGTCACTAGTTTTCCCTGTCCTATAATATAATTTCATTTGTGAAGAAATGAGCCTGATTTTAAAATTTAAGGATCGAGTCTTTAGTTGTAACTTCAGAGTATGAGCCATCAAGTCTAGAAGTGAAAGCGGCTAGTGCATCCATCTATGCTTTACATCCCCAAGGTCTCACATCATGTTCAGCTTGGATTTTGACAAAGAGGAAGGAATGTAAGGATTCCTACAAATATTCAGGTCTATGGTTCTTGGGGGAACTCTACCCAACCTGTAGTATAAGATTGTGGTCTGAGGTGATATTAGCATCCCTTCCAAATTTGCAAACTTCTACCTTAATTTGCTCTTTTCACCTAAAAGTAGCTTAAAACTCAATTCTCAACTACAGAATTACTATAGATAACATCATACAAATCTTAGACAGCTGAATGCACTCAGTGATCTTGGAGATCTCTTCCAACATTAATGATTCTATGATTCTATTATTCTGACTTTTACATCCTTTTCTGAGCATGAGAGGTAACAGTGAAAACTGAGCTGTTGTATACCAGTTGTTGGCAAACACTTTTTTGTAGAATAGATTTTCTAACCTTGAGATGTTGAAAATGAAGTAAAACACCAAAGCAAAGCAATAACTTTGGATGGTTGTGTTACTGGAAAGCATCCCATAATTGCTTCCTAAAACACTTAATCATGAAATTCTTTGCTTCCCAGACTTTATGTAAGCAACAGATCACAGGTCTGCTGAAAAAAGAAGCCTCAGTAAATTACAGAGTAGTTTTATTGTTGTAACCTGTGGAGCATCTCTTCCCTTACTGTTCATCAGGATGACCTTCTTAAAAAGTCTAAAATTTGTTTTCTTCAAGGTATGAAAATTATTAACTTAGACATTTATAGGACGCAAGTGTTTTCATCACCTTTGAACAGCAGCACATTTGTACCTGTAAATAGATGTTGTCTGAAGATATCGTGTTGCAAGGAAATTTTTCTTGTTGGTTGTGAATCACACCTGAAATGAGTGAGTAATCATTGATAATTTGACAGGCAAGCACCATTAAGTTGCAGAAAAATGTGTCTAAATTTACTGCAGTATTAAAATACTTGTAAAACCAAATTCAAAGCATATTCCTCTAAATGCTAAAACAAATTTTTTGCTACACTTGCAAAAGCAATGGACCTCTTTATTCATATGAAAACCCTTTTTCTTATAATATGAAGTAAAATCCAAAATTAGTAATCTATTAGGACCATGAGCCATGTTTCAGATTCTAGCAGTTATTCCTGTAGTCTTTCCTTAAAGGAGTAAAAATAGGATAAAAATATCAGCCTAGAACATTATTTTTCACTGTTTGACTTTTGAAGGCAAAGGAAAATATACTGTAAGAGTACCTACAGAGCTACCAATTAGTGCCTGGTAAAGCACTGCATAGTGGAAATTAGTTGCAGGATGAGGGAGCCAAATACTGGTACAGATTATATTGATAAATAATGTACCTCAGCAGCTTCCTGTGGTGTTTAATCTTAGCTGTTTGAAAATGTTTTCCATAACTGTATGAATAAACCACTTATTAAACGCAGTAAAGAGTATTCCATTATTTTCTTCCCTGCATTTTTTGTGGTGGATCATGTAGCACACCTCACCTCTAGAAGAGAAGAGATGGAAAGCCAGAAATGCATGCCAGTCACTCTTCCCTGAGGTGGAAGGATACGATGAGGTGGTACAAGTTTAAACAACATTGTAAGTCTCTTACAGAAACAGGAGTGGACCAGTGAGATTTCTGTACCTCCATGCAGAAGATGCTTCTGCATTTCAAAGGGAGCCTCAGCTGAGGCCACAGAGCCCCACAGACCTCCGCCAAGATCTTGAAGAGTATTCACAGGCATCAGAACTGTTTCAGGTAGAATCTTTCTACACAAGGCAGTCAGACACTTGCAAAAGTTTATTTAAATGAAAATTACAAAATCATAGAAACATGAAATGGCTTGGGTTGGAAGGGACCTTAAAAATCATCTAGTTCAACCCCCCCTGCCAAAACAGGGACACCTTTCACTAGACCAGGTTAGTCAGAGCCCCATCCAGCCTGGACTTGAACACTGCCAGGGATGGGGCATCCGCAACTTCTCTTGGAAACCTTTTCCAGTGCCTCACCACCCTCACAGTAAAGAATTTCTTCCTAATCTAAACCTACTCTCTCAGTGTGAATCCATTCCTCTCTGTCATCTCACTACATATTATTGAAAATAGCCTCTCCCCATCTTTCTTGTAGGTGATGCATTGCAAGCCACACTTCAATTTATTATTTTATTATTTTTGTATTTTTAGGAGATACCAAGTAAGAATTTATTTTCTTTTCTTTGTTTTTGCATTGGAAGGTGCTATTTTTAGTTGTTTAAAAGTTCAGTAAGTTTAAACACAGAAGTGATACTATCAATGCTGAGTGCTTGCCTCAGAGTATCTGGTTTGCTTAGTGATTTTTAAATTTTTTTATTTTTTTCAAACTAGAAGGATGTATGTTGAAGGGAAGCAGAAGACATGCAAGTCTGAGGAATTTCAAATTATTTGTACTTTTGCAGGTCTTTGATGATCCATAGCTGAATGTGAGTCATCCTAGAGCTGAAATGGTGTCATGTTTTAACCCATCAGGTGGCTAAACACCACACAGCTGCTCTCTCACTCACCACCCCAGTGGAATGAGTGAGAAATTTGTGGGAAACAAGAAGTCAAACTCTTGAGCTCAGATAGTGACAATTTAATAGGACAGAAATGCTTCTTGTGCACCCCCAGCCTGCTCACTGGTGGGGTGGGTTGAGAGGCAGAAAAGGCCTTGACTTTATGTAAACACTTCTTAGCAACAACTAAAGCATCAGTGTGTTATCAACATTATTCTCATCCTAAATCCAAAACATAACACTGTACCAGCTACTAGGAAAAAAACCCAAAAACTCCCTTCCAGATGAAACCATGACAATACCCACCCCCAATTCTATACCATTTCCATCATGGCCAGGTCCCCATATGTCCAACACATTCTTTCCTGTCTTTTGATCTATACATGCACATATAATTCCCTTAGTCTATGGGCCATTCCTCTAAAGTATCCACTGAGATAATTTAGTCCATGACTTTGAGCTGTATCCATCATAGCAGTCCTTCAGGGCAGGAAGTTTCTGGTGTTGGATTGCTGCATGCTGAAGTTGGTTCTGGTTCCATCGTTTCTGTGTTTGTCTAGGTCTATCATTGTTACACTCTGCCCAGATTCATCAAAATTCATTCTTCACTAATCTAGGCAATTATTCCTGTCATGTCATTGACATAAACATATAGGAACTGTTGTAGTGAGGACATACAGTATTATATAGCAGTTAACATAATGTAATTCAAATCGCTGGCTATTACCCGAAATCAAATCTCACTGAGGCGCAGATCAGACTTCCCCATCCTTCCTCATTACCTACCAAGTGCATCCAGGTCCTTGAGAAAAGCTGTCTCACAAATGTGTTTGCCATTGCTTGAAGCAGAGGTAATCTAAACTGTCTTCTGCAGCATATTTTTTATGTGCACTACAGTGACTTTATCCTCTTACACAGTATGTTAAAGTTTTGCCTCGGCAAGGCCACTCAGTCGGCAGATTCCTTAGAGTTAACTAACCAGGTGGCTTTTTCTTAATGTATACCACAATACTGGAAGGTCCCACCACGCATTTCTCTCAGTGTAGTCTTTAAAGTCCATTGTATGATTCGATTTTCCTGGAGACTGGTGCATGATAGGGCATGTGATTTACCCACTCAATGCCATGCTCTTTGGTCCAGGTGTCTATGAGGTTGTTTTGGAATTGACTACCCTTGTCTGAATCAATTCTTTTTGGGATGCCATGTCACCATATAACTTCCTTTTTTAGGCCCAAGATAGTGTTCTTGGTGGTGGTGTGGGGCAAGGGATATGTTTCCAGCCTTCTGGTGGTTTCTTCCATCATTTCTTCCATGCTGCTTCTCTGGAAGGGTTTGAGGAAGTGTGATATGGTCAATCTGCCAGACCTCCCCATATTAATATTTCAGCCATCCTTATCCATACTAGAGAGGTTTTAAGTGCTTGGCCTGCTTGATTGCAGCACATTTCACATTGATGAATAGCCTGTGCAATAGTGTCAGTGGTTCAGTCCAAACCATTTATAGGCCCATCTATATGTTGCAACTCTTCCTTGATGTCCTGAGGTGTCATGAGCCTATTGGGCTCTAAATAATCGGTTGCCAGCTCAGATTCAAACGAGCCACTTCAATCACAGCAGCCTGACCCACCTGCTGATTTGTTTTTACGTTTTTCAGTGCCCCAGCTCTTGGGTACAGAAGCATCTACATGATGTGCTTTTACTACCAAAAGCAGCCATAATTCAGCAACACACATAGGTTTAATTCTGTGCTGTCAGTTGCTCTGCTTCCATTGCTGTAGCCACCCTCACAGGACATTTGCCACTGTCCATGACTCATTATAAAGTATTGGCCATTTTTATAATTCAGCAATGTCTAAAGCCAGCTTGATGGCTTTCATTTCTACAAACTGACTCAATTTGCCTTGTCCTTCAGCAGTTTCTGTGACTTGTCATGTGTACTCCACACAACAGCTTTCTACCTTTGATGTTCTCCTTCAATATGACATGACTCATTGATGAATAGGGCATATTGCTTTTTATTTCATGGTAGTTCATGATACAGTGGGGCCTCCTCAGCATAGTGTCCAAAAGCCCACAATGCCTAAGAAAGCTTGTGTTGCCTTTTTGCTTGTTGGTGGAGACATTGCTGCTATCTTGTTAATTTCATCCACTGGGATCTGGCAACCTCCATCTTGCCATTTTATTCCTAAAAACTGAATGCTTTGTGCAAGTCAATTGACCTTACTTTGTTTTATGGTGAAACTAGCTTTGAGAAAGATTTGGACTATTGTCTTCCCCTTCTCAAAAACTTGTTTTGATATGTTGCCCCACACAATAACGACATCCATGTATTGCATGAACTTCAGAGCTTCACCCTATTCCATTAAAGTCTGGTTCAGCCCATGGCAGATGATAGGGCTGTATTTCCACCCCTGGAACAGTCAATTACAGGTGCACTGGATACCCATCCAAATGAAAGCAAATTTTGTCCTGCATTCTGCTACCAAGGGGATCGAGAAAAATGTGTTAGCCTGCTTGGCTTCCTTAACCTCTAAATCCAGGTTACTGGCACCATTATCCCAACATCACAGCAGCCAGGTGACAATGTGCTCACCTGGACAACACTGCAATTCTTTCATATAACTCAAAGCTCACACAGGAATAGGGGTTGGGTAGTTTCTGGCCTATGAGTTCTACGTCTTCCTTTGTCTGCCTGACTTCCTCCTCCTGTTCTTGTGATGCCCCTACATGGGAGTAGCACAGGGTGGGTTTTTTCCATGCTTTTTTTTTTTAAATAATTTCGCTAATAGTAAGTACCTACTCTCATGTGTGGAAATTAAATCGTGATTAATGACTGATATATTTTGCCTGCCAAGAAAACACTGAATTGCAATTTTATAGATAAGTTTCCTTTTGGAATACTCTCACTTTCAAATATTTGTTATTTGAAATTTTAGCATACCTATATAATGATTTTTTTAAGATTTGGGCTGATCTTTTTCTTATACTGTAGATTGGTCACAAATGTATAGTGCAGATTGAGAGAGCATAAAACCAGATCTCCCTCTAGAGACAGTTTTGGTTTGTATTTTCTTGAACTTTAAGCAAAACAACATGAAAGCTTGGACAAAACCTAACTTATTTTGGTAAGAAAAATTCCACACCAGTGATGGCAAGCCTGGAGATGGGTGATTTCCAAGTGGGTTCTAGTTTCATGTAAGGATTGGTCATGAAAATTTTGTTTACCCAACTGGCCCTTTCTTCCTTCTGCTCTATATTTTTTGAAAATTAATTTATTTTTTCACTTTTGCCATTTTCTCCTGAATGTTAAAATTGACTTAGAAGTCTGAATCTTCAATACCACTTAAATATGAAGGCCCAAAACAAGCAGGGTATGGCACGTTTTCAAAGGCGTGCTGGTTGCAGTAGCTGGCTTTGCCAGTTACAAAACACCTTAACCATCAACACAAACACCTTAATTTAAATTCCTCTTTAATTGTTTTCTGTATATATTAAAGAATGTGATTATTTTAAAAATGTATTAATATTTTGGAATGCACCTATGGAGAAATGAAATAAAAGTATGTACCCAGCAAACACAGAAGTGAAACACTGATCCAGAAACAAAGTGTAGGCAAAGATATTTTGAAGAAGAAGCTGCAGTCAGATTCCACCCCCCACCCCAACAAAACAACTGATGTGTGAGCTTTTGCTAAGCTGAAGTAGTTGAGCATCAGTGTCTTCTCTGAATATACTGTAATAATGAGAAGGCCTATATAGATTATAAATATTACTTCATTACCTTGGCAATTTTACTGCTAAAATGGGTAACTTTGAAATCCATATAATGTTTGTTTGGTGTTACTAATAATAGTGTAACACTTTCTTACATAGGGGGAAAAAACAGAGTTACATTGTGTTTCTATAAATAAACCTAGAGAATTAAAGGTGTTTAAAGTGTCTCTCTCATTGTTGGTAATGAATTCAGAGATCATTTCTAGTTTCGAATAACTGAGAGTGCACCTATATCAGCGTTTTAGTGGATGTCAAGTCCCTAAAGGTGGCTTCTCTGTTCTGCAGATCTGTTCTTGTTACAGGGGGATACATGCTACTGTAGATGTCAATGGGTACTGGGGGCTTCTTTCACATTAGCACATCTTTATCTGTGCAGGTTAGATGAGAAAGGAGGGAACAGGTAAGGACAAGCAATGGGAATGTTTAACAGAAACTGACTCTATTTTTGTGGTTTTGTATTCCTTTTAAACTTCCTTTCATTTTTTCTAGAAAATGTGTGGTTTGATTTTGTTTTGTTCTGGATTTGGTTTGACTTTTTTTTCTTCTTGTTGTTTTTAATGGGTAAAAGTCCTGCTTGAGTGCCTTTTACTATATTTAGAACTAATGATCATTTGACCATTCCCTTAGGTACTGGGAAAGGGATGGAGGAGAAAAAGTTAGTTGAGATGGACTGCTGGTTTAAAGTTTTTTTTCTTAAGACAAAATGTACTAGAAGAAAGCAGCAAAAATAGAATAAGCCATTCTTGTCTCAGGTGCTGGAAAGATGTAGGCAGAACACATGGTCTCATCAGCTGCTCTGTGATGTGGTGAACCTGTGGCAGGATTGGGCTGTTGAGACTATTATTGAGTTACTTCATTTGTCACAAGTTCACAGAAATGTTGTCTTGTAAAAGAGATGGCCTTGCATGAGACTCCCAGATAGGAGAGAAATAGGCAGCAGTACAAAACAGGTATCTCCCAGGACTTGCTCCAGATTTAGCCAAAGGTCATGGGTGTAGTAGTGAAATCTACATCCCACCTCTCTGCCAAGTCTTACTGGGACAGCGCTCAAAAAGTAGGAGATTCCTTACTGTGCTAATGGGTCTGTGGCTCTGGGAAAGGATGAAAGGGGTAGTAGAGAAGAGTGTTCATCCTCTTAGTTTACTTGCTTCCATAGTTTTCCTTTCCATGTAGTCTTCTTCCATCTCTCTTCTGAACCCCAAACCAGTGATAAATTAGTCAAAAATAAGATAAGATTTTATTCTTTTGGCTCCTTTATTGTTGTTCCTTTACTCACCTGTCACAATTTTTGTTCTTTCTGTCAAAGGAATTAAATTTTTTTTCAGATTAGATCTGCTGTCCTGCTCCACTTTTGTGCCTTAATCCAGTAACATCAGGATATTGGGATGCATTATGAGTCTTCACACAGTTTTCAAGAGTGCCATCTGAATAATACATACTCTTATATAATATGGTGATGCTTATATTAACTAGGTGTCTTGTAAAGTTTTAGTGGTCAGTCCTTTGAAATAGTATTTTTAACTTTAAAGATGTGAATATCTCAGCTGGGATAGCCAGGTCACCTAGATATAGGGATATACATGGGGATACACTATGGCTTTTTTGAGCAAGAAAGATGAACCCTGAATGTGGAGGATTTCTGAATTATCCTTGAATTCATAAAAAGCCCAATAAAATGTTATTCCATAATGACATATTCATAGTGAGGCACTTAGAATCTCAAAGCTAGTTGGTATAATCACTTCTTTCCAAGTTCTGGTCTGTCAACTACTCTCACTTTTCCTGCCTCTCTCCTCAAGGAAAGTTCAACCATCAGTATTGACACGATTTTAATGTGACACTGTGTTCCTGAGCCTCATTTTTTTCCCTGCTTGCTCTTTCCCACTCCTCTTCCGCTCTCCTGTCCCACTGTGTTCTTTCTGTTACTTTATTTGATATGATATAATGAAGAATGGCCTCTGGAAAGAAAGCTCTGGGCAATAAAGCCTCTTTTTAAAAAACCATGTGCATAAAGAAAAAATAACAAAAACTGTCAAAAGAAGCTGTTAGTGTGAATGTATTTATTTTATCTTTGGTGGGAAAGCTTAACTCAGCTCCAGGACTTCATGAGTACAATAGACAGTAATTTCTATATGAGTAAAACATCTATTTCTCTTTTGAAATATGGGACAATCTGAACCCTAGGTTATCAGCTGCTTTTACAAGTTTCAGGGGAAAAAAAAAAAAGAAAAAGATAGATCAGCTATTTTTGAACCATATATCAGTCGATAATCCAAGTCCCTTTCAGGAATGGGGTTAAAGCATACCTCAGTATAAGCGAATACTGTGAAAACTGCAACAGCTTCTGGGTGGTGCCAATAAAGCGTGGGTTAGAAACTTTGGCTTAGAACCATGTTCCTTGAGGTAAGGGGAGTAGTGGGGTCGTTTCACAAGTAAGAAGAAACAGCATGGGAAGGAACGAGACGTTTCAGCGGGTACTGTGGTAGCTCTTGTAAGTTTATGACTTCCCACTTCTTGGGACTGAGCTCCCCTGGCATCCCTGGTGCTGTGCAGCCCCAGTGCCCAGCTGTACCCACCCAGCCAGTGCTGAGCTGTGCACACACCACAGGTGGTCACCCACATCCGCTGGGGTGGGAGGATCGCGCACATGACTGAAATCAGGAGCTGATCTGTGGGCTGATTCTTCTGTTTGGAGACTGGCTGGGAGGAGAGGAGATGCTACAGAGATGTGATTCATTCCTGATAACGAGTGGGTGAAACTCAGGCAGGCAGAAAAGCTGTGATTCAATGAACCTCCTGTACAAAGAGAGGACAGGAAGAGAGCAACCAGCAAGGATGCTTTGAGAATGAGCTAGTGTGTACCATTTAAAAAACTGTACCATTGTGTCTCCTTGAAATAAGTTTTCTGGAGGCAATCACAGCTCTTTATAATACCTAAATGTTACAGTAAGAATGTGTTCTTTAGTGCATTAAGATATTTCTCCCTATAATTTCCTTGATTTTCTAGATAATGGATTTATTGACACATCGTAAGAAAAATTACAGATTAAAAATAAGTAAACCACCCCATTCAAAAGTATATAGAAACATTTTTCAAAATTTGATCAGAATGATATTTTCTCTGCTGCAGTAAGTTCACTATTGTAAACCTGCAGGGGGAAGAAATAAGCAGAGAGAAATTGTACAGCATGCTGCCAACTTCATAGATCCTGGGTGGGATGAATCAGATGGAAAAATTAAACCCAGAGCTGAAGGCCTATTCAGCATCTTAGAAAAAAAAATGCTGATGAAGAAGGAAAACAAAAAAATAGGCATAATAAATAAATAACAAAAAATTTAAACACCTGAACTTGTTTACTTGCATTTCATCCACCCTGACACTTTTTATCTGTAGCTTTTCTTTTAAAGTACCAACTCTTTCTCAGTTTCATGAGCAGAAGCAATAGACTATGCAGAGTTTTATGGATATTTCACGAGGTTGGCACTGACCGAAAAGCCGTGCTTATGAATTTCAGTGCAGCATCAAACTGCCGGAGGGTGTAATCTCCAGGGCAGAGATTATTAGCTCTTCATTTGTGCTTTGCTGAGCTATTTTAGATATTATCCCTGGGCAGACAAGGGCTCTGTTCTGCGGTTGCAAGGCCCCGGCTGACAAGGCGCTGACACTGTGGCACCGCTGCGTGATTACCCTCTTGTGCTGCCAGATTCCAAGGAGTGCTGATAAGAGTCAAGCATAGACTTCATTTCCTGGATTTGAGAGTGAGATGTGGGTCAAAAGAGCTTTGTCTTGGCATTTTCAATCACTGTGTTTCTAGCCTTCACCTTATAACACTATATATATATTATTTTTCAGTGATGTGAATTAATTTGTTGCTAACTGGGTTGTCATTTCAAGATAGCAAATGCATTTTAGGACAGTAATTTAAGAGGTAGCTCTATAGAACTCATATCTGAAAATCGAGATTAATATTAACATGTCCATGCATAATATTAGTTTATATTTGGACAAAATCAGTAGGCATTTCTTAAAGAACAAAGTAATTGTTCACATGCTCACTTCTAGACAAAAGTGTTCTGACCTTTCCTCCAAGTTCTTGGAAAGCAGTAGTGGTAGGAAGTACACATCATGAAGGAAAACTGAGTGGTCAGATGAAACTGGTAGTAAAATACTACCTTGTAGGCAGTATCCCAATATTCCAAGGCACATCTATTAACTTGAGAAAGAAATTTCCCACATATACTTCAATAAAGGCAAGCAGATGCAGCATGTTCTTATATTATCGTGGGAAAAGTTATATGATGTCCAAATATTTTGGCAGCTTGGAAGACTGGGGCTTTCTCATATTTATGACCTTATTTATCCCTTCACTCAAGGGATAACAGAAATAGGGGGAGACTGTTTCTCCCACCTAGCAATAATGATTAGTGAAGCTACTGTTTTCAAGAATTTATTTAAAAGTTTCATCCATTTCTGGAAGCTTCCTTTTTCTGAAAAAAAAATGTATATATATCTGTAAAACTGATATAATACCTTATATCTTAATTTAAGAGCCTGGGGTGTTCATGCAAAACACTATAGAAATTACAGTGCACTATAGAAATTTACGCAGGGGACAGAGTGAAAGTTTGTAGGTGCTCTAAATAAGTTGAGAAGATCCTGATGGAAGAGTCCAAGGCTTGTATTCATGAAATGAAAGTTTTTATTGAGGAAACAGTAGGCATTAAAATGCTTCATTTTCATTTGAAAATAAATTTTAAGCTCTAATTATAACTACGCCATCAAATTCCATTAGATCTGTGCTGCTTAGTATTACTTTGTATGTTTGGGAAGTCTTTCAATGAGGTTTCTGAGCATATTAGCCCATGCTGAGAATTCACTTTCCTCTGAGCATTTTGGAAAAAAACCCTTTCTTTAAAAAGCATTGAAAAGGACACTGATATTGCACTTAGAGCATTGGTTTTAGTGTCAGTACTGTAAATGTAAATGATTGTGCTGTAAGTCACGACCCATTTGCAGAATCCTTCTGACCTTAGCAATCTGTACGTCATGGCCTTTTTTGTCTACATTCAGTAATGCTTTCTATTTTAATCGGAACAGTTATGGTGGCAGACTGCACACTTGGGCTTAGGATGTGGAGCTGCTTTGTCAGGGCATCCTGTTCTCACATTCGAAGTAGAAACTCTGTGCAAGCACTGCTAAAAACACATGAGGAAGCTGATTTGGGTGTTCTCTATTCAGGGCATGAAAGTGTCAGAAAGAAGTTTCTGCAGAGCACGGAGCAATAAAGTCTGTGACAAAGGTTCAAGGGGAAATTGTGAGGAGCAGCCAGGAGTGAAGGTTGCATGGTGGCTGTTTTCATGGTAAAGTCCTGAGTATTTTGGCAAGGGTGCAGTGAGTCACTGCTGCCCCAGCAATAGCCTGGATGGGAGGTACACTGTTCATGTGGGAAGAAGCCCATGGGAGGCTGACAAAACCTCTGATTAGACAGGGAGTCTGGATGTGGTCAGCCACTGTTCCTGGTACATAGGATGTCCCCAGACTGCTGTGCTAGTAAGGGCTCAGGTGTCTTCACACTAGAGTTAGCAGCTGTAGGCAGGGTTGAACATTAACATAGCTGGCCATTGGTGCAGGTACAGTAATTCCACAGCAGTATCTTGTTCCTGTACACTCTTGTTGTTCTTTCTGTTCACTTTATTAGTTTGCACACAGGTCTCCTAAACCTGGACTCTGTTTCATTCACTTCAGCAAGGGTTGGTATTATTTGAAGAGCGAGAATCCAAATTCACGTTTCCTGGTTCTTGCAGTCCCTTTTGGACCCCACTGTGTTACCTCTGACTGTGGAAGGATAAGTGTATGAGGTGCCTACTCCCTCTGGACTGTCTTACGGAACCCAGTATCTGCAGCTTGCCCAGGTGCAAGTGTGGTGGCTTGAGCAAATCTCCAGCTTCAGGACTTCGCTTAGCTGCCCATAGTTATTTCAAAACAAGCAAAACTGGTTCTGCTTTTAATATCTTAGCCTTGTTATCTTATTTTAGGACTTTCCATAAATATACTATTTTGCTGTGGTTTATAGAAATGTCTACTTATGCTTTTGTATTTTCTCCATGGAACTTGACTCCTGTTTTCAGAGAGAGTAGGGGTCTCACAGGATCCAGTCCTGAAGCAAAGACTAGCTACTGTTGCCAGCAAGAATCAAATGCTACAGAAGGCAAGAAGAGCAGTGCTTGAAGGAAGTGCAGTCAAGGCATTTTTGTCATTTGGAAAGCACAGAAACTAATGACTCACTTCTTTCAAATAGTTTTCCCCAAAGGAAACTACTAGAACAACTAGCTGGTGTTTGTAGTTTTGTACACCTCATTTAAAGTAATATTTATCCTGATTTTGAAAAGGTCAGATGGAAGAAGAGAAAATGGTGCTGATTGGAAGCAAAGTTTTGGGTTGGACATGTTTGTTTCTTTCTTTCTTTTTCTTTCTTTCTTTCTTTCTTTCTTTCTTTCTTTCTTTCGTTCTTTCGTTCTTTTGCCTTGCCCATAGTGATGCCATTCAAATTTCACAGGCAGTCCTTGTCCCTCTGGGCAGAGGTATTGTAAAGCACATATCTTCAAATGTACCAGCAGTGTAAGTGGAGAGATCCAGTAAAAGACAATCCTGAGAACAAGGGTGAATTTTTGATCTTGCTAAAGGAGGGAATCATAACTGCTTGCCAATGAAGAATTTGAAAAAGAGGCAAGTTTGAGAAACTCCAAGCTTCCTAAGGGAAAAAAAAAAAAAAACTTTGAACATCATCCTTTAGTAGTCAGTCCCTAGAAAATTAATTATTAAAAGATAAGCCACTTGAATAGTTATCTTGTCATAATATTTTGAAAAAAGTTTTTAATAACATTACATAGAAACCAGACAATTTATAGAAGATGGGAATTAACATGAAAAATTCCAATAAGAAATGGGTGAGGGATACAGAGACCAGTTGGGACTGATAGGAATGCTACTAATAGTTGCTGGACTGTGTGCATAAATATGCAGGTGAATAAGAGCTTAAATTAAAAGACAGAGATATATTCATTGCCATAGTTATTTCCAGTTCGAGGGAATATAAAATAGTTAAGTCATAGACACTGAGATTTGTTACCTCAGTTTTAGAAAAATCTTGTCCCTTATCATGTTAGTTATATTTGTCATTTCCTTGGGTTTTTTTCACTCCTATATTGCAGAATAACAGGCCTAATTTTCTTTTTCTTGTTTCCACCACAAATTAATCTTTACTTTCCACTCAATTTATTTGTGACGTTGAATCACATCAAATGTAACACTATTTGTCTAATTTATACCTTTCTAAAACAAAATCAGAAATAAAGAAGCAAATGGATTAGCAATTCTCTCTCTTTAAATGGAATAAGGAATATTGTTAAAAAGTCATTATAATATCCATTTGAGCCTTCTAGAGCTATTAAAAACTTTCATTTCACATTCAATATTAGAATACACATGCTGCAGAGTACATTTGTGCACTAACAATTGAATGGGTACTATCTGCATGAATGTCATTTTCACTATTTAATTAGATGCCTCTGAATGTAAAGCTAAAATTCTTTCTTTTCCTCAGTGAGGATCTCTGCAGCTTGGAGGAAGTTGTATCCTATTGTTTTATTCTCCAGTTCAGGGGTCAGAAGGGACAATAAAACTCTTAAAAAAGATTTAAGTTCATGACTATTCAGATGAACATTGTGCCTGACAGTAATTTGCTCAAGTTTTTGTCACCTCTGTTTTATATAGCTGATGCTTTCTTCCAAGCAATTTATTTTAATTTTTAAATTATTTTTCCTATCTTGACAGGGTTGAATGTTTCTTATTTTTCAAGCTGAAATAAACTGGTCAAGCCCTGACTTCTCCTTTGAAAAGAAAAATTTCAAAAATCTTAGGTGGTATTTGCTAAGATTTTGAATAGTCATTTAGTCCAAAAGTTCAAAAGAAAGAATGCAATAACAGTGATAAAGGAGATGGAAGCAAATGTCTTTGTAAAGGGTATAAGAAAACAAACCAGATTAACTCAGTGGGTTCAGTTGAACATGGTTTTTCTTGCTTTTACTTTGTCCTTTTTCCTTCTGAACGAAATATCTCAGTCTTATCTGACACAATTAATCCTTCCATCTATGACATTACTCAGTGTTTAAGGATTACAGACAACCCAAAATCTAGCAGAATCAATGAATTGAAGAACAGTCTCTTCAATATCATGTCTCTCACTAGAAGTATCTGTGAGGATTTTTAGCTGAAAAACTATAGATTTACTTAAAGTAGGCATTGCATCAGAGTGGAGTAACTCTCTGTTGTGAATATTTCTGAACTTTGCAGGGTTCTGAAACACACATCTTATCTAAATACATCTTGTCTAAGACTGAATTATAGCCAGCTCCAGGCAAGGAACAGGCAATACTTATATTGCCTCTGGAGCAGCCCAAAAGTGAAATTAACTCTCATGTCCAAAGACTCATGCCAAGTTTTTGGCTATTATATTGTAATGGTGGAGGTCGTCCATCTATTCCAGCTCTTGAACAGCTCCTCACAAGTTATTGAAAGACAGTTCTGAAAGATAATCCCATAGCCTGTATCATTCATAATGAAAGGCTTCCTTCCTAGGCTGTATATGTACATTCATGGTTTTGGATAGCTCTTCTCCCTGCCAAAACCTCCTGAATATGGCATTTTCGTGGATTTTTTCTTTCTTNTTCACCTCTGCATCATTCACCTGTGTTATTTCATGAAAGAGATAAGCACTTAAATCTTTCTATTAAATACTTTTCAAATCAGATGGGTAAATCATGTGTTATTGCAGAATGGTAACTTATGACTTAATAGTTTACAGTCTCCACAGCTCCTCTAAGTAATTAGAATTCAGAAGCAAGAAGGGATAGTTTGTGACTGATTAATTTCTTGATTCTCTTAGAATGTGATGCATGGATCGCTCATCAATTTTATGGGGTAATGTATCATGCCACTTATAAATATCTCATTATCTTCTCTACGCAAACATGTGTATCAGAAATACAGCAGTTGAATGCATGCAGGATTTATATTTCCCTAGGGAAAATTAAAACTTCAGACTCATTATAGCATCCCTAGACCCAGCTGGTTGGCATACCAAGCATCACCTGGTTTGCTGAATGCTTCTTATGGGTTCAGGTTGGCAGTAAATGTATCCTCATCTGGGTGCTAGGCAAGTATTTGGCTTGGTCACAGGCACATAAATGTTTTTCTTATTTTTTATGAGAATTTATTGCCTTTCTCCATTTTACTGTGTGATAAAAGTTGAATTAATAGGTGAGGAAAAAGTAATGGTTTACTTGTAGGGCTTGTTTACCCAAGCAAGAGCCATGCAAATGGCTTCAACATTCATGTTATTTTCAGCTTTTTACTAATACTAATTTTCATCCCAAATAATCAGTAAATATATGTTTAATCAAAACCAGAGGTATAGAAAATGGGCGATTTTAGCAAAGAAGACTGGAAAAACTTCTCTGTTTTGGAAAACCACTAATTTCACAGAGGCATTATTGATTATGACAGTTTTTTTATGGACCTACCATCTCAGTAACAATCAGAAAGAATCAAGTCCTAGGAATTTATAGGAAAATAACAGAAAACTATAAAAGAACAAAGTGTATGTTTGCAGGTCTGTGGTTCATCCATATCTTGAACACCATATTGTTCATTTTCCCTCTTCTCAAAAAGGTCATGTTGCAGAAAAGGAAATATTCAGGAAAAACCAACGAACAGTCACAGGCAGGGAACAGCTTCCATACAAGCTGTGGGCTGTCCATATGTGTTGGGTTCTCCCTGCAAAGTTTTGGTAGCAGGGTGAACTGCAGAGGTGGCTTCTCTGAGAAGGTGTCAGAAGGTTTCCCTGTGTCTGATAGAGCCAATGTCACCTGGATCCAAGACAGACCTTCCACTGGAGGCCAAGCCCTCTTGTGATGATGGTAGTGATTCTGGGATAATGTATTTCAGAAAGGGCAAAAACTGCTGGGAAACAGCGTCTGGGAGAGAACTGTGAGAATATGTGAGAGAAGCAGCTGTGAATACATGAAGAATGTGAGGCAGGAGGTGCTGCAGACACCAGAGCAAAGACTCCCCTGCAGCCCATGGTGAGCCCCTGCACTCCATGGAGGTCCATGGTGGAGCAGATCTCTGGAGGACCCCATGCCAGAGCAGGTGGGGTACCCAAAGGAGACTATGACTCCTGGGAAGGTCATGCTAGAGCTGGGTCCTGGCAGAACCTGTGAGCCCACGGAGAGAAGAGTCCACGGTCAAGCAGATTTTCTGGGAGGACTTGTGACCCTAAGGGGGGCCCTCATTGGAGCAGCCGGTTCCTGAAGGATTGCACCCAGTGGAAGGGGTTCTCTAAGAACTGCAGCCTGTGGGAAGCAGTTCATGAAGGACTGTATCCCATGAGAGTGACCCCATGCTTGAAGAGTGTGAGGAGGAAGGAGCAGCAGAGAAAATGCACAAGGAGTTGACTGAAATCCCCATTCCCCGTCCTCCTATTCTGCTCACAGGGAAAAAGGTAGACATGTCGGGAGGGAAGATAAGCCTGGGGAGAAAAGAGAGACAGGGAGAAGAAGTTTTTAGATTTTATATTATTTCTTGCTACATTACTGTGTTTAATTGTCAGTAAGTTAAATTAATTTCTCTAAGTCAAGTTTCTCCCACAACAAAAACTGAAGTGTGATCTCTCCCTGTCCTTATTTCTACCCATAAGCTTTTTTTTTTTTTCCAATTTTGTCCCCTGTCCTTTTTGCAGGGTGGGAAATGATAGAGAAGCTTGGCAAGCACCCAACAGCCAGCCAAGGTTAACCCATGACAGGTGAAACAAATAGATACATAGAGATGGTGGACATGGAGGAGACAGGCATATAATAATTCTAAAATCATGAATACCATGGCAAAAGGAGACACTGCATGCTGCCTCTTCAAATAGAAGAACTAGGGACATGAAATGAATCTGAGAAGCCCATTACAAAACAGAAAAAACAAATTTTTTTCATGGGATTGGAATCAGAACTGAGGAGCTTGCTGATAATAGATGTTGTGAGTAATTGACGGTTACATGGTCTCTAGGAGGAAATGGACAAATGCTGGAAGAAGCTTCTGTTAGGGTTAGTAACCCAGAAATCACATCAAGCTCTGTAAATTATCCCAGTGGAAAACATCTAGAAGCTAGGAAAGTGCTCAGGCGAGTCCTGTTCAGGTAAGGTTATGGATGGGGCTCTGAGCAACCTGATCTAGTGACCTAGTGAAAGCTGTCCCTGCCCATGACAGAGTTTTATTAGATGGTCGTTAAAGGTTTCTTCCAACCCATACCATTCTTATGGTTCTATGTCGTTGTCCCTGTTTTCAGTCTCATCAAGTGGGTGGCTATAGCCATTGATAGGAACAGAATACAAAATCAGATGAATCCTTGAACTTACACAATGATGATATTATTAAGAGAACATGTAAGAATGAAACTCGTAGATAGCTATAGTTAGGCAAAATAGATCTCGCTCAAATTTCTGAGAGGAAAAGTCCAATGTGCATAGTTCAGGGGAAAGAAAGGGGATGAAGATTAGTCCTGGAAAATGCATCGGCTCTGACATCCCCTTTGTCCATACAAGCAGACATCTGGGTACAAATGGTGAGCAATATCACTTTGAAAGCACTGCTCTGAAAAGGCTGCATAAACATGAAGAAATACAATCTTTCAGCATATTGAGAATAGGACCAAAGTGCAACACACAAAAAATTATCTCTTTGCTAGGTCATTTCTAGTAAATTTTCTTCGAAGTTCAGGTCATTTAGGTAAACCTGCACCAGTGAAAGCAACAAGCAGTTTAGGGGCAGACACTTCAACACATGAAAGGAAAGACATTAAAATCACCTCAAAGACTGTGAGCAACCTATTTTCAGGCAGACATTTAGGCACTATTTATTACAGTATTTTTATTTTGCTTTGAATGATAACATATTTTTTTCTTGTAACCTGTTGCATTCAATCTTCCATTGAATTAATAATCCAAAATTAGTGTCTGAAGGAGTGTGCTATGATGGAGATGGGGGCTGGAATTCTTACACCACAGCCTAAACTATAATTCAAGTAATTGAAAAATAGATTAGTCATATTCTTATTGATGAAGATAAAATTATATCTGTATTTCTTAAAATATAAGGTCTCTTTCATCAACCTTTATGAATTTTCCTTATATAGAATCAGAGAACCATTTAGGTTGGAAAAAATCTGTAAGATCATGGAGTCCAGCCATAAAGGTAACCCTGCCAATTCCGCCACTAAACCGTGTCCCTCAGTGCCACATCTGCACATCTTTTAAATACCTCCAGGGATGGTGACTCCACCACTTCCTTGAGCAACCTGTTCCAGTGCTTGATAACTCTTTGATGAAGGAATTTTTCCTAACATCCAATCTAATTCCTGGCCCCACTTGAGGCCATTTCCTTTTGTCCTGTCACTTGTTACCTGGGAGAAGGAACCGACTTTCACCTTGCTACAATCTCCTGTCAGGCAGATGTAGAGACTGTTGAGGTGCCATTCCTAGTCTCTTCTTCTCCAGGCTAAACAACACTGGTTCCCTCAGCTGCTCCTCATCAGACTTGTGCTCTAGACCCTTCACCACCTCTGTTGTTTTTCTTTGGGTATGCAAATCTAATTATCACCTAACCAGCTTTGAAAAACTCATCTTGCATTTACCCTTTCCAAGTATTTTGACAGCTTTGTACGGAAAGGTTACTCACTACCGCTGGTAAATACTGATTTCATCCCTGATTTATCTTAGAACTGCCTACTATATGCTAGAGGGTTTTTGCAGTTTACTACTCATTGCTTTAAAGTAACTGTAAAATATGACAGAATTCAGAGGTACCCTTTACAGAGTCCACCCAAAATAAGAATTTCAGCACGGAATTCTGCCCAGTTTTTTTTACAGTGAACACTAATACAAATAACTTACTTTATTCTTTGCAATTCTGTCCTTTGTCATGTTGCTCTTGAGTACTTTGATCAACTGTTTGTCTTACAGACTTTGACAAACTTCTTGCTACTGATGTGCTTGAAGAAAGATTTTATATTTATTTTAATTCCTTTTGATAGTTGCTCTTCAAACCGTATTTTGGTACCTCTTGGTTATGTTTTTATAGTTAATCTGCCAGGGTTCCTGATAACGTCATTTTTCTTAGGTTTGACACAGCTTTGTCAAATTAGAAACTTCATGTTTCTATTACCTCCCTAACCTGCTGTTCAGTCATCATGAGTTTTCTACCCTTTCTAAAAATACCTTCAAAAAAATCTGTGGTATGCATTCATCAGTGTTGCTCCTTCAACAATCTCCACACTGACTGTCAGGTTTTAATTCTCTTAGCTGCTCATTTTAAAAAAGTTTCTTTGTCTTTGTGTGGCTCTACCTCCTGAAACAGAGCGAAATTGTGGTGTTTCCCTTTGTCTTTTGTTGCTCCTGTAAGGGCAGATTTTATCTTGATTCACATGTGCAGTTTTGAGCCAAGTCACATGTGATAGTGAGGACAAGGTTAAGAGAAGTGTCCTGGTTTGTGGGCTGCCTTCACAGCTACTTCAGGATGTACTTATCAATGGCCTTGTAAAAATGTAATCTCTGTGTGACATACCAGTGTGAATCTTCATAAGGATAATTACTGTTTCTTTTTCTGCCCTTTCTGCCTCCATCTGCCCATGGGATAGCAGTTAGTGCTGCCATCCTATCTAGGTGGTCACTAAAGCCTTATGTTCTTCCTATTTAGGCCTTGAATTTTGGTCTCTAAGGACATTGAAGCACTTGATCAGGTAGATTGTCAATTTTGATTTTTATCAAATTGTGCTTCTCCAATTCAGTGACTGCGGAGGATGAATGTAGACATGAGAACGTGAGATAGGAAGGCAGCAGCAACAGAGTTCAGGGAAAGGAGTTCTTGCTTTAGGAACACACCCAGATTTTCTCTACAGTCAGAGAAGCAAGAGGAGCTCTTCTAAAGAGTATTAAGTCTTACATTCTTTAAAATAAGACTATCCAATTTATTCTTAAACTTAGATTGGCTGCTTCTTAGTTATTTTCCAATGGCAAAATATACATTTGAGGTCTTGCTAATGAGGGATTTAAGTGCCTAAGGTATGTTTTCAGGGAATAGAGGTCTGTGATGTAGACTGATTGGTTTGCTCTCCTTTCTCCTGCTGAAAGTGGTCCAATTAAAACTTGTAATTGTTGAGGACAGAGGTCCTTAGCTGGTAGGGCTCACAAGGGGAGGGCAACAAATGGGATACATTGGTTCATGTGCTTGGTCTAAGGACCTATTTTTATATTAAGTAGTTAATGAATAATTGAAACCCTTGGACTAGAGATTATCTGCCAGTAAATTTACTCCTTAACTCTCTCAGTTTTACACCAGTACTGCTTAAGCTTGGAAGTACAGTTCCAGGTGCTTGAAGGATTTCGAAATCTAGATTTTGAGGGCTAAAAGTTTTACTGTTTTCAGGGATAATGGAACACTTCTTTATGTAAAGACAGGGAGATACATGAGGATGGGAAAAATAGAATGAAAGTTGTATTTTTATGCCTTATGCTTAAAAAAGGACTTAACTCCCCTTAAGTAGCTCAGAAGAGTTAGTAATTTAAGAAGTAAATACCAGTTATATGGATTCAGCAACAGAAGTAACTGGGTTCATATATAAAGCTTAAAAAGTGATTAATTCAAGACTCTTTCTGTGAGACAGTGAGCTTTATGTGCCACTCCATTTGGAAAGGTGCAGGCACTAAACCATCTCTGGTTTGAAGGTAAGGAAAACCATGGCAGCCCATGATAGCTGATGAACAGCCTATAAGTACATAAAAGATGCTGTGACTTAGCAAATTTAAAATCAACTTTCTTATGCATTAAAAGTTGAAAGTACAAATATATTTTTAATGTTCCAAATAATACGTGTCTTTGCAAGTTTTGGTCAATTTCAAATTTAGTAGACATTCCTCAGAGTACTAGTAGTACTGCCTGAATTGTTTTATACTAGGCTAGAAGTAGCTCCTTGTGGGCTTCCTAAGAACAGAGTGTGCTGTTTTGTTCTGGATCTTTTTTATGACCATACTCAGAGGAAGTACTTAATGTACTTAATGGGTGGCAATTCAAAAATTTGAAGTCAGTTTTCAGTGTACATGACTCTGTGGACATTTCAAAAGCAACGTCATAGGGATTTAAATTATTACCTTTAAAGACAGGAAAAGTAGAAAGTTTTATATGACTTTTACTTAGCAAAAATATTAAGCTTCCACTGGCAGGTGTGTTTCTGTTTAACAACCCAGTGAAGCTGCTTAAACTGACAACTTCCACTACAGCCAGAATTATTCTCATCTGCAATCTCATGTATCAAAGCATTTATATTCTTTTGTTCCATTTCATATCATGTAAATTTTCATTCTGAAGTGTCTGGGCAGCTTTCTGGAGTTCAGAAAGTATTGTGACTAGCATCCATCATATTTATTCTTGCATCTATTCCTTATGGGAAAAATGAAAATAGTGGAGATGCTTTGAGTTTATAAATGAAGTCAAAGCTGAAAATAGCTTTTGCACATAGAGATGCCCTTTTGTTATTCAGGAAATGTGTTCCAAACAGTTAGCCCTGGAGAAAATGATGCCTCTAGTGCAGATGAGCTTTATCCTCACAGTAGAAAATTTCAGCATGTCAGAGTAGCACTGCTTTTGGCAACGTTGCTAATGTTGGCCTTTCACTTATCCTTGCTTGAAACAATGCTGTACTTGAAGACAATAACTGAGTCCTTGGGAAAGAATAAATACTGTACGGAGAGCTGGTTCAGGAAGCAGAGGGCAGTTTTGCTGCCCAAACAGTAGAAAATTATGTTTGAGGGAGGTGCTATAGCATTTTGAGCTTCCTAGTGTTTTCTAAGTGCTGAAGGCTATGAAACCAAATCTGCAGTGTTACCTCACTCAGCTCTGAATTCTTCATGAGATAATATGGTCATTGCCCACTGGCGTGAAATGGAGGACTTCATGTCACTGAAGGAGAGCAATGCAGCTGACAGACTGATGTCACTACTGACTGCCTCCAGCAAAAAGGATTATTTCAGGCTGACTTCTAGGTCTATCCTGATAGAACACCAGCTCTAATACCATGCTTTGGCTAAATAGAAATACTAACTAGCTAAGAAACAAGATCTAGCTGTTTCCTGGCTGAAGGAATTGCTTTTCTGGTATGAGTAACTCACAGCAGCCTTGCCATTAAAAGTAGCTTAAGGATTAGTCTGTCACCTTCTGATATCCTGCACTTGATCTAAATAAACAAATAAATATCATCCCTCCAAATATCTAATAATTACTCTCCAGCACAAATTTTTCTCCTAAGCTGTGTATGTGTTAGTCCTAACCCTGTGGGAACTGCTTTTCTGTAACCATGTCGGGAATTTGGCCCTTAATAGTAACTGAGTCTTCACTCTGTAATGTAGGTCAAGAGAAGAAATTAAATGATGACATTGTGCTTGCTTGCTGTGGCATCCCCCAGGAGTTGGTATGGTCCCTCCTGATTGCCTTGAATCATTAATCAAAGGAAAACTGCATTGCACAGCCTACAATATATTCTCAGCAGGCACATGCATTGATGATGCTGCACCATGAAAAAGACTTAATTGCATTGACAGTACTTTTTTTCACAGTTTAGAGTGTTTATCAAAATTGTGCTTGTAGCATCTAAAAATAGTGTAATTAATGCAGCTTTTGGCCTCTTCACACACTGTTTTCTTTTTAGTTTCTTCTGTTAAAGAAGACAGCTGTTTGCTAGGAAAACAAATTCATCTCTTTTCCTTCTCTCTCTCGCCTCCTGTTTTGTATCTGAGTGCATCAGTAGGAGGCTCACAGTTTGTTGTAAATGTTCATTCACAGTTTCTGCAGATTCCTACATTCATATTCACAAAGGCAGAATATTTCAAGATGTCCTTCATATCAAGTTACTGCTACTTCACATCAGACACAAGGAATACAAAATATGGGCATTGCTTCCAGAGACAAAACAATGTAAACCAAAAAAAACCCAAAAAAGAAACAAACAAAAAAAAAAAAAAAAAAAACACAAACAAACCCAAACAATAATGTACAAACCCCACTGTCCTCGAGAAGAATGTGACAATTTGGATCAGCCATTTCTTCATTTTTAAATTGTTTCCTTTCTTAATTGTTAAATTGCTTCCTTTCACTGCTGATCTAAGGGTGGCTTATGAGTATTAACTTGTAGAGTATATTACAGAACAAGGAGAGCAGACCTTCTCTGATAAGATAAAGCATCTGCAAGAGAAGGGGAGGGAGTTTCTGGTGAGGTGGCTTGTGACACCACTAGGCAGCTGTTCCTGGGCTCCTAGGTGGACCAGGACAGTGTTTTCCTTTCTTCTCTTAAATATTCAGGCTGTGAGAGCAGGAAAGGACACAAAAGCATGACACATGGTTTGGGCCAACACCATAAGTTGTTGCTCCTGTGCTGGGCAACCTGTGTGCATGTGGGGACCTGCAACCCCATAAGAAACCCAACCTGCTTCGTGGCAAGCAGACTGGGAGTAAGGGGGCAGCATCTGCCCTCCTGTGCAGAGAGCAGCAAGAGCAAAGGGAATTTGTACTGGAAAGAGATCTGGGTTAAAGAAGACACTGGGAAAAAAATATCTGTTCGAGCATTAAGAAAAAAGAGACTTAACATCTGTTTTGCCCACACCTCTGCAGAAAACTCATATTATCATGACTCATTTTTGTCATCCATCTGCTACCATTAACTATTGTAAAGTGCTCTGTTGCCTCAAACATCCTCATCGGGTTTTAAAATGTTTCAGTTCTATATATTGCCTTGTAAATCTTGTGTTACAGTGAAGAAGACTGTGTTTGTGGCAGAGCTTTGCAAGGCTGCAATTTCACTGAAATTACTATTATTACCTTATAGACTGCAATGGTAAAGCTCAAGTGGTGCAGTATATGAAATCCAAAGGTTAAATAATGGATTTTGCCATAACATTACACTGGACTTTATACTTCTGCTGCTGATGTAGGACTTGAACTTCTATTAAAACAGGAGCCTATTGAACATCTTTATCATTGTCTGGCATAAAAGCCTGCACCGTGTACACACACAATGTGAAGGTTCAAGATCAGAGACTAAGTAGAAGTATCCTGAGTTTATCAAATGCTTTCTACTCTGTGAATAAAGATATCTGGAGCTGCCCTTACACTGCTAGTTGGTGATGCATTTGAGAGTGGGATTCACAACTGATAGCAGGACCAGAAATGGTCCTGTCGTGAAGCCTGCACTTAAGCCTATAAGCACCACAAAGTGAATTATTCAGGAGAACATATGAAGCAATAGAAAAAAAAAAAAAATATAATTAAAGAAAAAACATTCATAATAGTTAACAGAGAAAATTCATGAAAATTAAATGCATTTTAAGTAATTAAGATTTTAATGAAAGTTCATTTAAACCATTTTTTCTCCTTCAGTACATTAAAGCAGTATTTTGTATGGGATGGAAGAGCTTGAAAATTTCTGGATGGTAGTCTTCAAGGATATTTATTGAGCAGACAGATTGTTTAGGCTCCTGGTTGCTATAATCTTCCACAGTTGTTTGAATTTAATGTATTTGGAAAAGATCAGGCTGCTTTCTTTTCCAATACAAACTTTGCTCTTGGAAGTGCTGTTTTACAGATTAGAGTAAACATGCATTTAAAAATTGAGTTTTAAAATCACTGATGAAACAAGGTGTCCCTAGAATAGAAGATGCAAATTTTGCTGGCAATTATTTTCATTTCATTCATCACCAAGACAGTACTAAAGTGCAGTGGCTATGTCATTGCTATTAAAATTACATGAGGGGTGAAGAAACACAGACCCAACATACTGTACCTGATCACAGATCAACTGTTGAAATTACTAGTGGCCTTTACATTGTAAGATCTTTTTTTTCTTGTATAATGTGGTCTTATAGGTCTTATTTAATAGGTCTATCTTAATAATTTTCCTTTGTCTATGATTTGGAAAACCACAGAAAAAATTATTTTGTAGCTGAAAAGTATTTTCAGCTTTTACAAAGCATGATACTGTAAAGTGTCAGATGAATAGGAAAGAATCCTCCCTTTGCATCGAGCTGCTGTCAAAGAGACTTTCAAAGAGACTGCTGTCATTAAGGATGAGAATACTGACATTTGAAAGCCCTCTTCCCTGCTGATGCAGGGAAGTGCAGAGAATCTCTTCCCCAGCTATGCCCAGCTGCCTTCACTTCTTAGCAGAGACACCCTTGTCTTTCAGCTTAGCAGAGAAAGAAAAATGGCATAAAGGGAAAAACCTTGGTCACTAAAGTTTACCCTAAATATGTATGTGGATTTTTGAATAAGTAGTAGCTTTTTAGCTAGTTGTCTGTCATCCTCCTGTGCCCCCCAGACAGGGGCAGTGAGGCAAGCCCAGGGCACCACAGGTGCTTTCAAAAAGCTGCCCACAGGCCATGAGGACCTCTTGTGCTGAGGGCAAAGGCTCTGCTTGCAGCCCAGTGTCTGGCGACCTGCAAGTGCCCTGAGCCCCAGCATGAGCACTCCTGTCTCTCCTCTTCTCCCCAGGCCACACAGGGTGAATGTCTTCCATGGTGCAGCCACGGGGATGTTATGGTACCATCTAACTGCAACCGTGCATTCCTGGCTCTTATCACTCTCTTGAAGAAGTGAGTGTCAAAGTCATCAGTAAAAGAGCAGTAAATAATGGGTGGAAGGAGAAGCTGCAGTTGGCAGCTGGTTGGTTACTGTGTTCGTTCAACACAGGATCATCTTCACACAGGAAGGCTCAATTTTTCACTGCTGTCCTTGTGCCAGTCTGTGTCTGTGTCTGTGGTCCAGTACCTTACAGAGCCTTTGAGAAAAATTATCAATTGTAGTGAAAATACAGGAGTAAACCAGCAATTTAAGTTCAACTATCATTCTAATATTACTACTAGCTTGCCTCATTTAAGCTGGCTTTTGTTCCGTGCTATTTTAAAAACTCTTAGTAACTTCAAATGTTAAATTACAGGTGCTATTACTGATTTTTTAAGCTGTTCAGTTACACTAACATTGCAATTCTTGAAATATTCCAGTCTAATTTTACCATTGAGATGAAGTTTGGATTGTAACTCCACAAGAATCAGAATAGGAAAAGCAGAAACCAGGGTAGGTTGCAAGCAGTTCCTATCAAGCAGCCATTCAGATAGTTGCAGCATCAATTGCTTTACAAAAAGCCAAATTGTTATTTTCAATCACTAACTTCTGCACACTGTGTTTGCTGGTTGCAACATCGAGTAATAAAAAGTCATCCAAGGCTGATGATTTTTATACTGAAAAAAAGATATGGAAAGATGGATTTCTTTTTCATGGTGTATGTACTTTGAGGAAATTAGTTTTAAAGAATTTACTGTACAAAATTTTCTTCCTGCTCTTAAAAACAGAAAAGTAATTTTGAGAGATATTTCAGCTATTGAAACTCGTAGATTTCTAATGATGTTAAGGGTTTTTATTCCTCATATAAATCATACACTAAACTCCTTTAGCAGTCACAGGAGTTATGGGCAGTGCAGAATGCTCTATCTCTTTTTCTTTACTACCCTAACACATAATTTTGTGTGTATGAATGATATATGAACATCCTTAGTTATAAGAAATGTAAAATTTTTCAACAAAACCAACAGACATTTACTACATTGTCTATGACATTTTGCTTTTCCTTCACTCATGTATTAATTTTTCACTCATTCAGGTGGTGTGAATGTCTTGGCATACTGGAATACCATTGTGAAACTCAAGGAATTTACATGAAATCATATTGCTTCCCTTGAAATATAGAAAGAAACTTATACCAGCCCTACTTTCTATGGAAAAGGAAAAAAAAAACCTCACCCCCAATAACAGACCGATTAAAAAATATAGATTTATAGGTATAGACTGAAAGCTGCTTTTGTCCTTGTAATTCTGTGGCCATGGGTTTTGGCAGTCTAACAGGACAAGATGCTGTTTGTGGAGTGGCAGTGTTTACTGCCCTGAAAACCAGACTCCAGATCCTTTCATCACTCTTTGATATGATGGTTAATTACATAAGCTAGGTCATTGAACTAGTACTCCATAACCACTGGGCCAATCATAGTGGGTCACAACCCTTTCTTAGCCTCACTTGGACATTCATGTGATTTCTGTGGTTTTGGACCCAAACATAAATGTGTTAATCCTTCTACAGCAGCTTATCTTGAGCATATGTGTGCCAGCTTCTCTTGCCACTCATCCCTGGGGTGTTTCAGCTGGTGCTTTCACTGCCACTTACCCAGATTGCTGCAGGGCTTTCTGTTGCTGCATTACCCCTGCACAAACAATTATTACTGAGATCCAGACTAAGATAATTTTCTCAGCCAGAGATCATTACTTAAACTGTAATTTTTCTCCTGTCTTGCTGAATACAATACCATCACCCCTACCCAAAACTTGTCAAGCTGTGTTGTGTCAGGCACCCAGTGTGTTTCAAGACATCAGTAACAGCAGCAAACTCTCTCGACATGCTAGAGCCACTCCTTATATCTACAGTAGGATCGATACTATAAGTAGCTCCTGGCTAATTATACCTGAATCTGCTGTCTCCGAAAGGGTTGAGCAAGTGATTTTGCCCAATCTTAAAGTCTAAATATTCCTCAGATAGTGGGGCTGCCAGTGTTGCTTTTGTATTGCTGGAGATCACCTGCTCTTGGTTTCAGTGCTTGACTCTTGAGATCTTCTCTTTCATTTCTAGCATACAGTTTTGCCAACTTGTGCATTAAGGTGGTTCTTCGTTTCTTATTCCATTTGGCTGTATCTTCTCCCGGGCATTCAATTTTTAATTTGAAACACAATTATTCTAATTCCAATGCCATCTTCATGACTCATGCAGAATTCTTGGGAAAATAAAAATACAAAAAACCCTCTGTGCTATCCTGCAGTCAAGCCCCATATATAGAACTGCAGGGGTCCATCTTATCTTTACTTCCCACTTGCTTGTGTATGTATCTTCAGGGCCTGTATTAACAAATATTAAAACTGCTTGTATCTTTTACTTTTGTATATATTTGCCTTCTCCTTTTTATTCGGTTCCTTGGGATCTGTTCCCTCCTGGAGATTATTCCCAGCCCTGCCAACCTGCCCTTCTGAATCCAGACTGTTTATGTTAGCAGGGTTCAAAGGACCCATAATCACGTGCAAGGGATGAGTGAATCCTCCAGCGCTGCTGTTTTGAATGTTAGCTCACCCTAGCTGGACTGCATCTCCCTCTGGCACCCATCTAATAACCACAGAAAATAGTTGCATTTAACACGTGACTCTGGACCCATATGGCTTTTGTTCTTTCAAAAAAAGCCCTGCAGACACCATTTCCAGCTGCTTTAACACATCTCATCTCTGGCCGTATGCACAGTTAATTCACCATGGCTGGTGTTTCATGTGGGTTGCACATGAACCATTTTGTGGCTGCACAGGCTGTTTCAGGCATGTGATTTTGATCTGCATTGGTCACCTGGGGGTGATTTGTTTTCAGAAGGAGCAGTACCAGGTGGACAGGGATAATTCCAAACCCCTCTGTGCCAGGCATCAAGACCCTGCTAGCTGTCCTCTGGTTTGTACTGCTCTACCCATTTTACCTGCCGTTTCTGTGTCAGCTTCTCAGTTATGTTCCTGTGAGAGTTGTGATCCTCACTTCCTTGTCTCCTATCCACTCTGTCTTATCCAGCACCACTTGTAACAGTTACTTTAGCCTTAGCCAACTCAGTTTTCTTTTTCCCTCTCACATTGTGTGATATCTGAGATTCTTTCTTTGGTATTTCCTTCCACCCTCCCCATCCTCTCCTAGAAGGACCAGGTTTTAGCTTTTCTGTAGCAAAGATACATTCCCCAGCCTTGTATTCCCCAGCATGATTCCCACAGCATTTTTTTCCTGCCCTAATGCCCTGCTCTTATCTTCACGTTGCTCTCACTAGCTGCCCAACATTCCTCCAGCCCAGGCCACCCTCCCTGTTAACTCCTCCCTCCCCATAAACAATCCACTCCTCCTGAGACTCTCAGAAACTTACACAGCTTTACTTAAAAAATTCTTAAAGGCCTCACAGGTCTAGGCATGAGGATACAAATGTACTGCCTGTTCATCTACCACAGAAGCCGCGGTAGTCTCTCTCCTTTAAAGGCCATGGCTGTACCCACTGCTTGATTTGAAAAGTCCTTCACAGTCCTGCTTTGGCTTACATGGCATGGGTTATGACCTTTTTACCAACTTGGTATTTGAGTGTTCTTGTTTGCTGTGTGTGACAGTGATACAATTTCTATTTCTGCTCCACTCAGGCTCCCACATTCTTGCTCTTATAGCCTTGGTTGTTTAGTTCTATGCATTCTCTACCAACCTGTTACATGAAAAAAGAGGCCTCTTGGTGTTTGCAGGACTCATCTAGTGCAGAGTGAATGAAAAACAACAGGACTGATTTTTTACTTCTTTTGCTAAACAAAATTGAAAGAAACAGATCATTGCTAGCATCTGTGTTGTGCTAGGCATTTTCGGGGGTTACGTTTATGTGTTTCAATATGCACAAAGCCTCAGGGAGGAGACGATTAAAGAAGAAACAATTTGCAACTGGAATCTCACATGGTAGGTGGACTCTTCCATACGGTGCTCATTGTGGTGTCTATGTACTATTTTACCTTCATTCATATTGCTCTTTATATTATCCTGTTTCACAGGAAAACACTCTTTATGTGGCCTAATCAAGTTGGTCTTTTAGCACAATTCACTTTTCATTTAGTTATGTGTACACGACTATATTATGTATTGGTGAAATGTTGTTTTGTAAGGTGGCCTTACTTTTGCAGCAACTTTCCAACCTACTCGTATCTCAAAGCATTTAGTTCCACTAATCCTTTAAGACCCCAAGAGTCCATAGCAGCTGCACTCTGCAGCAGAAATAGTCGTGGTCAGCAGCAGTAACCAGGATTTCCTGTGCTGGACATTGTCCACTTGCAGTAAAAATTAAGTGGAACTGAAGTGGTTTGTAGGCCCTTTTAGCCGCATCATGAGAACTGTAATTGCATTCCTCATTTAAAACTTTGGAATATTAACAAATCTGTCATGACATTAAAACTGTTATGGAGCTTCGTTAATTCTTGCTTTAGCAGGGAAGAACTTGGGATGGAAACTACAAGTAAAATAGCTCTGAAGTAAGAAGAAAAAAGTTGAGTTTACTTTAAGTTCTGTTATGGGACTTTAATGAACCTGGAGGGGGCCTGTCAATTGATTGTTTATCCTATGACCAGCTCTACAGAGTGCCTGCTTATGAGCATTGCTACATGAAAGGGAATATCACCATGGTTTTATCTCGTCTGTGTGCAGTTTCCCATTCAGTTTTATCAAGATTGAGCAAAACTATGGAATTGAACATAATTTCCCATGTATGGAAGCGGTTTCAGTTTTTTTAATTGCTTGTCATCACAATCATCTTTGATTTACTCTTAGCAAATATCCTCTGTAATGTCCTCATTTTCAGCTCCTCCTAACAGACCTAAAATTGTTAATACAGTGTTTTGTGTTCTCTTGCTGCTAGTTTTAACAAGGAATATACACTGAATTTGCTTTGTATTTTACACATGCTTTGGTCAGCCAAACTGATTTTATCTCTCTCCTTTTTTCGTATTTTTAATTTTTTTAAATTGACAAATGTGCAGTTCTGGAAGTCTAAGGCTATTCCACACCCCTTTCCCACTTGCAACTGAAATATTGGGTGTAACTCACCAGAGATTATTCCTTGCAGGTTTGCTCTGTAGGATCCCCCAGGAGTCTTACTGGTATTTGTGGGTGGAAGACACTGCAATGCATGTCTCAGTTTACCAGAGCTTTCTGATTTATGGTGGTTAAGGTTCAACCAGTTAACACAATTTGGTTTGAGAATTCCAAAGTAATAGGGAAATTGCTACAAATCAGATAACTTGGTCATCTTAACCAGCCATAGATTTAAAAAAAAATATTACAAAAGGGAAGATATTGTTGATGAAAATGGCAATTAAAAAATCACACATATTAGTATGGAAATTACTATGGTTTACTCCTTAACTGTTTAATACCGGCTAATCTGTGAGGGTGGACATTTAAAGTGCTTAGGATCAGGAATGATGTTGTCCTGCCAATAGAGAAGCTGTTAACCTAGAATCTCCTCCTTTCTTTTGAGAGAAAAGAGAAAGACTAGAGTTAAGGAAGGTTAATATAGCTCAATCCTTATGAATTCCCTGTGCTCCTTGCCTTTATATTCCTGCTGCTCAAGACAAAATGCCTTTTCCTTCTGAGGTTTCCTTATAGAGGTTAATATTACAAAGTTAAAGGGAGCCTTGTGAATGGGCATAAAGATGTCACAAGAACTAGGAGAGGTTTTATTACTTTTTTCATTTATTTTCTGTCTTTTTGTGGGGAGATTCACATGTGGGTTGCATGGTTTGCGTTCATGACTTTTATTTGAAGGTGGCTTTGAATTTGGGAGGGATTTATCATGTGCATAATCACACATGTGTCTAGCAACATGTCTGAAATCTGTTTCATTCTCTCTCCAACCCATGCATTTTAAACATGATATACAAATGAGTATTGACACTGAGAAGTCAAGCCTGGATTAGTTTGCACCTTGTAGTCCTGTTTAATTTTGGATAACATTCTGAAAACCAAAGGTGTCCGGTCATTATGCACCTGCCTAAAAAACTAGTGATTCAAAGGGTGCCAGCAGGGACTTTGTCCTGAAAACTGAAGCTTGCTATTAAAATTTTCCAGATTATTTCTTCACACAAACAAACAACTTGTAAAAAAGGCAGAATACCAGCAGTCATTATCAGAAGTGTGTGAATTTCAGATAGCATTTGCATCATCTTTCCTTATGGAAAACAAGGGTATATGTTTCCTGGTTGTGTTGGTCAATGATTCTCAAAAATTTTGTTTTGTTTTGTTTTACAGTTAGAATATTCTCTTACAGCAAGAATATATGCTAGCACTTCATAAAATATTCTGCTGTACATGCATTAAATGTACTTCTCTTCATTGAGTATGCTGCCATCATTGGCTTAATAGAAGCACTATAATTTGAACTCTTCTAACAGCTCATTTGATTTTATTTCTTTTTAATAACCTTAAACTCCACACTTTCTCTGTTTTGATTTTGCTTGGTTTCATTTTTTAGTTAGTTTGTTTCTTCTTTTGCAGCATCAATGTTTCCTTGCATCAACTGCAAAGGTTATTGGTCCACCAGGGCTTTTATGTGATACCCACAAATTCTTGTGGGTTCACCTTAAAAAACAAAAGAGAGCTTCAAAAAACTACTTGAGTGTACTTAATTGGAGATGTAAGAACAAATTCTTGTTACAGATAGAAATTCTGACAGTGTTTGTTTTCCCTCCAAGCCCTTGGTATTTTCTCATAGCATGCACACTCCTCCCAAACTGCAATAACTGTTTAATTTTATTTCATTCCATTTCAAGGGATCTAGCTATTGCCCTCATTCTACAGGTTCTCTAGATAATGATGTATAATATCTGGGCAAACAGAAGCCCAGAACAAGAAACTGAAAAAAAGAAAGGGCAGCTTTGTATTTTCAGGAAGGAATGTTTGATTCCACACTGATTAAGGCTTAACATCACAAAACCCCAAAACACCTAAACCCTCACAGGCTATGTTCAGAATGTGTACAGATGTTAACCAAGAGTTTAGCTGTGATTTTATTTTTTTAGGCTGGGCAGGTGGATGGTGCCCCAGCCAGACCCTGGGAAGGTCACCTGCTTCAAGTAGGGCACTTCATTCATCCAAATTCTAGAATTAATTTCTCTGAACCCCCACCCGCAGTATTTCCCTTTTATTAAAGTTTGCCTTATTTAATTAGCCTAGCTCTCTCCTCCCATCTTTCTTCTCCATCCTAGGGTCTCTCATTTAATATTCACATTTATACCATTTTGTTAACCCTAATAAATTTAGTGGTATGGGTGATAATATTAAACTCCCTTTTTTTGAGTCTCACTCCTATTCTCCATTATCAGAAGTCCTCTTCCTTTGAATGTAAGGTCATCATAGCTCTGCATCTTCCAGCATATTTTTTCCTTTGGCTTTGCTTTCAAGTCAGAAGTCAAGTCCCCTACAAACCTTCCTATGTATGATATTTTTTCTTTATGCTCTGATATTTGCCTTTACTTGTTTTCACCAGAATGCTTTAGAAATACGATTTTTTACCATTAGTGGCTAGAAATAAACTGTTATATATTCCTCTCTCGTATCAAGATACATACTATTTGTAGTAAACTAAATTAAGAAAAAAATAAAAAAAACCCGAAAAACCACCACCCCAAAACCAACAGCAGCAACAACAAAAAAAAACCAACCAAACAAAAAAAAAAAACCACAAAAAACCCCCATGAGAACAAGAATACAAATCTTAGTCTTTCCCAGGTGTCTTCTGAAATGCTGTTGACAATGAGGACAGCAGCCTCATTGAGCGGGCAACAACCTGATCCTGTGTTTGTGCTTTAGCCTTCCCAGCAAGCCTGAGCCTGTGGCAGCTTAAAACCTTCATGGCATATTGGATTGGGCTGTGGGTCCTTTTATAATATTAATATATAGTGCAGCTCTGCCTCATGGAGGCTGCAGCAGAGTCCACCTTTGCATCTGAGCAGTCAGGTTCTCAGAATCTATGCATGTAGTTACTTTGCAAGGAAATGCTTTATCTCCTCAGATCTCTACTACATGTCACAACTTCGGTAATGAAAGTAACTTTTTTCCACTTTTTTTTTGCCTCAGTAAGCATTTTGCTCCTCTTTCTTAATGTATGATCACTGTGAAGATATCTCTGTGCAGTTATTTTTGAAGATATCTCATATTTCCTCCTGGTTTCTGACAGGGAAAAATCTATAATGGGAGTTTGTAGAAAGTTTGATTCATTGCTGTGTTACTCTGCCGAAAGCCTCTCTAACTCTGTTCAGCAAAATGGAATTGGACCGATTCCTGGGAAAACTGCTGGTATAAGAGTCATGTGAAACTCGGGTAATGCAGTAATACATCGGACCTATTCTCTTTTTAGTTGTTTTCCTGCATTGCTGTTGATGCTGCTCCTAGTGGTGCACTTAGTAACTCCTGCCATTCTGAATGCTATCTGTGTAGATTTCCAGGGTGCCTACAAAGAAGCCATCTTCTTGAGCAGCCATTTAGTAAAACACGCTGTGGTTTGTTATTTACGTGGCATTTAACTATGCCTTCGTAAGCTTCAGTAATATAATGGAGACCAACACTTTCTGGTGAGCAGGACACTGAAACCAAGTTGTATAGCATGCTGTATCCAACCGTTAAAGAAAAGGAGTCAATATCTAACTGTAGGGGACTTCCACTACAAAATAAGATAGTCAATTCTTACTTTTGCCTTGTGTGATTTCTAGCTTTCTGGTTTGGTTTTTTTTTGTTTGTTTATTTTCAAGAAGCATATTCAATTTCAGCAGTTGCTATGGGCAGTACCATCAGCTTTGAACTTTTTACCTTAATTCTCTTCCCATTTCTGTTTTAGACAGTTTGTCTTTGCGGACATTCTATTTTGTAAGGGCTTTATTACTTCAAATTACAGGAATAGAAGTGCTGAGAATGGAGTCATATTGACAAGTTCCCCAACATAACATACAAAGGATTAAGGCAAAGCTGTTAATTTTCTCTGCTTCCATTGATGCAATTTGGAATCATCATGACGCTGGCAAAGGAGACTATTTAACGACATTGTTCTGTTGCTATTTATAAATGAGATCTCATTTAAATTTAGAACACAAAACCTTCCTGGGTGGAAAACTGCCATCTTGTGTACCCACACGCAGTGCAGTGCAAGGGATCCGATTTGATTGCTGTCAATATTGCCTCTGCAATACAGACAGCAGTAATGGCAACAGCACTGAGCTGTCCCTAGGGCTCAGTTCTGTACCCTTGTCACTTCTGAACCTATGCCCTCAGCAGCACGTGGAGTTTTACAGAGACTATATGTTTAAATGTTTTAGTGTTCATCAAGACTTATGGAGCATCTGTTGCTTGTACTGAGGTACATCAGAGCTCCAAGGGGTGCTTCCCAGCTACACCCAGGCAGCACCTTGGGGTGCATGGAGGATGCCTACCTGTTTCTTTCCTCTTCTCTTCTCCTGCCAGCCCTCTTGTCCTGCCCCTGGGAAGCTGGCTGTGCCAAGGAGAGGTGGGCGTGTGAGGAGCACTGGGCTTTTTCTGAGCCAGCACTGCAGTTTTGGTGCAATTTAGGGAATCTTAGTGTTTGCCTGGCTGCCAGTGATGGAAACATAGCCTAAAAAGTAAGAGTTGCTGCTTTGGTGCAAAATCACAGAGAGGAAATATTGTTATTAAGTAGGACTATTTGTAGCCCAAATAGTTCCTCCCAATCTGTGGAAAGTCTCACTAAAGTGTGTAAGACTTGAAGTCCTGAATTCAGCTCTGCTTTTGCTATTCCAGATTCTTGTAATTTGCTAAAAGTAGTCATCTTGATCCATGTAGAGCAGGCAATCCTTGCACTTACCGTGATTTTTCAAGGATATAGTAAAAAGCATCCAACAAATTCCTGTTTGTCTTGGTAGTTGCCACTTTTATCTAAGTTGAGATAAGGAAGAGTACGTTTATGAAGACTTTTGACAGATCTTTGTCTAATCTGTAATTTCAGAATGCTGGAGGCACTTATCACTGTCAGTTCCAAAGCACCTCACATTTGCAAACAGTGCTTCATAAAAATTGCTTGAAATGGTGATTTGCCCCAAATAAGAGATACAGGAATCAGAAAAATCAAGTTATCCAGGCATTTTGAGCCACATTTGTTCCATGTGGGAGAGATGGCTTGTCCCAAGTCTAAACTTAAGTGTCAGGTATGAAGTAATTGGTATTCAACAGTGGTTACATGAAAAGAGTACCAGTTACATAAATCACAATAATTTGACCATCTTGGATTAACAAATTACTGCCTGCCAGCTAAGCAGCACTAATGTGCCATGTAAAAGTCACGAAGATTATTTTTTTTACAGCCAGTGTAAGTTTATTGTAATTATTCTTGGAAAATGCAATAAAAAAGCTACATTAATATTCAACTTCTGTTGACATTATATCTACTTGAACTCTTAAGACATCACAAATTGCCTATGTGTAAATCCATAATATCTGTCTGTCCTTTTTCTTTAAAAAAATTCTAGTTGTATATGAGAGTTCAAATGGCAGAATCTGCTGTTTGCATTATTGCAAAATGGGTTTTCTGCCTTTTGATTGTGGCAGTTGTAGAGATATTGCATTTGTAAAATGATAAGAATGATAAGAACAACAAAAAAAAAATCATTTCCATGCTTGGAAGCAGTTTTCAGGAGACAGGGATGTGCTCTAACTCTACCACTAGTATGCACTTTTTTTTGTTCAGTATTGGAAAGGGATATAACTACCAGTATTTCTGAAAATTATATACTTGCACTGCTGTAATTGACTTTGCTGTGGAAGCTTGCAGTGGACACAGTGGATATTCCTGCTTTTCAGATTTTTTTACGTGCATTTGAAACACTCTTAAGCTAGTATGTCAAAACTTAAGTTCAAAGTCAAGAATTCAATACCTGTCTGAACAAACAGAACAGCTGGTGAAATCTTGCTCAACAGGGATCAATTATAAAATTTCTATTAATTCAGTGGACCCAGGACTTTACCTAACTTAAACTTCCAAAACTGTGTACAGAGGATAAGTATAACTTCTACTTTACCAAATATATTCCAAGTTATCTACTTCACTGGCTGGTCATTTTTATAACTGCTAGTTTGTCAATCAGTAAGTGATAATAAACTGTGAAGACTTTGAAAGACCTAAAAACTTCTTTCTAACTCTGGAACACCAAAAATATTTCCTTAGTTTCAGCCTCTCTCTTTAGAGTGTCGCACACAAATTCATGTCTTTGCCAGCAGTGCAGGCTTTTGGACGGTTGGAATATGCCTCTGGCACTGATGGCTGCAGAAGATGTTCAGATACTGCTTGCTTTGAACCATTTTTCTTTTTGAAGGGGCTTTTCTCTGGTTTAAGTGACATGCCATAGAAGTCTAAGGGCTTAGCTGCAGGATCTGTCCACAGCCATCCAGTTTTATGATGTGTGCGTTTTTTGTTCATAGTTCATGATGAAGTCCCTCTTTTCAAGAACAGATGTGGAGATGAAGACAGATGGTGAGATGTGATGTTCAGCACAGCTGGAGTTGCAGTGCAGCAGTGTCTCCTTGTGCTTTTGTCTGCTCAGATTTCAATAACTGGAAACATGACTTTATCATTCCAAAATGTGGTGACCCTTCTTCCCGAAAATCCGCTGACAAGTCATGAAAAGGTCTTCCTGACCTTTGTCACGGGTAGGAGTGGGAGCTTCAGACAAAGTTAGTTAGAGAAGCCCTGTTATTGAATCATGAGGTGCAGAAAGGAGCCTTTTGCATTCTTAACTCCTTCTGAAAGAGGAGCCTGGGTCCAATCAGCCACAGACTGTCAGTGGTTTAAGGAACCTTGTCCTGCAGGATTAAAGATGGTAAATCTGATATATTGATATAAAATGAATTATTTACTATGACAAATGATTAGACAAAAGATCTCAATCAGAATTATTTACCTCTCAGTATAAAAGCTGAAACTACTAGTAGTGTATAGTATATTGTAGTATAGGGCACTATATCAAAGCAATTTTATCAAAGCAGTTATACTAAAGCTAGCAAAAAGAAACCATTATTAAGTAGAGATTGATGTAACTCACCCAGACAGGTAAAGTCTAAGATGACTGGAAAAAGTGAACCTTTATACCTATCTTTGAAAAGGGTAGAAAGGAGGACCCAGGGAACTATCAACCTGTCAGTCGCAGCCTCTGAGGCTGGAAAGATCATGGAACAGATCCCTCCTAGATGCTGTGCTAAGGCACGTGGAGAACAGGGAGGTGACTGGAGACTGCCAGCAGAGCTTCACAAGGCAAGTCCTGCCTGACCAACCCAGTGGCTTTCTATGATGAAGTGACTACATCAGTGGACAAGGGAAGAGCTACAGATGTCATTTATCTGAACTTCTGTAAAGCCTTTGACACTGTCCCCCACAACATCCTTCTCTAAATTGGATTTCTCTAAATCCAGTCAACAGTCCACCCACCTAATTTGATGGGCAGACTGTTGACTGGATAAGTAGACAGTTGTATCCAGAGGGCAGTGGTCTATGGCTCAGAGTCCCAATGACTGTCAGAGGTCTGAATTTGGACCAGTGTTAATATCTTCATTAATGACATAGGCAAAGGGATTGAGTGCACCCTCAGCAAATTTGCAGATGTCACCAAGCTGAGTGGTGCTGTTGACACACCTCAAGGACAGGATGTCATCCAGAGGGATGTGGACAAGCTCGAGAAGAAGGCCCATGGAAATCTCCTGGGGTTTAACAAGACCAAGTGCAAGGTGCTTCACCTGGGTTGGATGAGTCTTTCAGCAACCTGGTCTAGTGAAAGGTGCTCCTCCTCATGGCAGGGGATTGGAAATAGGTGATCTTTAGGCCCCTTCCAACCCAAGCCATTCTACAATTCTATGATTTAATGACAATGTTAGTTGTAGACAGAGAAGACAGATCACCCCCTTTTGTCTGCAGCACACCTCCATGCCTAAGCAGCAAAACCATTGGCTTCCATCAGTTTTTTACATCTGTTCTGGAGGAATTTGATCCTCAGGGTCTATTAGCTTTGTAGCTTGGAGATTGCATCCAGTATCCATTCCTAGTTTCTAAGTACATAATCTGAAGCACTACTTTGGGATTTGAGACATTAAAAAAATCCCAGCCATTTCTGTGCAGCTGTAAAACCAGTGAAAGGGTAGGGCATGGGGAAGGAGATTTTACATAAGGTGGAAAAATGGCCCCATAGTGACATCAGTTATATGGACAGTACATTCAGGGAGGTGGGGAAAAGAAAATAGGGCAGCTGTAATCAGTGAGAGGGAAAGTAGCTCAGTGACTATTATCAAAGCCCATAAAAGAAGGTGGAATGGTGAGCAGCCAGATTGGTTGAAACAGATGTTAGTTACAGACCCAGAGCAAGATGGGGAACCCAGCAGTACAGTGAAACTGAGGGGAGAAAGCATGTACAAAATTAAATTGTGATAAACAGAAATGAGCACTGTTTGGCTGAAGTCAAATAGGAGCAGGGGTTAGTAGCAATGAGGGTGAAACAAAAGTTTCAGAAAATGGAAATGAAGCTCATCCATTTTATAGTAAAGTTACTAAATTGTCATATTCAAAGATGGGTCGTGGGCAAAAATGATGGGTTTCCCTTAAGAACAAATGGGCTTCTGATGGCCACCAACATAAGCCAAGCTTGCATGTCCACTGCTCATCTTGCCATTCAGTCTGGCTCCTGTGGGCTTGCCTGAATTCTGGTTTAAGTGAAATAGCATTTTAGATGAGCAAACTTATATTGAGGACCAGCCTTTCCAGGGAGTCCCGGTAGTGGGATTTATTTCATTGATCTGAAGTTTAAGTGAGAGCACCATCTATATTTAAAGTGTGATGAGTGTCCTTCAGTACATCTGGTCCAAAGTAAGCCAATAAACTTTGCCTGGTGGTGCTGGGAGCAGGGGAGGCACTCCTGGAAAACTGTGTCTTAATTCTTCTACACCTACTTTGGAGGGGATGAACTTTCTCTGAAAGCAGTTTATTTTTTCTCTCTGGGTGTCGAAGAAACCCTGAAATACTGACACTAATGAGGGGTGTGGTTCAGGTCCAAACTGAGACGTCCAAGCAGATGCCAACAGGATCAAGTGCCTGGGCACCTGTTAGAGTCAGTGGAGAAGCAATAAGTATGCCTGGTGGAGCAGAGGCCGCTGTTCAGATGGCCAGAACCGGTGGCTGCTCATGGTGAGATGACTCTCCTTCTCTCCCTGTTGGAGACACTGACTGGACACTGACACTGACTAGGTCTTGAATGATTACAAAGGGACTACAGGAATCCAAAGTCAGGAGTCTGAATCAAGAACTGTAATCCAGCATACATGTCTAACTTCTAAGTTACAGAAGCCAATTAAAGTGAATTTAGGCATAGAAGAACAATAAAAGCCTTTTTCTTTATTCCTAGCTCAGGATTTTGCTGCTCCAAGATTTAGGTCTTCTCACTTCTCTGCTTTTACCATAACATTTGCCTTTCACTGCATTTCCATTGAATTAAAAATGTGCCTATAACTACAAAAGGAAAAAAAAAAATAGTAACAGAACAAAGTCTGTATTTTCAGGTGTTGAGGTGAAAGTATGAATTACCTTAAAATAAGCAGACATTCTTTTACATATTCATTTCTAAAATTTCCACAGACTTGAAACTTGTCAATTGTTACCCCGACTACATCTTCCCATGAATGGTTTGCCTACATGCTCTGCTAGCAGGGAGGGGTTTTTCCTTCTTTCCTCTTTAGCATACATTCTGCTAACTGAATGAATGATGTAAGCAATTGGCAGTCTTTTCCTCTGCTTAAATATTGACTTATTACTTGAATCTGGAGCTTGGTCTGAGAATTGGGCCCTACTCTTGCAAAAGATGTATGTGTATTCTCTACATTTAATGACATGAGTAGCTCCACTGAGCTCTGGGAGTACATTGCAGCGTAAAAATTAAAGAGCTATAAATCTTTGCAAGATGAGGCTGTTGCAAGAAAAAATTAACGAAATGCTTATAGTGCATCAAAAGTAGACATATGTTAGCTTCGTAAGTTTGTAAGATGTGTCTGATACATTGATGCTCTTACATTAAGGAATTTAATTTGTTTGAATTAATGAACCATCATGTTCTATCATTTATCTAATATAAATAATTTGGAATTTTTTTTCTCCTTTCTTTTAAGATCCATTTGTCAGTAATGAAACCTTTAAGGTGAATAAACAGTGCTAATTTTAAAAAAGTTATAATTTATTGTGCATTCAGTTACTTTACTCAAGTTCTCACACAGATGAAATGCATTTGTGTGTGTACAAAATAATTTTCTAAAAAGTTTGAGTCTTGTCCTTGCTTGCCCATGCATCAGTGCTTCTACTCCCAATATGGTTTTATTTCTGTTTGGGTCTTGGTGGGAAACTCTGAAATTACCAGCCTTTCTGTAAGATCGCTGTCAGGTTAAATTTTACGTTTGAAAAGTTGCTGGGATCTTATTGGCTTTTTAAAAATTATTTTTATTCTTGTTAGAAGTACTAGCTCTACTGGTTGTCAAAAGCATTATTTGTAAAAGCTGTTAAAATGCCCAGCCATGTGCAATACCTGAAGTGACTCATGTGTCCCACAGTTTCACTTGTGATAATGTACTATGACACAAACTGAAAAGCTAAATTTTTCACTACCTTTGCTGCTTTTCTTCAGTCTGTATAGACTTAATTACAAGATTCCCCCGCCACCCCTGTAAACATTCATGGACAGGTAACAATCAAGAGACTCTGGAACTTTGAAATGCTTTGTGTACACGTATCTGTTAACATTTTGTGCCAGCCAGAGAGCTGAGAGATGCAAGAAACTGAATGGAGAATCTATTCCATAGAAAATAATCTGAAAGAGCTTTACCACCTGTGTGCTCCTGTCAGGGGACGCTACTGCAGAAATAGTTGCTGGCTGCTTTTGCAGGAGCTGCTGCTCCTGCCAGCTCTTGGTACAGGCATTTGTCATCCCTCTACCTTGTCTCTAAGCAAGCAGCATGTATTCTGGCTTCACTGTATGGTTAAACATACAATGTTTATAGCATCACTTTGCTAGCAAATTTTTTGGCCTTCATTTCATCTTTTATTTTCTTTGACTTGGTTTACAATAGACTTATATTTTCTTGAGCAGATATGGTAAAAAAATCAAATCTCAAGCTCTTCAGAGGCAGGACACTTGCAGAGACCTGCTTCTTCTGTTGAATTTTTATCACTAATACACAAAAAATATGGTTGTTTGTTGAATCTTTATCATGAAGTTTTTTTTTCCTTGGAAATTCTTCTTAGCAGAAATCGGATGAGAAATAAGAAGTTGCACTAGCAGTATAATGTCCCTTTTTAAAATTTGAATCCTTGGTTTAATGCTGTGCTATTACGTAAAGTTTAATGGGAGGTGCATACCTTAAGGTATAAAGAAACATACTCAGTGTCTCATGTAGTTGAAAGTTCATCTGTTCATCCTAACACACAAAGGTAAATTAAATACATACCAAAGACTACATTTATTGTAGCAAACTTCAAGATAAGTTTTAGCTTTAGTTTTAATTTAGAAAGTCTGTCATTGGTCAAAAAGTTGTTGCCCTAGATAAGTAAAAGAACAACCTATGGAAGCAGCATGTGCTAAGTTGTAATGATGTTTTCCTCGTGGGGATTTTAGAACTTGTTAGATAACCTTTTACTGCAGTACTCAGAGCCTTCCCTCAGGTTCTAATGGGAAGATCCCACACCCAGGTCTACCTACCTCCCATTCAACCTTCCAGCATCTCATTTCAGCTTTTACTTCTGCACTAAAGTTAGTCATCAGCCTCCTGGATAACACAATTGAATTTGAGATAAAATGGTAGTTGTCCCACCGTAGCTTTCTTCAGTTTCAGTGTCTCTTTTGTGATGCCTGGAGCCATGGAGGAAGATGCAAGCCCATGAGGATGGCACTCTACTGCAACTGTAATTACCAATAAGGATGCCTGTATTACCCTTTCCAATTAGTCATTCTTGGAGACGTGTTTTTTGGTAAAAAGGAGGGGATTTACATGTAGAGGGAGCCTATAAATATTCTTTAATAGATGCGGTTCTGAAGAATTGGAGTTCTTCAGTAATTTGTCAAAACACATTGAATGAAGTGAGGGATGAGATCATATTTTTTTGCTGTAGCAATGACTTATTTGCTCTGGGGATTAAGCTGGGTGGCTTTAGACAGAATTGTGTCTCCCTCTCTCCCTCTTATTTGATGTATGTTAAATTAAGAAAAACTGGTTTTAACCAGATGTATCTTGGCTGTCACAGCTATGCTAGCTGTGCTGGTGAAATACAGCTTCCATGAGCCATTTGGTTTACCAGTACCTGTAATTTAAAAGATACTTTCCTTTCCTCCCTGTTATTTCTCCTGTGTGTAATGTTTTCAGCCTTTTTCATTTCAGTGTCACTTAATACATTGGCAACTTTTAGAAAGACATGTTATCTTCTGATACTCTCTTGAACAGACTCTCACATCTCTGCCTTTCCCCCCTCCACCCGCCCCCCCCAGCTATGATGGGTAATATTGTATGTCTTTATGAAGAGGAGATGCTGCACCATTAAAGCACAGGTGATTCTCCCTTCTCTGGTGTCCTGTGGAATAGTTAATTTCTCTCTTCAGCCAAATCTGAGAGGGAGAAACGCTTGTTCCTTTTCCTTGTGCACACTGATTCTCAACACAATGCTTGTCAAAACTCCCTTTATCCAACCACTTTTCTAAACCCAACATTCTTTATAAAAGAGTGGAGGAGGTCTCACTTCCAGTAGGGCGAGGTATATCCCCAATTCCCAGATCCAGTTGACTGAGGGGTGATCTGATATCCCAGGATTGCAGCTTTAGTTCCTTTAATGGTCTGTGCTAATACAGCATTATTGGTAAGATACTGGACAGCTACCACTGTTGAAGTAGTATTTGGCTACAGGAATACATTCCCTCAGTGATTTGTTTTTGGAAACATAAGGCATACGGGAGCACCACTGTTCTCATGTAAAATCTAATAACTGTCATCGCACAAAATGTTTGCAGCAAACTGTGGCCTTTTTGTAATTCTTCTCCCAAACACTTGGCAAGTAATTCTAAAAGAAAAAAAACCAAAACTGTGTAAATATAAAGCTTATCTTTATAGAGTAAATTTGAGTATTTTTTGACCGTTGCACTAATGAGACAATATAAGCAGTAAGAGAAGTAATATTATTATTATTAAATAATGTTAATGAAAGTGCAGAATTTGAAAAAGACTGGTTTTTTTTCTCAACAGAAATTTCACTAGATTTGGTACTTAATATTTTTCCTCTGAGGCTATTTTGTGGACTTTGTGTTTGAAATTGTTGGGATTGAGAAGTATAGCAGGATCTGAGTTGAATGGATCTTTTGAAAGGACTTGCTGCTTTGAAGTCAATCCTTATGCAGTGTGTGGTGATTCTGGACTGTTTTTATTACCTTGATACTGTTTGAAACTCATTTTTTGAAAAAGATCATGGAAAGGACAATGTTTAGATTTGATGGATTGTGTGGTTCCCATCCTTCCTCAATGGTTCAGCAAGTATGATGAATGGACATAACTCCATCATGCAGTTTTAAAATGGATGATGTGGAATTGGTTTGGATCTCTGTTTTCATTGAATGTCTGTACCCTGTGGGATTTTTTTTTTAACAGAACAGACTTATTGAGTCATGTATTATTTTCTTTTTTTGTGGGAAATGAACATATTTGTATTATTGTCACAGATAACTTGCTATCAAAATAATCTCACACTTCTGCAGAATTGGCAGGGGGAGTTTTGGAAGGGTGAGAGTTTGGAATTGAAACTGTTATTTGCTGACATGTTCAGCTTTATACCAGAATTACACTTTTCAGGGTTTTTTTGGTGTGTGTGCCTGTGTACATAGTTTCAAGTAACATGACGTGTTAAATCTGTGGTGTGTGTCTCCTGGCAGCTACTGTAAAAATTTAGCCCAGAGGCACTGCCCTCATCTCAGCCAGTCTGTCAGTGGAGTTCTTCAATCTCACAGGATGAGTACTAGCAACCTGTTTCCAGGGTGTCTTGTAATTTGTTACAGCTCAATAAATCTCTGCGTGAGCAGTAAAATCTGTGCTGTAAATCCATCCATGGAATCAGCTAAGCCTTGCATTTAGAGCAAAGGATAGTATTGGGCTTTGCAATGTGTGTGTGTGCAGGGTTGGTTGGGCTTTCCCGCCTTTTTTTCTCAGTGGTTAGGTTTGGATCTCTGCCCCAAAGCCTCTTGGGTCCTGCCATTTATCCAGGTCATAGATCTTAGTGAGATCACTAAGCAATAAAGAAGAGGGAATTAATTAAGTCTAATATTTTTGTAAATATTATTAATAAAGTTGCCAAGAATTCTAACTGCAAAAAAACTAAATTGAAACTCTGTTAGGTGAAGATATAAGTGAAATTGTTATTAGTACTTTCCACATTGATACACTATTGTCTTTAGAATTCTTTAGTCTGCTGCCTTCTGTAATTATTGGTCAAATGCTTGGAGTAATAATTAAGAAAAATGACTGTTGTAAAGTATAACACTTCTTGAATTTAACTGCTTTTAATGAAGAGATATTTCTTCTTGTGAGATCTGTGCTAGAAGGAGCATATACAAAAGACTGAACTCTAAGGATTAACATTGTTCATATGACAGAATTTACCATTTCAGTAGCAAATAATGAACATGTCTGAAGGTAACTTAGAAGAATTGGTAAAATTGTGTTATCTTCAGACACAGAGAAGCCTTGTGCTTACAATACTCAATGGAAATGTAATCTTCCTCTTAAGATCTCACTGTCATTATGCCTAAAATGCTCCTTTTTGTAGAGAGAGTGTTGTAAGTGTAAAGCTTTCACACTGACAGGGGATGGTATCTCTCCCCAAAAACTGAGCTTTCTGTTTCAAATAGATGCTGTTGATGTTTTGAACACCTACGTTTGCATCTCCTGTGAAAATGGATTTAAAAGACAATGAGAGCCTACTCTGGGATTAGAGAAGGCATTTCCCTTTTTCTTGCTCTGGTGGACCCAGGAGTATAAGAAATTAGTTAGCTCCCAGGTAGAGTGAAAAGCAAGTGAAGCTAATGGTTCAAAACAAATTTATATTTTAAAAATCAGCTTTCCCAAGGAAGAAGGAGAGGAAGGTCAGTAAGGAGCTAAAGAAAATAAGTAATATCAGAGTATCACAAAATGCAATGCAAGGTAAAATGATAAGTTTTAAGATTGTTTTAGATTGTACCCTCTATTTTTTTTTTTAATCTAGGAAGGAGGAACGAATCAATTTGTTCCCACAATAACAAGACCAGAGTATAGACTCATTTCCAAATTATTCTGACAAAACTGAAATTCTTCTGAGTCCCATGTAAAGGAAATTGAGGCCTGTAATCTCCTGTTGGAGATGCATGGTGTTCTTGGGAATATAGACACGTATTTGTAGTTAGCATGGAGGATCTTTAAGGAAATTAGAGAAGACCCATATGTAAACCAAGGTGGATACCCAACCGAGTGCCACAGTATGTATTTTTTGCACTGCCAATTTGAAATTTAAATGAGTAACAGTTTCACACATGAAGTTATAGACAGAGCCTTTTTTCAGAAGGCTGTTGCAATACAAACAGCATATGGCTTGTGCCCTTTGTCACCCTTGTTCTGGAAGTGACTGCTTGACACCAACAGTTATAGTGACCGAGGGACATAAGATCTCTTGAAGTCTGTCACCTTGTGCTAAACTGAGGTTCCAGAGACTCTGGAGGGCTCTGTAAACTCTCTTACTTGGGCAAGAGTAAGTGAAAATAAACTTTATTATGAATCAGCATTTCTGGAGTCTTTAGTTCTTTGAGACAATAATTGAATGACGGTTGTAGGAAGAAATTTCTGTGTTGGCATTATTTACTGAGGCAGAAGACATTCAAGCATTTTTGTTTCTAGGCTCATTCTTGTAGCACAGGGGGCTGGTGCATAATCTGAGCAAAGTTTCAGATTGCACAGGATTTTATCTATTTTTGAGGCATATCTTCAAGCAATGTCAGATGAATTCATATGAATTTTACCATCAATAGGTCTTAGAGCCAAAAGTCCTCCTCAGTTATTTATTATATTAAGCTTGGTGTCCTGACCTGGCTCCTTTACAAATACTCAAATACTCCTGTGTTTAGCAGTCAATAATGTAATTTCCCCAGCTTTTCTCCTTGAAGATTAAGCATCTTCAGTGTGACCTTGACTTCTGGCATGCATTCCCAGATTTGCCTTTTATTGTGATTCCAGTTGTGTGTATCAAAACCAAAACAATGCCCTACTCTTAAACTGGGTAGGGTTTTGGTGAAAGTTTTCTTAAATAAATGGGAGCTTTAAAATTTTTGTGTTTATTATTTTTGCTTTCTGAAGTACTTCAAAGTACTCTCAACCTAGTCAATCTAAATTCAAACCAGTGATTCTGTGGTGAAACACAACACATGGGAACAGCACAGTTTCTTTTTTTTTTTTTTTTTTTTTTTTTTTTTTTTTTTTTTTTTTTTTTTTGGTTTTTTTGGTTTTTTTCTTTCTTTTAGAAGTACACAAGTTTGTTGGGTTTTTTTTTTCATCTATCCCTCAGATGTTCATGTTTTCTATTTGATAGGTTTTTCCTTACTAAAGAAGGAAAAGAAGAAAAACCTGCTGAGCATATGTTGTAAAACCTCTGCCAGATGCATGAAATAGTCAAGAGTAAGAATAGAGTAAAAGAAGAAATCCTTTTAACTGTTGAAACTGCTAAATCTATCCTTACAGAGACTTCTCACAGCGTGGCTACAGGCTTTTGCTTGAGCACCTTAACCTCAAGGCTGTCCTTGCTGTAAATCAGCTTGGAAAGGGATTAGGAAAGGTAGAAAAGTTTTGCACTTGTTTTATGGTCTGAAACATGCATTGAGCTTGATGGTATGACAACACTCGCTCTTTAGGTTTTGATTTTCAGTTTCCTAAATATTTTTCTTGCAATTACGTTTGATTATTTTATAGTTGTAGCAGTACTGTCAGCACTGATAAAAGATAAAATTTGCCCATTTAATATGACAACTATTTCCTGGAAGCTGTAGCAATGGTCTCAGGCAACAGGACCTAAAAGTAAGTCTTTGGGGTATGCCCAGCTGTTGTGCAGCTGCATCAGTGTCTCCTCTGGCAGTGCTGCCTGCAGGACTTCAGGGGAGACAGGCTGCATGGTGCAGCCCATTCCCAGCCTCTGACCCTGGTCCTTGGTCCATAGAGTGCATTGAGGCCAACACCAGCCCTGAAGGGAAAATACTTGAATTCTGGAGTTCAAGGAAACAACATACCCTTCCCTGCTTCTTGTTCCTTAGAAAGATGAGTTGTGGCACTGCTTGGCATACTGAAGTCGGGACAGCAGGTTCCAAGCTGACTTGAGTCAGAAGCTCCAAGGAATATGAGTTCATGTCTCTTGTTAATGGTATTTCCCACTGCTTAGTTTTTCATGACTTGCACTTGGAGTATGAATCTCTTGCTTTATGTCTAATTCTCTTTGGGCATTTTATGCTTGCTCTCAGTCTAGCTCTGAATTTTCTATTCTGCTCTTTGAAAAAGATTTTTAAAATTACACATTATTTAGACATTGCCATTTAGATATGCCTAATTTAAGACAGCTGTTTCCTTCAGTGGATTATTTAAGTCCTTTTATGGATTCAGCACAGACATTTTTAAGTTTTGATCTTCTGATGTCTGGTGTTAGAATATTCTCAGCCACTCTGTACATTTAGTAGCAATAAATTATCTTGAGAGGTTTATGGGAGAGTGAAAAATTGAGTCTGCATCCAAGGCTAGGACTTTAATCATGGACTCTTTCTTGTGGCATGTGGTTTTCTGTGTTGCTCTGCTTGTTCAACTGATGAGTGTCAGTGCACTACTTTGCAATTAAGCAGGATTCTTCATGTCATGTTTCTGAAACTAGGATTGGATATCTATTTAGCTAAGCTGGTTGCATCAGTAGTCTGACTATGAGGCTAAACTAAAAATCAATAGTTACATGACAGTATTTGTGTACAAGATTATCCAAATTATTTCCATTATTTTCATGACCAACCAGTGCCTGGCCAAAGTGGGTTTCAGCTTTTTTGGGGTGCAATTTCTTTTTACAGCTGATTAAAACTAGCTGTGGATCTAACCTCTCACCTGCACCCTCAGGACTTGCAGCTTCACTCCCCACTGCACTTGTGCAGCATGCAGATAAGTCATATTGATTTCTCTTGTGGGTAATCAACTAATGAAAGTGTGGGATCCAGGGTTTAATTAGATCACCAACCTTATCCTATTTGCTCTCCATCCCATTTGCTCAGGGGTCTATCAGGCCCGGTATCTCAGCTGAGCGTCTGCATATCAGAACAACTTGTAGAATTAACATGGGTTGGTTTTTTTTTTTTCATTTCAGAACCCTGCCTTATGTCCGTCACAAAATGTACAATATTTTTGAGACGATAAGCCAAAATTACAGCATGTTTCTACTATATATGCATAGTTTTATCTCAGCTTTCTAAGAAGCTTTGACCTCATACTCTCTGAATATTAGTAAGTGTCCTATCACAATTGCATCTTTAGTGTTAACACTTTGAATCTGGTAAAACCCCCTATATTTGTAGAAAGTAGTGGGAATTTGTGATCAACAGGCTTTTTCCTTCAGACCTTCCCTCTGCTGGACAGTACCCTTAAAATATTGGGAAGCCTGTATATTAAATGGCTTGCAGTTTCCACCTGAGAAAATGCAACTGAATCCGATAAAGGTGATCTAAGGCCATCTGAACGAACAAGGGAAAAGGTCTCAATGAGCAATTAGGCGTATTTTGCTGTGTCACAAGGTAAAAAGTCCTTCACTGCAGCGCGAAGGAAGCTGCTTTTTGTTAGAAGGATTGGAGATAAACTTTATTTGGGATGCAAACTCAAAAGAAGTCAGACATCTTAACCATGTGAGCACTGAAACTGTTCTCTCTGAAGTGTGAAGACCAGATGCTTTTCTTTCTAAGAATTTTAAAAAGAAACATGCCTATTAGCATCTTTCATAAAACAAGTCTTTATTTTTTGTTGGTTTTTTAAAAATTATTGTTAACCTTCTCTTCAACTTTTGTTCAATCCCAAAATGGAATGGGTCCTGATTATGCTTTCACTTGTGCTAGTGAAAATATTTTAATCAAAGTATCTTATCTACAAGAAAACAAATACTTCTTATATGTAGTGAGCAACTGCATGTGATGCTGAAGGTATGTAGTAAAATACCTATTGTATCTGTAATGGAATTATAAAATCTAGTTATTTATATGGTAGATGTACTGCCACTCTGAAAACAAAAACTGTTTTGCCACTATAATTGCTTTTTCTTCTTTGTTGCAGAGAAGGGACTGTCGGTTAGCATTATCATTCTCTTCTGCTTAATAATGGATTTGCTTTTAGCTTGTTTTTCTGAAACTTCTTATTCCAGGGATAATGACTAGAAAGTAGCACTTTGTGAGATCAGGGTAATTAGTAGTATGGTTAAAAGTTCAATGTCTTCTACAACCTCTGGACATTTTCTTTTCTGAGTCAGACTCAGCTGACAGTGAATAACGTTTTTCTAAATGATTTATTGCATTACTGATGGAATGAAATGCGCTTTGACTGCGTGACTGTTGAGAAGTGGCATGATCATGGCTAAGTACAAACTAAGAAACAAACAGGGCAGCAGAGAGGTAAGGGAAAGGCTGCCTCTCAAGTTCCAGTACTGCACGATTCTTTGAAGAAAAACTTTTTAGGGCTGATACTTAACACCCCCCACTAACCTGTATGCTTTTGTAAGTTTAAATCATATGAGACATTGAACATATGTGTGACATTTGGGAGAAATAGCAGTTTTATGTCTTGGCCCAGGCTATACCAGAAAGGATGGAAAATAATTGCAAACCTTTCCCACACCCCAAACATTTTGTCATCATTTCCTGAATGTTTATTATCAGCTCTACTTCTAAAAGAAAGCCCAGTGTATGGTCCTTTGTTCCTACATCTTCTAGCGAGAGCCTTGGACCAGCACAAACCCTTGAGCAGTAAACAGAGCTGGAGAATTTTTTCAGGTTACAAACAATCTGGTGGGACTGGCAGGTCCAGGTTAAACCATGTGAAGTGTTCTCTGCTACAAGTACTCCATTAAATTTCGTTAAACTATTAACAGTCAAGAAAAAAAAATAAGCAAAAACTCCTTTGCTACACAGGTCCTATGATAAGTCCTGGTTTGTAAAAGTCTCTTTACAAAGATCCTGACAGAAATCTTTCTTTACTGAATTGCTGCATCATCAATGTGAAAATGAAGCCTTTCCCAGCTGCTTTAAAATGTCAGGAAATTGTTGGCAGGTACAGCAAAGAGCTAAAGCACTCTACTTTTCTTTCTCTCAGCAGGTTGCCAGCATTGAGGACTGTTGGGGAGGAAGTTTCTCTAGGTAGTAATAAATATAATAATAAAGTTCCTGTTGGCTGCTGTCACTGACACAGAAATGTTCCTTTTTGCTCTGTTTTGGTGACAGAAATAAAAAGGAACAAAACGAAGGGTTCTAGTAATCCATTTACTGAAAAAGTCAAATTGATAGATACCCACATCATGGATATTAACTTTCCCATCATACTTTCGCACAAAAGTGAAGCCTGTGATGCCTCTTGCTTCTCCTCCTTAACTGTAGGAGAGCAGATCTGTGGTGTGCTGGCAGCTTTTCTCAGTAGTATAAGTTCTGCATCAACTTCTGGTATGAATATAGCTGACTATCCTTTTATTTCTTGAGGACTATATTTGAATATTTAACTTTTGCCTGTATAGTAGGGAAGCAGGATTTTCTGTAGTGTCCACCTGTTTTTCTCCTTGTTTGACAGGCTTTGGAAAAATAGTCAAACCTATTTTAAAATTTTTGTGTTTGTTTGTTTTTGATTCTGAGAGTGTGCTAGTCCTCTCCTTGGTTATGGATTCATTTGGATGTATGTAATCACGTTTAACCTTCTCCCAGGTGTCAGCAGTAAAGGTGACCAAGTTCAGGCTTGCTAGAGCTCTTCTAAAATTAAATCCAGGTGGCAAGGAGCTTTTCCCAAAGCTGTCTGTGCTCATTTTTGGTACTGGGAGCTAAAACAGAACCTCTTTGAGTGTCTCACTTTCATTTGAACCAAATGTGCAGAAATAGGAAAAGAAAAACTTTTTAGTTGAAGGGTAAAGTAGGAGAAAATGGAATGTGAGGAAACATCAACTAAATATATAATAAAAAAAAGACAAATGTCACTTATTTTCAGGAATCTAGCTCACTTCATAGATACAACAACTAAATTCTTTGGTCTCATTGAATCACAAAATAAATAAACCTTTTTGGCAGGTTCTTGGCAGTTAAAGGCAGCATCCCACGCTTTCCTTCCCACTCTTTGTGCTCTTGCACCACCAATCAGCACTGAAAGTGCAACAGGCATTTGTGAATTTTTGCAACATTTATGAATTTTTGCAGCATTCCTAATCTGGCTCCCATAGGCTTATTCCAGAAAAGGTATTAAAATAAATAGATAGAAACAAGAGGAATATTTATTTGTCCTCTGGACAAAGTGCCTAGTCAGTGGCCTTTGATGGGAGGGCAGATCCTTTATGAGCTTGTACTGGAGGCTGGTTTGACAGTCTGGCTTGTCCTGCAGAGACCTGCCCGTTGTGAGGGATTGTGTTGTGCAGTCAATGCTCTTATATGATGATATTACATGAACTTACAGCTTGAAGTTGGTCAGTGATGGAATAGACTCATCATCCTCTTTTTCCTTTGATTACTGCAAAAAAAGGAATGAATTGTTTCAGACCAAGGTGACCCACTTGTCTGTTACTGTCCTGTTGCAGCAGTCTGCAGTATTGCACATACAGTCAGAGCTTGAATTCCTAGTAATACAACAAAATGTGATGTGAAGCTCTGGGTTGCCCTCAGTCACATCCAAACTAGTGCCACTGAGATGATTACCTCCTCCTAGAGAGGGAGCCTCATTCAGTCCCCCTGTACTTTGTAGCACTAGACCTCACACAGATCAGAAGTGATCCTTATTTTGATCTATAAACAGGATTGCATATCCAGGCTTCCCTCTGAGGCTGTTTAGGATTTTTGAAGTTTCCTGTGAAATGCCCTTGAGACTAAAGGGACAAAGTTTTCCTTTAACATTTCCCTTCCTGCTTTAAGGAACAGTGGTGAGTGTGCTGTGAAAGCAAATAATTTCTTCTGAGCACATTGTAAAGGAAAATGATGCAGAAAAATAGTCTGTAAAATACAGTGTGTTTTCAGTCTATAAATAAGGCTTTTCATGGGGGAAATAGAAAAACATGTCTCATGATTCCATGAGACAAAGAGGAAAATAAGCTCATGGCCTTGTTTGCTAAATTAAAAAATAAAGGGTTGGTAGAAAGCCTTCCCAAACTGAACTGGGGGTCAAATCTTTGTATAGATTGGAGGATTGCTTCCTGACCTGCTGCTGCTTCAGTAATTTCACATAATTTATTTCAACATAAATAGCTTCTCCTCCTGGATGAAATCTCATTTCTTGCACAGTTCCTTTTTCTTAACAGTTTAATCAAACTAATTGTGACAAGCAGTATATTTGTATAAATATTTAAATGTAAAGCATGAGGATTGAATTATTTATTCTGCAAATGTAAGCTTAATGTAACTATCTTTGGAAACCATCTCATCCTCATATGGTTGTGCAGTTTGGTCGTGCAAGCTTTCCTCTCAGTTCCATGTTTAATGTTGCAAATGGCTCAAATAAATATTATTTGCATTAAAGCTAAACAAGATGCCAGAAGAAACAAAATACAGGAGGTACCTTGGTTTATGACATGCAAAAACTAGTTGTATTTCTACATTCAACCATCAAGGGACCCTAGATTCCTGAAAATGGGTTAACAAAGATACAGATGATGTCATTCATTGTCCAATCTTGTCTCATGCATGAAGAGGCATATGTTCTGACCAGATTTTTCTCTTGTCTGATTTTGTGACTTGCAGTACTTCTGCACCACCCCTTTCTGGGGTGGAGCAGAGCTGTATGTAATAGTGCATCCCACTGTGTAGAGGAGTTATTGCTCTTTAGGGAAAAAAAGCAGTGCTCAACATGGAAAAGATACCACGCCACAAGCCATACCACAACCCAGTCAGTGGGTGACTGGTAGAGTCTCTTGCTTGACTGCATGCATTAAAGTGTGGCTTAACAGTGCAGAAATATTTCTTCCTTGCACTTTCCATCCCAAGACTGGCATCAGCTGGCCCCAGCTGCTGCCATCCCAGCAGCAGAGGTTATGCTCCAGCTGCCGCTGCTCCCCTGGGCTTCAGCCACCGAGCTGAGAGCTGTTTCAGCAGCCATGCTTCAGAAGAGAGGCAAGGAGGAGGAGGAGACCAGAGAGCAGGTTTGAGAGGGAGAGTAGAGTTGGTGGCATAGATACAAATCAGTATTTGGCATGCTTATTTTCACGTTCGTTAGGCAGTGCAGCAATAGGGTCGGTATCTCTAGGCTGTACCTTGTGCCTCCTTATCTTACACTTCTAATTTACTGGGGTCAGGGCAAAAAACCTCAAGGGTATTAGTGAGTGAGCTGGAACTAGTTCACAAGAGTATAGTCCAAGCTCAGAAAAAGCAATAGAGAAAGGGTTTCCCAGCCCTGTCCCTCCAACTTCCCCTCTATTCTTTCTTTAAAAGGTATGGAAGCATTTTCTTAGGGGAGAGTGCTCACCTCCCACTGATGGCCCCTGGTGCCGATATCATCTGCGGCATGTTTGGGGAATGCTTTTACTTTCTCACTTCTTAGCTGTAGAACAGAGCAGCAGCAAAAATAATTCTCTTCTGCTTTTGAAAACACCTCATTATGAAGAATTTCTTGTTTAAATAATTCAGGATGTCAGCACTACTTCAGACAGGTTTACTGGTTGATGTTAACATTGGGAGTTTTCAGTGGGAGGTGAAGTATAATCCCAAGGAATTATGTTACAGAAACCAGAGGGTAGACACCAATCCCTTCTGAGCTGCTTTTTTTAACTTCTATTTTTATTTTCTCTGAATAAGATTTGCACTGATTCTCAGCTATCTTGATCAGAGACCTAGAGAAGCCAATTTGCCTAAGCACAGCTTGTTGTGGTACTGCAGTTTTACTCACAAGCAGCCAGGTTTTGCTACAGTCTTACTGTTTGAACCCCAGAAACCTGCCCTAGTGCTTGTACTCAGATCAAGTACTGAAGGCAGGAATTATTTCTAATTAGCTCTTGCTTCAATATCTCACTTGCCTCTGTCAAAAGCCATCAAATTGTATCGAAATCATGTCTCCAAATTTTTGACAGGGTTTTCTAGCACCTAATTTATTTTTAAAATAAGACAAATGTCTCTTGGAATAAGTGGCATTTCAGAGTTCAGGCTATTTCTTCAATATGAGAAAAACCTAGGCACATGTGTTTGTATTAGGTGTACACTGGTGCAGTGCCTTTCTGACTCATGTGCTTTTGGTGGAAAGGAGGCTTTTTCATGAGATGGCAAAACTCTAAAAAGGTGAGGGAAAAAACTTTCATTTTGGTGAATTTTTTTATTTTTCATCCAGCTCTGCCTGTGTCCTTCAGATGATTTTATTATCTGAAAAGAAATTGTGTTACTATTTCTAGAGTTGCTTCTGGGCTTGATGACATAATTTACTCAGTTTAGCAGAACTGCAAAAGTCTAAATTAACAAACTACTGTGCTCTGGTGCTAGAGTTAAATCAACAAATAGTGATTTCAGTGAAGCATTTCTGCTTTTTTTTCTCCAAGGCTTCTTTCACTGGCAGGGTGTCAGCAGGGAAACAAGAGATACTCAATGTACAGATCAGAGCACAGCTAAAATATTACTCCATTACAGTTTTGGAGGGCCTTTTTTTCTCTCTGCCACGGGTGCTGATCATTTCCATTAGAACTGAATTTCTTACAGAGATGCTGGTTTTAATTGTGCTTTTATCACATGCAAAAAAAAATCCAACTCAGCGATTACCTTCTCTCAAAGGAAATACTTGTTTCAGTCACGTGTTGTCAAAGGATGCTTTACAGCACCCACAGCAGCGTTTTGGGGATGTTGAGAGAGCATGAGCATGTACTGAGCACCCCATACAGAAGGCTGCAGCAAGAAGGGTGTTGGCACCACCTGGCCAAAGCTTTCTGAAGTCCTGTTGGGTTTTCTTTTCTCAGTAGGGCCAAAGGCAGGCACCTCCTCACCTGAACAGAGCAGAACACCTCGGGGTTACCCCCCCTTATTTGTTCCTGCAACTTTGCAGGTATAGAACAGCCAAACAATGTCCTTGTGGTTTTTTCCTTAAACAATTAAATTTTTCTGTCATTCAATTCTTTTCTAGCTGAAAATATTTTCATTAGAATGTGTAGAAATTAGATATTTGTCTTGTATGATGGGACAAGGAAACCACTGCAAAACTCTTCAACCCAAAGCTACGTGGTGAAAATGAAAGTATTCTGCTGGATCCTGTGCCATTTCAAATGACACCAGAATTTTGGCCATAATGCTGAAGTAGTAGAATTTACTTGAAGATCACAGTTTTTTAAAAAGAAAACCCAACAAACCAACTGATATTTCTGCTTAATTTATAGCAAAATTTTAGATAGATACCCTACAAAGAAATTGTTCCAAAGTAAACCAGTATTACTCTTCTTTTAAAGAACTATAAAATGAATTAATAGATGTGAAGGTACACAGGTCATTTTGATGGCTTCCAGAAGAAAACTTTGCCTGACCAATTAGCCTGTTTATGCAACATCTTTCTCCTCTGGGCTGCAGCTTGTCTCAAGCCACTTACAGATTACAGATGCCCAGAGCAGCAGTCTGTGGGTTTTCTCTCTTCTTTTATCTCACTTCTTGAAACTAGGGAACTGCTAACTTCAGCTGTGTCTGAAGATGCATGAATGATGATTGGCACACATTTTTCAATGGGAAGGAGGAGGTTAGGAAAATATGACAGAAGCTTTGGAGGGCGTAGCTCTTGTGGGCTATGTGCTGCTATCATCCTGTCTGTTTTTAGCTCAGTTCAGTGACAGTCCCTTGAGGGAACGAAGCTTCTTACTTTTATAAAAATGAGAATATTTTTGTATCCCATCATTTAAAAAAATTGTTTAGTCTTACATTATTATATTTTCCTTTTGTGTTGTATATTTAATCTCTTGACAAAAAATATAAACTTCTTCCCCACTAGAAGCCCAATTGATAAATGAGTTTAGCAAGGGAATTTCAATATAGATTTTCTTTTAAAACAAATTGGCTTTTCAAGCTTTCTCTAGAGTAAGGAAATAATTCCATAGTACAACAACATGCTCTATAACATCAAAAAGAAATCTGTAAGCTACCATATTATGAGAAATTAAACCGAATGTGAAGGTGACAAGGCAAATGTAGTTGCTTTTGAAATAGATGCAGCTTATATACCATTATATGCCATGACACTATGACTAGTTATGCTAAAGGAAATTATACCAATGGAGAAATGTTGCAGGAAGCCCTGAAAACAGGCAGGGTTTTTGGGGATGGATGAAGGAAACTGGAAAATAAACTAAGTCTGTGTTTGGGGATTGCTGGTAAACAGCAGTTGTCTTACTCAAATGTTAATATTTTCTTCATCATAACAAGAATACATCATCTTTACTTGAAGCACTGTTGGGACACGTCACTGTCTTGTATGGCAGCTTGCAAAATTGCAAGACTGAGTTCTTTATGCTATGTTGATATATTATGTAACTGTTTCTCAAATGGTAAAATTGACAGTCAGACATTAGTGTCTGGTCCAGGCTATTTATTTATCTTGCAAGTGTTAAACCAGCATATACCTGTCAAATCTTCCAGAATATTTCAGATTTTTGAAAAAAATCATAACTGCACTGAAAGTCTGAAAGGCTGTTTTATATTCCTAAAAGTAGATGGAAAATAACAAACTTCTGAAATTTAAAGTACTTATTTACATGCAGTGTTGTTAGTATACATTTCAATAATTTGATAGAATATATTCTATGTACAAGTGATAGCTGATGTGACTGACATTACCCAGACTCTTAAGGAATATTAAATAATGAGAATAAATTAATTTAGGAAGAGTGAGTGACTGAAGCAGTTCGACACTAGTAAAGATCTTGTGCATAGCAAGTAGTTCAGTTAACATATGAGCTCTGACATATCAGAATTTCTGCACTGATATCAGTTTGAATTATGGAGTTATCAAGCATGATGGAGAAAAGACAGAAATGATGAGTTGTTTTGCTTTAAGGAAAGCTGTGAAAACATGAGAGCACTAGTGCTACATTACCTATTTAAGAGTCAGAGGGGAAGTTAAACAGCAGCTAAAAAACAAAGAGTATTTGTCTACCTGCATATTTGGTAATTTATACTGAAGATGTTCAGAAAAACTAACCACAAAGTTCTCAGTCAGTGACAAGGTTAAAACATTCTGATACTAATGATGCATATGTGACAGCTGGAAAATGCAACGGGTCAGTACATTTTGTTTCCTTTCAACGTAAGAGTAGTCTGATAGAGAACACTGCAGCCAGGTTAGTTTGTTATCAGAGCTTGAAGACACCACAGGAGATGCAGTGACTAAGATATCAGAGGATGAAATTTACTTGAGTCAGTGAGCATAATTTTATAAAGAATGGGACCTGTCACCAAAACATCAGTGGTACCATGTCATGCAGATATGACAATGCTGCCTGCTGACAGTATTTCAGAGTTTTTGTAAGGCTCTTGATTCAGTATCACCTGTATTTGGATTTTAACAGTCCCATGACACAATGGTTCAGTCTCCTTATTACGACTTGTAATTTAATAAGCCTTCTTAAAAATATAGTGGGTATTTTCTACAATGCTTAAACTCATTATTATAACCTCAGTTAGTTTTCCTGTAATGACAGAGTTTAATATTGAGGCCCCTGAGGCAGAGAAACAGAAGCTTAAAAAACTTGGAGTCTTTCTGCACTTAATCAACATTTTTTGAAAGCCCGAAGCTGATGGATTATATTTTATATCAATTTGTAATTAAATATTAAAGGGGAAAAAATTCAAGGTTTTGCAACATTTCAATATTATATTAGATAATATTGATATTATATAACTGGGAATAGCTATTAGAGATTTTATGGAAATCAGTTCTTATTTTCAGTTTTGCATTCTGGTCAAAAATCCCTGTTAGATATTAAGTCAACGAGATATCTTAAGTGAAGACTTATTTAAGACTTTCTTCTATTTGTCAAAATACCTGTTATATTGACTTACCTTTCATTGCAAACTGCAAGAGTTGACATTTGGATGTACTTTGTCAAGTGAACACTCTTAACATCCTTGGTGTGTTGACACAAGTGGTTTGACTGTGAATGGAGGAAAAGCAGTACAGAGAACATCCTTCCCTTCCTTACAGGAAAAAAGCCACAGAGGCCAGTAAGTGACACTGAGTGCTTGAATATTGGTGTTTTTCCACATACTGAACCACTGCTTGGGAGCCTGGATGGTCAACTATTCACAAAAACTTTGCAAGTTTCTGGTATAAGATTGAAAGTGAGATAACAAAATGAAAACGGGCTTTATAGGACTTATTAACAGGTTGACACACATTCATTTGTAGGATACTGCTCTGTACATTTTTCTGAAAAAAACCCATAGATTAGTGTAGAAAAACCAATTTTTTTTCTCAGCATTTTCTATGCAAGAGTAGCCTAATGCATTCCTTTTCCCCATGCATCAATCATCTTAGAATATTTTTATTTTACATCCATGCTAGAATATTTTTATTTTACATACATCTATTTTACATATGTTCAGGAACTGCATAACAAACAATCAGCATAGATTCCTGTTTATAGTACACCAGCTGGCAGGATTTATAAAGGTCTGCCTGATCTGTGTTGATTTGTAAAACAGTGACTTTACTCTGTCATGTTGCTCAGTCTTCAAGGTGTTACTATCCTATGCAAAAGGTAAAAACAGATTTCAGGATAGTGACGTGCTTCAGTAATGTGTCTGTTATTTAATCATTTGGTATTCTAACTTGCCTTTTTATTGACAAGTTGTAAGATTTAATACAGAAACCTCCTGTGGACCACCACAGAGTCTTAAAAGCACATGATGCTGAAGAATAACAGTAGGAAGACAACAACTCTTATTAAAACTGAACCAGAACATTGCACCAACATTTGTGATCTGTGATATAAGAACCTGTTGGTCTTATCCTTTGCTCACTGAAAACAGAAAGTTTCAACAGTGCTATCTAATTTGCTTCAGAGATTTCTGGAATCTGAAATGTCATCTCTGACAGTCAAAATTCAGAGAGGAAAGATTTATTAAAATCTTTTGAGTGAGTCACTAAAATTTCTGATTAAACCCACAGGAATGAAAATGTGGTTATTTACCTCCTCTTTCATTTTTCATTTCTAGTGTTTGGTAAACATCTGAAATGATTTTGATAAAATCACAGATGGGTTGGAAAATGTCGCCTTGGTCACCCTGAAATGTGGATGTTACAATCTGGAGCTCCTTGAGGGAGGTTATGCACTGAAAGAGGCTCTCCTAAGCAGGTCCAGCATTTTTCAGCTACTCCCAGAGTGCCAGAGTGGCTTTTGTCAGCTGCCTGCCTACCTCTGTCATGCTTTCTTGAAATGCTTCAGTCAGTCAGAGGGTGAGAGAAAGAAATGACTCACGAATCTCACCTCAAGCACAGTCCTTTTGAGAGGTTAGGGCACCCTGGTGTCATCCACAGCCCCTGAGGCTGACAGGCATCTTTTGGCCTCTGTTCCCCAAACATTCATGTTCTTTAACTTGCAGACATTTCTTAGGAGATGATGCTAGTTAGTAGACTCAGATGTTATATGAAGATGCATATATTTATCTATTTTAAATGCATGATGTAATAACAATTGAATTCCAGAATGCAGTTCTATTTTAAACTACTCAATGTTTAAATTCAGAATTTCATTGGAATATGTAGATTCTTCATATGATTTTTAAAACTTCTAGTTTGTAAGGATCTTTTTTTTTCCTTAGAATGCAATTAATGTACAAAACTAAAGAGCAATATATGTATAAATAAAATAACCCAACGCTGTTAAAATGTGTGTCTTTAAAATATTTCTAGAAAGAGTTATCAGTGAATTTTCTCCTGGAATTCAGTACTAATTATTAAGTTGGGAAAAATTAGATATCTCTGACTTGCAACCAGATGCAGCCTATTTGTAACACCTGTTTGGCAGGAGAGGCTAGCACAATTCCCTCAGAGTATAATATACCTGAGGAGTTTTTTACTTCAGAAAAAAATGTGGAAAGGGTGCTCTGTTTCAACGTCCTTGCTGTATTCAGGACCTCACTTGCTCACTTGACCAAAAAACTGATCTATATTTTTACTCTGTAAAGGGATTGAAATGAATTCTAGTTCACCTTACATATCACCAGAATAGCTCTTCAAATAATGCCCATTATTTCTGAGTAAAAACAATATTATAGTGCACAGGGTTTCTGCTCCATCCAGTCCAAATTTCATTGCTACTACAAGCTTCTTCACTTCTCTTCTTGGGTAACTTGATTAACTATGTCTTTACCATAAAAATTTATAGTATCTTCTTCCTTCCATTCTGACATTTGTGGCAGAGAAAATTTACCCACTCCAAAACTCTGAATTCATCCTTTGCACCTGTATTTAAGGGATTTAACGTCTGCAAGCTGGAAAGCCAATATTAGCTTGGTTACTGTGGTAACAGACTCATTTTCAGCAGCCTGTAATGAATGCTGCGAGAAGCAGCACTGCTATTCTTGAATTTTATTTATGTAAATGTGTTTTAAACACCTTTCTCCCATGTCATATCTCCTGCTAATAATCTTCAAGTATGAAGGTACTGGTATTTGAGGCTGTGTGATGGTGCATTTGAGTAAACTCATATGCTTTTGCAGAACTCTGTCCTATCACCCCAGTTAATACCATACTGAAGGTTTACCCTCAGAACTGGGTGCCTCAGTGAAGCTTCACTCCTCTTGTCTGTTTTACAAAACTTGTAGATTAAAAAGCCTTATGGCCTCTTGATTTTTGTCCACACTTTTTGAGAGACCAAAGAAGCCTGCCCATCAATGCCTTTGAAACGGGGTATATATCTCAGTTTAATAATTATGATGTTGGAGATGGGAAAATTGTTCCCTGGATTTCTTGTAAAGTGATAAAAACTCTTTAAATCACATCACAAAAAGCCAAAACAAAAAAAACCAAATAATATATTAAAAAAGGCTTGTTCATCATTTATAAAACTGCCAGTACCTTTATGGAATGCTTTTGTTTTCACTCTCAATGCTTAGCTCTCTTTGGAGTTAAATTTTCATGAATTTCACAAAAGTTTACTCAGACCAAAACATAGAGATAATATTCTGTAGGCATAACCACCTTGAAACAAAAACCAAATATGTTAGTAACAAGAAAAAAAATTAGTACAGCACTTAAGGCTAAAAAAATTATAATATTTGTTGACCACTAGCCCTTTCTTAGGGACAGTAATTTATTTTAACTACAAAACAGCTGAATAAGGGGAATAAAACTAGCATAATTGTCAGTGTCATAATTACTTTCCAACATGAGAACAATCCTTATGGGATTTATACAAAGATTACAGAAAGTTAATTATGAGAGCGTGATGTAGGAATGAAATACAAATGCCTGCATTAAATTAGTTCATTGCTCAGAAGAACTTTGGAGGACATTCCCTACCCCATGACCAATAACTTCCCCATGAACTCAGAATGACACGAGCCTGGCCTCAGGCAGAGGGAGGGTGGGGCTGATATGATGGTTCACCACAATTACTCAATCTTTAAATGAAAAAGCTACCAGCAGTGCTAGGGGCACCACTGTGTTTTCCCTACCTGCTGTGAAAAATGCTTTCTATAACTTGGAAGAATTATCACTGAAGTGTTTCTCCCTTGTGTAAGTATGTTGTCTCCTCTGACTGCACCTGAAAAGAAGCTATGAGAAAATATATAAAAAAGATATGTTTGAATTTGAGCACAGGGGTCTCCAGGGTCAGCCCGAGCTCACATTGTCTGAATTCACATTCTCTGAAAGTTTGTAAGTACAGTAGGAGGGAGGGACCAAAGCAGCAACAGCTTATCAGAGTATTGCTTATCACTACAGTATGATACTTAGGAAATTCAAGTTTTCTATTCAGTACAGGGATAGGTTTTTTTTTTTCACTCTCTTGCTTCTCTCCTGGAAATCTCTAGTAACATTTCTTCCCACTTGCTGCTCCACTTAAGAGTTAATAATATGTTCATTTTACCAGAAACATGCCAGCCTTTCAAACAAAATTGAGCCCCTCTTTTTTATTCTGCAATTGTAGTCTAAATTTTAAAGTGATGTTAGACTTTTGCTAGAAACAAGGATCAGGCATGTTATTCTGTAACAGCATTCAACTTTCTGTCTCTGAGATTCACATTTTAAATTTTCTTGTTGAAAGGTAAATATACTTACCAAAGAGTCTTTTTCTTAGATGGAAGGACTTTTCGCTCATCCTAGAGAAACAAATTGTCAAAAATTCCTCAGCTGCTTTATGCTGTGCTGCAGCATGTGTGGATTACTAAGGCTAAAGTGCTGCTATGTTCAGCTTTCTTCCAGAAGGTGATGCTTGCTGGGGACCAGCACACAAGTGCAGTGATTTGGTAGGGCTGGCACTGCAGCATACAGGGCTCATCAAAGAGAGAATGATCTGTGGTAACTCCTGTGCCTTTACTGTAGTGCTCATACACATGCTCTGCAAAGTACCATCGCCTACCAGTTCAAACAACTTTTAAAATTCATAGGATAGTGTACAGGGATCTGTTTTTTTTATTTACAGCAGAGAAATGATGGGTGTCAGCCCTGGAGAGCCAGCAAAGCTCTGTGATAAATTGCTGGTGAGAGCAGAGGCTTTATGTGCATATGGAGAGCGGCAGAAAATGCATCAGCAGTACTTTCTCTTGGGGGGATCACTGAAAAGACACAGGGTGAACAGATGTCTCTGGCTTCTGCAGGCTTTTGCTAAGTTCCTCAGTTGGACTGTTCAGGACTGAATCTGCTCACAGACCTTGGCACAAAGCAGCCTGTGCCAGAGAGAGCCTGTGCTCGCTCTGCTTGTGCTTCTTCACTGGCCAGGAGGGGCCAAATCCTGCCTGGCAGGAGGGACCAGGAGCTACAGCTTCTGTCTTTCCAACAACTCTGCTGTTCCAATTCATTTTTGTCTCACTGATCATGCTGTTGTCTGCACTTATGACACAGATCGTGTAAAGCTGTGATTGAATCATGGGAAGTGATGCCCAGAAATTATTTCTGATGCCCAGAGGTGGAGAGGCTGGAGCAGGGCAGACTCCAGGGCTGTACCTCTGCTTCTTTATTGAGGCTAGGTTTGGCTCACATTCAAAATTTTAAATTTTACTAGGAGACAGAACACAGACTCATCTTGTTCTGCTGCTTTCATGGCCTTGCCAGACTGCATCGTATTGCATATAAAAAGCTAAAAACCTGCATTTAACATGTGATTCCTCAGATAAGCTATCTGAAAGCACACTGCTGCAAAGTTGAATAGATGGTGAGGTTCATGTTGTAAATTATGCTGTTCTTCTACTCAAAACAGAGATTTCCATCAGGATGTGAAGGGAATAGGGAGTTGTTTAAATATTCTGAAACATTTTAAATTTGTAACAATCTTACAAATACTGTGCTTTAGGGAGTACAAATATCTGGGAGGGATAATGAAAATGTTGGTGGTAAATGTGTTTGAAAATTACGGATTTGAATACAATCTTGTGCGTAGTTATTGGAGATTATCATATGATTAATATGATCTTGATGTGGAATTGAGATTGGGGAAAAGAAGATGAAGATCTTCTTACCTGTGTCCACTAATAGAATATTTATTTATTCATTCTCATTAGTAGGCTATCTCTATTTCCCTCCTTCCATCCACAGAAAAGTACTTCAGGGGACAATTAAAAGCATTTGACTCCCCTTTGTATGTTGTTTAGCAATAAATTAATTATTTTTCCCAATACCTGTGTCAGTTAACTATTCTAAGTCCAAAGCTGAAACACAGTTAAAGCCTCTCAGCTTCTTTTCTTTCAGAAGAGAATGAATGGGGAAGTTTTTTCCTTGCTGATAAAATTTAAAAAAGAGATTGTAGCTGTTTTCTCATTTCAAATCCCCAAGTCACTGCTGAGAATGAAGTAATTTGATAGTATTGGTATAATGAGTAAGGATAAAATTGGTAGTGTTGCAGAGGTTTCTTCGGGTCATTGAGAGCAAGAGGGCATACTTTTGTGGGGTTTTGTTTGTTTGTTATTTTGTTTTTTCTTACTTATTTTTAACTAGTCTTGATAGCGTCTGCTTAGCACTGAAATCTGTTTTTGCCGCTGCTGTATCAGGATGAGCTCAGTCGGGACTGGCCTGTGAAAGTCTTACAGAGTGTCTCTTGGAGTCATGTCTCCAGCTGCACACTGCAAACAGATACCAACATAGATCTCCTCCTGCTTTAGTATGTCTCATTGACGTGATTTATTCCTAGGCATCCTTGCTTTTCGAAAGTGGTCTTGGGTGACCGACCACTGGTTGGTCACCACTCCTCCAAAAAAGCACCAACAGTGAATCCTGCAGGACTACCTAGCTAGGCACATTTAGTGTGTGGGGCACTGTATCACAAAAGCCAATTTGAGTTTCACTGCAAGACTGTAAGGCACTGGGACTTGCTCACAGCTTCTAGACAGAGATGGAGGAGTAGGAGGAGTAGCCATAGAGTTCCTAATGACACATTGCAGAAACAGTGCAGTGTGAAAACTGCAATTACTTCTATGTACCAGTAAGAAATTCTCATGAGTATCTGCTTCCTGCAACATCCAGGGCCCTCCATCTCCAGGGACATAGCTGTTGTCCTAGCTGCTGAGGGTCACATGAAACTTCCTCTAATGGACACCAAAGCATTTCATTGCCCAGCAGAATGAATTGTTCAGGCAGCAGAGTTTTCTCATGAAACCTCATTGTGTTACAGAAGCCGTGGCATAACTAACACCAGCCCATTGCAATTTGCAGGAACAGCTGTAATATTTTAATTCAAATACTACTTGATGTCAAATTTTCAAGGGAATGAAAAAAGTTGCCAGCTCTCAATATTAGCAATTGATTGTATTTCTCTCTTTCCTGATGAAGAATTCTGTCATAGTAACACAGAACCATCATGCATTTTAGTTAAACAACTGAGACTGAAAATTTGTAATCAGTGAGAATAAAGGTTAAAGTGTCAGCAGTAAGGCCTCCACTGAAAAGACTGACCACTGGAAAAAAAAAAAGAAATTGTATTTTTTTATGGTGAAGCCTTCTTTTGCCCCAGTTCCAGGTTTTCTGGTGATAAAGCAGTATGTATTTATAAGGCAGTAATAACCCTCTACTCAATGGCAGGATATACTTGAAGAAAAAGATAATTTATTATTAATACATTTTCTAATGAGCTGTATGCCATAGGGAAATTGAGCCTAGAAGTGTGAACAATTGATAAAAGACTGTTGTATTTTCTCTATCATAGGAGAAAAATGAAATATGTATGTCAAAGACACAAAAATTGGACTAGTTTAAAAATAGGGTGATTTTATTTGAAGGCATTTGCTTCCTCCCTCTGCTGTTTATTTTATTTTAGGATGCATTCCACAGTTTTCACCCTCACCTTCTGGAACTTGTATATCTCTTTAAAGCAAATTGTTGTAAAGCATATTTAGTGTCTCGAGTACTAATACCAAGCTAACATTATTCATCGAAATTTCTGATTTAAAGGAATACTACCTCAGATAAAATCTGCTCATTTAAAAATAGCACATTGCAAGCACCTCATTTTGTTGCATTTTGGTCAGGTTTTGTCATCTTGGGGGGGTTATTGGTGGGTTTTTTTTTGTTGTCTTTTGTTTTGAGAGAAGAGAAGCATCTGTGGCCAGCCAGTAGGGAAGAACTGCAAGGCTTTCCGTGTGCAGACCTTTCTCTAAAGCTCATTTGGGTGTTTTTGGATCCTTCCAGTATTGGTTTTGGTTCAGCACGCTGGCCAATGCTTTACCAGTGTTGTAGTCTTTGTGACCAGGGTTTTTTGGTGGTTTGTTTGGGTTTTTTTATTTTGTTTGTTTGGTTGATTGGTTGGTTTTGGGGGTTTTTTTTGTATTTGATTATTTCTATTGAGCTGACTTCGTCTGTTTTGCTAGAAGCAGCACTGACTTTTTCTATTCTAAAGCAAATATCTCTTGTAAACAGGCTCCTGATGGACCTTAAAATGTACTGGCACATGATCAGTTGCAGGACCTCATTGCTGGCACACTGTGGGAGCATGATTGTCCTTCGTGTGTGCTCCTGGTGCTTCCTGGTTCAGACTTGAGCTGAGAGGAGGAGGGCGAGGCAGCCTGAGCTCCTCTGTCCTTCCCTGCTGCCACACATGGCACCCAGGCTCATGCCATACAGCCCAGTGATGGCTTCTGCAGAGATCAGAGCAGTGCTCACTTTTTTCCTACATGGGGAACTTACTGTTTGGGATTGATTATCTTGATTATATTGATAGGGTGATCTAAAGGCAGGTATGTAGGCAGCAGTACGCAGCATGTTCAAACCAAAGGTCCTTCCAACTCTTGTTTGCCATCACCCAATAATAGATAACTGGAAAACAGTAAGTACAGGGTGAGCAGGTAGGGATTCTTTTTCCAGAAAGTAGTTTTCCACTAACAGGAAGTTTAGGTTCTTCCTGTGTCAGAGGTAGTATACTTTTATTAATTTGCCTCAGAAATTTTGCCTGAGAGCTGGTCAAATAAATTTTCAAGTCTGTTGATGCTTTGATTCATCTACAGCATTCAGTGACAAAGATCTTGACCCTGAGATTTTCTTTCTTTCATGCCTTTTCTCTCACAGCTTCAGCTGCTGTCAGAGTTCTCATGCACTTGCTCTCTTTATATGTTCTCTGTGGCACTTCTGATTTTACAAAAAACTCTTATCCTCCCCAGTGACAGCAGTATTGCTCTCAATGCTGATCCTAGTTTGTGCAACACTTCTAAGTAAAACAATTAAAATGCTGGGGTTTTTTTCTGGCATTTCCCAATATTTTTCTACAGAATCTATTCTGAACTTTTACCTAAAATCTGAACGTATTATGGAAATGGAAGCAACCAGTGTTTCAATTTGGGGATTTTTTTTTCCCTTGCTTGTATCAGCTGTTTCCTGGATCTGACTAATGCATTTTCTTTAAAAGAAAAAACACAAGCATCATCATATTCCACCAACCCCAACCAACCTGACCCCTATTCCCTCCTCCCCAAAAAAAGAAAACTTGCTATCCATTCCAAGAAAATCTTCCTAAATTTCATTTTCCTTGCATGGGATCTAAATTTTTGGCTACACCATTAGGAAAAAATAAAATATTTGCTTTACTTTTATATTTCTACATGTATTTATGAGAGTGCATGAATAATAACATTTTTTTTCAGCAGTTGCTATGGAAAACAGTTTTGTGTGGTGAATCATACTTTGACTTTTGTTGAATAAAGTCATCCCACTTATTTTATAATAATTTTAATTACATGTATTTGTTGAAAATTAAAATGTTAAGAGGTAGGATGTATGTTTAAGTGAATACACTTAAAAGAAGAGGGTTTTTTTTTGCTGTCCATTAGACGATTTCTGGCATTTTTAATGCCACTCTGTAAAAGAAAAGATCTCATAATATCATAGAATAGCAGGTTGGAAGGAACCTTACAGATCATCTGGTCTAAATTTCTTGGTGAAAGCAGAGTCTAGACAAGATGGCCTAGGACCCTATCCAGGCAAATCTTAGAAGTGCTCAGTTTTGGGGAATCCACCACTTCCCTAGGGAAAATGTTCCAATGGCTGATTATAATCTCCTCAGGGGTAAATTGTACCCGTTCCCCCTCAGCTTTTCCATGTGACTATTTGCAAAAAGTGAGTCTCCACCTTCCTTTTAGTCATCCTTTAAATAATGGAACATGGTAATGAGGTGTCCCCTAAGCATTTCTTTCTCAAGGCTGAGCAACCCCAGCTCTCTCAGCCTTTCCTCATATGGCAGGCTTCCCAGTCCTCTGATCATCCTTGGTGTAAAATCCTTTGAAGTATAAATGGTATGTAGGAGCAGTTGGGAGGGGTGGTTTCCCTGTCCATAGGACATGTCAGAATTTAAATTCATTCTGTTCTGCAGCAAGCTGAATGACTGGTGATGAGCTAACAGGCACGTGCATACGTCTCAGAATAGCTAATCATCCAGTTAAGACCTAACTGCAATTTGTTTGCCATTTTACTATATTTAGCCATTGGACCAAAAGAAAACGTGGTAATCAAAATTCACTGGGGTATGGAGACCAAGGTTAAAAGGTTTTGCATCACGTGGATTTTATATGGGGTCTCCATATACCAAGTGTTGCACTTACGGGGGATGCGATTTAAATATTTCTTCTCCAGGCTGCCTTTTTTCCCCGTTTTTTTTCTTTCCATTTCCCATTTAAAAAAAAAATTCATTACTGTGAAAAGTGAAAAATATATTCCAGCCAAATATTTAGATTTGGCAAATGATTATTTTGACATCTTTTGATATCTGCTCCATATCTCTCTGTATTTTAAAATTAAGCTTTAAAAAGACAATATCACCCTTCACTTCATGAAGAAATTGCTGATAGGCTGCTTTTTGACCACTAAGTGAAATACACAGGTAGTAGGAGAAAACTCTTAATTTCTATTAACATTTCTGAACAGGAGCTAAAATAGTTTAAATAAACAGAAATAAGGAGTGGAAAGTCATCATAGCAGACAAGTGTATTGCAAGTTAATTTATGGTAAATAAACATTTAAGTCTTTATTAACTATTTTTTTAATTTCCCATCAATTCCCTTTACTGATTTTAACATCAAATCTGGTATATGTAACCTTTAGAGAAAGGACAAAGAAGCCAAAATCTGACATAGCCATCTTTACACCTATTCCTTCCCCTATAAACAGTTTTTCTTTCTGAAGTTTTTTCATGAAAACCTTGACATTTGCAGCTGGAATTAAATATAAGAACTGTTAAAAGAAGGTCATATTCATTTTGGCCTTTTCATTCTTTTTTTTACTCATGTATGTTATAACAAATTCAATTATCCAACTGGGAAATTTAAATTGTCCTAGCATTTGAGAAAGAGAAGCTAAGATAATGAAAGAACATGCATGTGAATAAAACAAGAAATTCCTGGCAGTATTAGATGCAGTTCAGCATCTGAACTGCAGAAAGCCTGTGACTTAATTTCATCTAAAGGATAGACTAAATCCAGGTCTTGAAAAATGTTAGTCTCTCTCTTACCCCCTACTTAGGTAATAACTGTTCTTCAGCACCAGAAAAAATAAGCAACCAAATTAATCACTTATAATTTCCATTTTAATCTTTTCACATTTTTGCCTTTTTTGCATTTTCTTCAGCGTCCTTTTCCAAGTTTTAATTAGATGAAATGAAGAGATAACAAATGTTGCCTTCATTATTTGCTACCTGTCTGGAATCTGAACATATTTGTCTTCACTTGAATTATCTCTATAAAGCTGCAGGATTCTTTTCCTACCCATCCCAAACCTATCAAGCCTTTCCTTTACGCATCCTAAAAATTATGTATAATTTGTAAGGAATCACAAACTGAGACTGGAACTCTGAGCCTTATGCCTTCTAATTTCATGCCCTTCGTGATGATCTTTGTATTATTCTTGTCTCAGATAGCGCTCCTCTAGCTCATTAATTTTTGTCTTGTTAACAGGACGAAAAACTTTTTGTGATAATTAGTGATGCATGGTTTCAAGTCTTCAAATAGGATATATCTCAGTGGTCTAATAGCAGTTGGATTTCTTGTCTCAATATATTGCCTTATTATTCTAATTTCTTGTTTCAGCACAAGCTGAAGTAAAAAAAAAGAATGAAGCATTATGGAAATAAATAACTGTGATTCACTGATTTACCTTGAAAATTTGTGAAGTTAAGCAGATACAATTACTTGTATCCAAGTTAATTCAATAATGCATGGGTTAGATTAACAGAATTTGTATTAATTAATCTGTATACAGGAAGAAGACAGAAGATTGTGCAAAGTAAATTACATTTTTCCTTTTTATGTTCTAGTTTTTTCTTTATTTCTGATATATTTTTAAAGGTCATTATTTTAAGTGGACTGTCTAGCCAATAATACCTTTTTATATTTGTAAATGATTCAGCAGTATTATATATTGCCTAATAACCTGAAAATGGCTGATCTTACAATTTACTGAATTTTATGAGTGTAGTGTGGGGTCCTTGTTTTTACTTCCAAATTAAATTTCTTCAACTGTAAGTAAATAAAAAGGAGTACTGGTGAGTTCTATTTCTTTTTTAACAGAAAAAGAATGTTATGTATTGATCAGGATTGTTGCAGTTTTATGGTAGTATCAATAATATATCTTCTGTTCCTGATTATTGAATCTTTCTCAGACCTCTCTTTTGTGTCATAACATTCTGTAAAAGTAATTGAAAAGGTACAATCATTGCCTACCTTAGGGTGTTTTACAGGTTTCTTATTTTGCTAGTGCATTCAGAAGAAAACCAGAATAGCTTATTGGGCAACTCCTTTAGTCTTAGTTATGCTTCTTATTCAAAATTACCTAGAAGAATTTAAAACTTTGGTTCTAGCGATAAAACCATAATGCCACTGTTGGAGCAAATTGAGTGTGACAAAGTGTGGAAAATAACAAAAAGATGGTGAAGCAACACAGAGGAGACGGAGTGTGTGTGCTTCGTTTCATTGTTTTGTTGGGTGGCGTTCCCCAAAACACACCTCAACTGAATCATAGTGGGTTAGTGGAGATGAGGCATCGAACCAAGCTGTAAACATGTTCGGTGGAATACAATCTTAATTTTTATCATTGGCATTATTTCGGGATTTCTTCGTGGGAAAAAATGCCAAACCATTGGATATTGAAAACTGGTTTTATGAGCCAACAGCTGGCAGAAAGGTTTGCAATTCCCAAAGGCACATCTGGAAACTAGATGAAAATGGTTTTTTTTTTAAAGTTTAAAATCTTTTAAGCATTGTATTCTCATGAACAAAATCTGGCTTTATTACAAAGCTTAAAAAGTGTTTTCTGTGGCTTCTCACAATAGCTGCACGACTGTATGACCTATATGAGATTGACCTCTCTGATTTTTCTCTCTACTTTTTTCACGTATTATTGAATATAGATGAGTAGCTGTAAGTTTGAATTACCGTAATTTTTCTTCATTCAGCACTATATACATTTAAATGAAGTGTTTAACTGCATAATATTTCAATTACATGACCGAAAACAGGATCACAAGTGTTTTTAACAAGCTTTTTATAGTTTTCCTAAAAATGCTCAATCATTTCTCTTTAATAACTTGTACTGAGGTTGTTCCAAAGTTTTATTTACTAAAATTAGTCCCCTTAAATACATAAATCATCACCTCTCAATTTTTGCTCCAGTGTTAAAGTAGATATTTCACATCTATTCCTTGTAATCTCATACTGTGTATATAGCAAGACAAAATTCTGAGGCAGTAAATTCCATAGATCAGTGCAGACAAAGTTATGCATGTTTACATACATAGATTTGGCTTGTGACATGGTTTGTGTTTTCCCACCATCATGATGTGCAAGTCTCCTGCTCCTTGCACGTGGTCTTCTTCTCCCTGTTTCCTGAGCAGAGGCACCAGGCGAGAGGGCGTATGAAGCTGGGTGGATGCAGTCAAAGAGGAGGCTGGAGAGAGCACAGAACAGCCCCTGCGCTTTGCACAGCCCATTGTCATTCCTGTTCTCTGGAATTTATCGTTGGCATTTCCCTGGCCAGATAAGAGTGATTTATTCCAAACTCCTTTATCAATGGGACATTCATTTCAGTGTTTCCAAGTTTATCTGATATCAGAAACCGTATCGCTACTTATCAGGGACAAAAGCATCAGTTAATGTGAAAATGTAAGCACCATGCTGGCAGTGCTGAATTTATAATATTGCTTACAGTGCTTTTCTGAACGATGTTACAAAACCCCACATGAATGGTGTATAAAAGACGCACTTGCTGTGGAAGACAAACAGTGATTTACTGCTGTGTGCGATGGTGCCTTCACTCATTGTGGGGAATAGCTGCGTCTTGCAGTTTTCTGAAATGCCGGAATGCATTTCAAATGTCTCTGACTTTAATGTTAAGGATAATAATAATAATACTAATATTGAGTCACAGAACTGAAGGTGGGGAATCTTAGAAATATAGATAAAATTGCACATGGGAATTTCTGATATTATCTAGGCATTGAGACTTCTGTTTAAATTCAGTATGTGTCGCTTTCTCCATAAACATTGCAGCTAATAAGTGTTTCTGAGCAGATGAGTGCAATAAATAATGGTTGCAGTTTCAGAGAACCTGTTACACTTACCAAAGGTGTTCTCATGAAAATGTTATTTACACAGTATAATTAACTTCCTGCCTTTTCAGGTTCCTGCTGCATACAAGTAACTGAAACAAATAGCTTTGTTACAATTATCTTCCAGCACTTTCTTCCCTCTCATTCACATCAAAAAGTTACCACAATTTTCACCTTTTTATGTTTCCTATATTATTTGCAAAATTTTACTATTTTGACTTTACTCAAATCTGAAGATCATTTTGTTTCGTCGTAATTGTCAGGAATTTAAGAATTCAATGACTGAGAAACTTATGCAGAGTTTTACCCTCTCATTATTGCAGGCAGTACAGCTATTAATTTTCAATTTTTTACATGTCAGATATGGATATTTTTTCTTCTTTTCCACTACTCTTCTGAGTAAGATGTTCTAAAATATCGCTAGACTGATATTTTAAAGATTGTGGGCTTTTTTCTCCACAATTCATTTGCTCCTCCATAACTTACATTCACATATTCTTCAGCCAATTCTGTTGTAATTTTATCCTGAAGGAATGTTTAAAACTTCAAATACTTTTGAAGAGTCAAATTTTTCACACAATGAAATCCTTGTTTATTGGAAGAGTGAATAAAGTCTCAATTGATTTTAATTTAAAAATAAAGCCTCAAATTAATTTTTTATTTTGTATTCAATACAAATGTTCAAGCTTCTCACCTTTAGGGTCCAATTCATGGTACAACACAGAGTTACAGCCCAAAGCAAAGAGCATATCTTCTGTCTTTGCCATAATACCTAACTTAAATTTTTGCTTGAACATGAATGTCCTTTGTGAAGTCTTTTGGTGGACCACAGTTGTCAAGTCAGTGCTGCTACTTTGACTGAGCTTGCTGGGCATCTTCAGATTTGCCTTCCCAGTTCTGGTTTCTAGGAGAGATTTAAAGACTGAAAAAATCCACATCTGTGGGAGGGGAGAAAGGAGAATAAGAAATAGGTTGGTGAGCTTAAACAAGAAGATGGAATAGCTGTAACAGGATGGAAGGATGAAAGAGAAGGGCTTTATGAAGACAGAAAGAATTACAACAGTCATACCAACTCCCCATCAAAAAAATCCAGTGAAAACTGAGTAAAGAGTTTTATTATGTCATTTATCTTGTACCACTTGTCATGATCAACAAATACTTGTTAACAAAGATGCTATTCCTGCATGTCTATTAACTCTTGATCACTGCAGAGGGGGAAAATCCTGATAGTGATATACATAACAGCTGTGTCCAAGATCCCAGATTTAGCTGATGCTGATGGGTCTGATTTCTGTTGTTCTAGTGCCTCTTTCTGCTTTTTTACCTGACCCTAAGTACCATCAGGACAAACTGCAGGGAGAGCTAAGCCTTCTGATAACTCCTGATCCATCAGGAGCATGAAGGAGATGTGGACAAAAAATTACTGGAGCTTTGGAGGATGAAACTGAACTCAGACATTTTTTGCTGTGAAGGTGGCTTTTAGACTGATATCCCCAGCTGCAAGGCAGTTGGTTCATACTGGATTTTGGAGGCAAGGCTTTTAAGGAATTTACAGGGATGCAAAATTTAGCCTGATTTAATAGAGTTTAATCATTTTACATTTGGCTCAGGAGTACTGCTTGTTGTGGCTTCTGTACAGAAATATATGTGCCTGATTGCACCCCTTGAACTCTTACCTCCTCATAATTTCAGACATGATACCTGTGTATTTTCTCTCAAATTGCTTTGGATAATGAACACTTAATGTCCGTTTTGGAATTTGACCAAATTGTATGTCTTTATAGCATATAAAGTAAATGTTCTTATGAGAAGAAAATTTTTAATTTCTTCTATTTTCTCCTGGTTGCTATTTTTCATGTGAGTAGGGATAGCATAATTGTAGACATGTTTTGTTTCTATTACATGGTTTGACTAGAATGAATAGCTAAATATTTTTGTTCCCTTTCTTCTGATAATAGTAAATTTATAACACCTGGGTAACTTTCACTCTGTAGTAAATTGATTCCCTTTATAGTAAAATTACATATTCTTTTAAGCTTCATAAATACCTTGTAATTTTGCTCTTCAAAGAAAGAATAATTCTTTAAACCTCAATCAATGGGAAGAATTTTACAAATAATACAATCTTTGGGATTTTGTTTAGTTGGGATTTTGAGGAAGTGGGATTGAGAGGTGCTCTAAATGAAAATATAAAGAGCTATCACTTCCAGTTTTCATTTGGGTAGATTTTCTTAGAGTATCTTGCTAGGATGAATTTGAGCCCAAGTGAGAAAAAGACAGTTATGAAAGCTGAAGGTGTATGCATAGATGAAAATATTTTGTGAATGCTCCTTGGCATTGAACTGTAAACCATGCTTAGCACAGGGAGAGACATGGCCAATAGTCAAATTCTTCAAATACAGCAAGTTCTCCCAATTGCTAATAAGAAAAAAACAAACAAAAAACCCCCACTAAAACCAACAAAAAAACCCCTCAAAAAATCCAAACAAAACAAACAAAAAAAATTATCTGACAGGCTGCTGAAGTTCTACTTCAGAAATCCCATGTAAGAGGCGTTATGAGGCTGAAAAAATTGCATTCACATGCTTCAAGTGACTTAACATGTGGTAGTTTCACAGTGGGCTGAGTTTGTCCCATGTGAGGACACCATGTCCAGAAGGTTTGGTGTTCTTGCACACAGAGTCTCCTTGAAGTGTGGCAGCATCATCCCTCTATGTCAATAACAGCTGATTTCCTCTTGTCTCAGTTCAGGAACAGCGTATTTGTCACTCTTCCTGCTGCCAGCTAAGAAGGACATTTTCTCTGGGAAGAGAAAAATCTTAATAGCTTTTCCCTTNTTTAGTAAAACTCTTTAATATATTCAAAGAATTTCCTAGTAGAATGAGAAAATTTCAGTAAGATTTGGAAAACTTATTTTCATGTAGAACTTAGTGAAAATTTTTTAACTGAGTAGAATTTGGAAGCTTTCTGTTCCCCATAGCCAAAGATAGTAGTTTACAAGAGAATAATTTAACTGTCATTTATACTGCTTTTTAAAAAGTGCTGAAATCAAGAGAATGTGCTGAAACTGTGGCTTGTTGTACAAGATATTGATTAAGATGAAATACTGTTGGTAGAAAACTCTAGTTCATTTATTGACCTGAATTTGATGTCGAATATGATGATTAAAACCTAAAATTTAGATGCAATTCTTTCATAGTTGTCTGGTGTTCATCCTCTTTAATTTCCTATTAATTAGGGGTTAACTGTGATGATACATAGTGAGTATCCATGCAGGATTTGTAATTTGAACCTTCAGCAACCTATATCCTACTATAACTCCTTGCATATGTGTAAGTACAGAAGAGGTTCCTTCTGCATCAGCAGGGGATGGTGGTGGTGAGATTTAGCATTTAAGATGTTAGATAAAGTTCTCAGCTGTACTTCAGTGTCGATATTACTCTTCCCCTAAGTGTTGGATTTAGTTTGTCTTCATGCTGTAGAAACAAGTTTCTAGTTCTAATGGATGTGTGTGTGATTGATTGGCTACAACCCGATTTCTCGGATTGAAGTAAGTGTTCATCTGTATTTATTTACAAAATTTTTATTTTTTATGGTTTTAATCACCTTTAAAATGGAAGACTTTTGATTTACGATTTTTAGCTACAGTATTCCAGACTGAGATACTGATGTAATTAACTTAGGTGTTTTTCTTTTTTTGGATGGTATAATTTTTTTTCCAGGTTACTTTATATCTTTTGAGATGAAAATGGCAAAACAAAACAAGTGTTGTTGTTTTCTAAACCCCCTAAGACTCTCAGGAGTTTCTTTAAATTGAAGACCCAACAACTCACCTTGAGAAGTGCTAAGAGCCCTACAGATATTGCAGGGAGCTCTTCAATTTCCAACTCTTTCAATCTGCTGAGTCCTTCAGCTACAAAATGCATATCCTCTTCCTTGCAGTATCCAGTGCTGCTTCCCTTGAACTGCTTTGTTCAGGGATTAATTTTCCTCTCTGGTGATTGCATAATGCTGGACTAAATGCAACTCTGAATCCTTGCCACAATCAGAATATTCCACAATGATCTTGGGATAACATCAGAAATTTGAACATTTGAGCAGATTTTTTCCCTGACCAATTGAATATCAGTCTGCTGCAGAAATTTGAGGGAGACTGGACAGTTTGGCCTAGGATCTCCCTGACTGTCAACTGTTGCAGAGGTCAAGAATGGGAGATTACTGTCACCCTTAAAAATGTCTGTCCTCTGTTCCTCTGAGGAACCTCCACAAATGGATTGCTGGGAGACACTGCTGGCTGCAGACACTTGTGATGTGACAGTACGCTGCTACACGTCACCAGGCTCTTTGTTCCTGTTCCCTGCTCTATAAACAATACTCATGTGTGAGAAATAAGAGGGAAAGCACACACTGCACACACATAGGGGTGCTGAACTCTGCCATTCCCAGGTGTTTACAGATGTTATCCATTGCTTAATGTTCCGTTGCAGGAGCAGTGTTACAGGTCAGGGAGGCTCACATATATCATTTGTGAGACTATGGATAGCCTTTCTTTGGGCAGTTTTGCTGCAGAAAGTTTATCGTGTGTATGATTATCATGTTGACTGATATGAAGTGAAATTCTGTCAAGTTTGCCTTATTTGCTGAGAAATTTTGTGATTCTTCGAGGTGGAAATCCATTCAAAAATTTTTTCTGTGAAATATTCAATAGTGGGATATGAAGCCCGATTAAATTATACTCTTTTGAAGGATATCTGGTAAGGAAAGTAAAATCTTCCATCAGACTAGGTAAATAAAGTATTTAACCCAGATGATTCTTTTGTTGTACATATTAGGAGCTATCATGCTTTATTCACTTGGTAAATATACTTTCTATTTCAGAAGCTCTGAGTACATTTAGGTGAGCAGGTTCTTGCTTTGCATCTTAATTTGATTAAGTCTTATACTGTCCTTCCTTATTATTTCACAAAGTTAAGAGTGTGTGTAGCAGGCTTTTTTGCCACTTGTCATATTTGCAGAGCTGGACATCATGCTGGAAATATTTTTCAGGTCCAAATTAACTACAGTACCATTAAGGTGATTTTCTTTTGGTGTCAGTGGAAGAAGATTAGATTTCCTAAACTAGATTTTTCTTTTTCTAAGACACTGGCAAATACTCCAATCTTATATAGCTATCAAAATAAGACATCAGCTTTTTTGGAATATGCTAAATATGTCAGTTGCTAAGCATTTTGGAAAATCTTTTTTCGGTACCTGAGTGGAAGCTGGGCAATTACAAAAATCATGCGCAAAGAATTTCTTAATGGCTTTTTTTTTCAGAATATCATGTGGAGGAGATAGGTCAGTATTCATTTATTCACTTATTGGAGAACTATAGCAGGACCAAGTGAATCGGCACAAATCTAATCTGTAATCGTTAGTCTATGTGGCAAGCTACAACAACTTACAAAGGGTGAGTAATACTTGGAGTAAAAAGAAGGGGCTTTAAAATGTACAAAAGGCATGTAAATATTTAATTTTCCATGGAGTTTACAGTTTCTTTCCTTTTGAGCTCATTCTTGAGATTTTATTTAGAGAAGAACAAAGAATTAAAAAAAAATAGATTAGGAAATAAACCAGACCTTTATCGTTGTGCACAATGTGTTGGACACATAATAATTGCAGATGCAGGTTAGGTACCACTCAACAGCTGTCTGATCTGCAGACTGGACAAAATGCCAACCCTGGATTCAAGCTGTTACAGACCAACATAATGTGCTCTTATTACTTCAGTACATAATATACTTTAAAGAAAAAGTAAGCAAGCAATGTACTGAGGGGATATAATCAACATTTCTACAACAGATATTAGCCAACTTAGCTCATATTCTAGTGCTTGGGAGGGGTTACAAGTTAAAAAACAGCCCTGTTCTTACATGTTAGAGTGAATTATCAAAGCATACAGAAAGACCTCAGTATTCAAATGCAGTTCTACAACCTTAGGCATTTAATTGTGTGGCTAAACATGTAGATGTATTTTTATAGGTTTTAAAACTATTTTAAGCAGTCAGAATAGTGTGCTGGTGAGACGTACAGAAAACTGAGATTTCTAGGAAGATGTTGAGGTGTCATTTATTTCTCTGCTTTCTACTTACAGTGTAGATGTTTCTTTCACGTATTTCTTCTTTTTGAGCCTAATTATAATTTCTTAAAGTCTATTTTCAGCTCTTATAAATGCCTGCTTCCCTCATCTGCTAATTGTCTTCTATTTTAGTTTCTTCTGATGCTAGTCTCCCCCTGACACACACAGGCATGCGTACACACACTCCCCCACGCGCACTTTCTGTTATTCTGTTGTCTCCAATTCTTTTCTCTCCTCCAAATGTAAGTTCTCACTCTGTTCCTGTGGAGGTTCAGCTTGTGTAGCTGGGAATAAGAATTTGTCCTCTAGGTTAGGTATCTTGTCATTAACACTTCTGACTTTCATGTAAAACCAACATGTAGCTCTTTATCTTTTCATCACACGTTCCTGCTTTTCTGTTTTATAGCAGCTTTTGCATCTTTTCTCTAGAGGATTTTCTCTTGTCTTTTATGATGGCCATTGTATATTATTCACTGAAATTTGGGGGTGGTATTGTAATTATTTTATCAGATTCACACTTAGATTACTGCTTTACATTAGAAAGCTAATCATTCATTGCATATTCTCAAACACACAAAGAGGTATGTTAATATTGCCAGAAAGTCAAAATATTACAGGTAAGTGTTTTTATCTTGATGTGGAATTAAAAACTCAAGTAATCTTTCAAAATAAATGATGGACAAAGAGCCACAGCTGAATAACTTTGCACAAAGATTGTATAGTTAGCCATGTTACTTGTACTATAGTAGTACCACAAAGGCCCAGTTCCAGTCCAGAAATGCACTGTGTGCTGTAAAAGCAAGCAAAGTGGGCTGTCATGCTCTAGCTTCCATACAACTGGGGAATGACATCCTTCCTTGAAGCAGCGTCTCTCTTAAATACATCAGTGTAGGAAATATAATGGAGGTTAGTTGCAATATGGTGTTTTAGTGTTTATTGTATGAGCCTAGTAGAGTAATTTTTAATTCTTTTCTGAGTTTCTGGTTTTTCTTCGGTCCCCATAGCAATATCCCATAAGATCTGCATTTAACTACAGTGCTTATATCCTAGAAGTTCATGCTATCTTCTTTTCTTCCCCAAGACATCTTGTGCATAATTGTCTCCATGTAAAAATGGCTTGAAACAATAAACATGGTATTATCAAACAGTAACTGTTTATGAAGGAAACTTGGGAGAGCAAAAGGTGCTCATTTATAAATGAAATTAACTCATTTAATTATATGGCTGCATTTTTACAGCTGGTGTTTGGTTGACGCATTGCCTGTCCACAGTACAGTGAGTGATTAACTGTGGTGACTAGACAATAATTATTATTTATATTGCAATTTTTGAGCTGTCATGTGCATACATGATTACTTTGGTTGTGCTATGGGTGCTGTTGAGCCAGAGGAGGTTAGTTACATTTAAAAAAAAATATGAAATGTCTACAGTTCACTGTGAGCTCCAATATGTGCATTTTTAGTGAGCTAATGAGTACACAGGCCTAACTGGCCTGAACATTAAATCCCAGTCTAGAATCTATTAAAGCTTACTTTCACTGTAAAGATAACAATTAAAAAATGAAAAGGCTCTGGAGAAACACAATTGTGTTGTCTCATGAAGCCCATCTGAAATGTGTCTGAAAATTGTCTGGTCTCTTTAATTTAGTAAATGTTACTTTTATTGTAGATTTATATTTTTTTTACTTTTTGAGCAATATTGTTGTAGAATTAAAGGCCTGAAAACTAAACTCCATGTTCTCATCTAGTATGTATTTTCTCCCTTTTTTCCTTCCTTTCTTACATCTAAGATGCTGCTGTTGGATGGTGATTGAACTCTATGCTCATCTTTCAGAGATAGCTGAACCTTACCCAAAGAAATTTTCTGTCCTATTTTTCAGACTTTTTCTTAATTTTATTTTCATATGTTGCTTCTTACCTTGGCCCACAAAATAACTTTCCTCACAACAAGCAAGATAGCTCCACCAATTTGAAATGAGGAAACAGAAAGAGAAATTGAATAGAGGGAGGTGCAAACAATTCAGATACATGCTACACTAGCCCACTGGCTCTCTTAGCACTTGGGCTTCTGCAATGGCGGCTTTGGCTTTTAAAAGACAGCAGGGTGCTCAGGCATGAGATGTATCTCTTCTTGTACATGCCTCAAAGATACCTGAGGGGGAAAAAATATAATATTCAAACTTTTGTCAACATTATTGGCTCACGTGTCACAGGTTGCCTGTCTCTTGCAGTAGTGTGGAAATTACATTGTTCTATCTCTGAGCACTGCATGTTGCCACAGAAATCCAATATCACTGACATCCTGCACAGTGATCAGTTTAGTAGGAGCTATCTCATTTCCTTATTCTACTTCTTAATGTTCCAGGGTTCATTGGTTAGTTTTTTGGTAATTTTTTCCTTTTTTGTTTTCTATTTTTAAAAATCTTTTCTCCTCCTTTCCCAAACAGACTATCAAGGAAAACAGAAGTTCCAGTATTAGAATGCTATTTTCAGATGTATGTCTTCTGTCTTCTGGTCATGCTTATGCTAAAATTCAGGCTGCAGATGTAGCTGAGCACAGTGTCTTTTCAGATTTTGTGAGAAATTTCCATTTTTGCCTTTTTTTTTTTTTTGTTCATGTCAGCAGCCTTTTTTTTGTCCTTTTATGATCCTTGGGTCTTTTCCTTTGTATTTCTCCCCCCTCCAAGTATTCTGGCAGCTGATGTGTTCTTTACAATTGATATAACTGTCCTTCATCTCCACTGCCCATAAGGTGGTCTTTTTGTAACTGTTCTTATTATTTAGTCATTCTCTTTTTAAAATAGGCATTCACTTCATACTCTTTATTCTGTGCACATTCACCACTTGCTAAACAGAGCATGTCCCACCTAGAAAAGACTGTCCCTCCTACAGAAATAGATTCCTTGCTTTTTGTGTCTGTACTGCCTGCTTCTGATCCAGCATTGTGGCTGGCTGCTATGCAGACCAGTGGGACCTGTTCTTCAAATAATTAGATTTACACAGATAAAAATAACTTTACAAAAAAAAATTTGCTTTGCAGATTGGTAGGGGAACTTACAAATGGGATCGTTTTCTTCTGAGGAAAAAAAAATCTTTCCACAGATTTCTAGATGAATTTTCAAAACTCTTTAGCTTATGATATTTAGCACCAAAAAATGGCCAATTCAGATTTTGATTGAGTACAGTGTTTCTGCAGGTATTTCCAACGTTATATATTTCGTATGAGGAAACCAATGAAAGTACTGCAACCAATGAAAGTTCTGCAACTTCAGTAAAGCTGCTTAAGATCAAGCATTTTTTTCTGAAGGAGGAAGAAGATAAATTCTGTATTTCATGACAGTTAAAAAATGTTTAATTGAAATCAATGCTTTGATGATTTTTGCTAAAGTAAAAATTTTGCACTGTAGGAATTGCTTGTATATTTTTGGCAAACTTTTCATTCCAAAGAGTCTTCCAGATACCACAAGGGAACAGCATCTCTTAATGTGTTCTCTGTGTTTTATGGCCATTAACATCTTTCTGGTGGGAAAATCATATGTGTAATTTGGAATGAAGATGACTAAGTGCACAGTTTACAGGCCTAAGAGCATTATGCTCATATTACCAGCTCTGTGCTGTGAGGTTTGGGCCTCCTTGGGTACTCTGTGCAGGCTTTACTCCAGTTAATCTGAACAGGCAGCGTGTGTCTGACAGCAAACTGCATATAAAGATGATGCAATCTGATTGCTGGGTCTACGAGGATATTGCTGCTGAATAAAAAGTGTTTGAAGGAGCAAAGCTTTAACTCCGAAGGGAAATCCAAGCCTGCTATCTTCTGTCTTCACTGGCTGATGTGTATAAGCAGGACTTGACTGGAACTCCACTAGCCTGTAGGGTCGAAACAGCTTCCACAGACAAAAAGCCAGAAGTGCAACCCCATGCTTTGGGTTTCATTCCAGCTCCTAACCTGAATTTCTGCCTTTCTTCTCTGGAAAAAAATTCTGTAGGTACAAGGGCAGAGGTGTTGTGTCCTCTGGATCTGTATAGCAATCTATATCATCATAGAATCACAGAGTAATAGAATAGTTTGGGTTGGAAGGGAGCTTAAAGATTCTTTACGTCCAACACCCCTACCACAGGCAGGAACACCTTCTGCTGGACCAGGCTGCTCAAAGCCTTATCCAGCTTGGCCTTGAACTCTGCCTGGAATGAGGCATCTACAAATTCTCTGAGCAACCCATCCCAGCGCCTCACCATTCTCACAATGAAAAAGTTCTTCCTAACATGAAATTTAAACCTGCCGGTTTTCAGTTTAAAGCTATTTCCTTTGTTTGCCTGCCTTGTGAAAAGATCATTTGAGCATGGTTGGTGGTTCTGGTTCAGGTAAAGCAGATATGAATGGCATATCTGGGTAGGCAGAAATTGCTGGGTATTACAGTAGCTGTATCATTTGCCTGCTACTTGTAATATCTATAGGACCCAGTTTGCCTTGTATTCCCTAACCCAATGGATCATCTGGTAGTACTGCATTCTTTTGTTCTCTTGTGACCTGTAGCTTTCCAGTTTTCTTGACTGTCATTAACAAGTATCTTCTCTTTGCTACATGGAAATAAAAATTTACAGATTATTTTGTAGCTACCATAAGGCAAATATGTAATTCATTTTGCTTTCTAGTTTAATTCCTCTGTTCTCCAGGAATGGCAGTACATTTCTGTTTTCTCACAGTTTCTCGGGTTCTAAATTGATTTTTTTTTTTAGACTGGGTTATTTAATCTTCAACCAGCCTCAAGGTTTTCTTCTGTTGGGTTTACTATTGAGAAGAAACAGCTTATGTTGTCTTCTCTTAGATTTTTCTTCTTCCATCATACTGCTGTTCCCTCTTGCTCTGTCTACCCCATGTGACTTAATTATATTGTTCTAAAGGAGATTTCATAAGGAGTTAAATAATTTTAATTTTTTATGTTCAAACCTTTGCATCTTGTGTAGGTAAAATTTTTATAAAGGTCATTTAAGAAAAAGATCAGTCTCTAAAGTTTGCAAGCTTCCCAGTACTGTAACATTTCAAAGTGTATGGCTTAACTATACCCCAGTTTCAATGGCTTAGTGAATGAACTGTTACTCCTATGGGAAGTGATGTAGAAGAATGGTTTCTGATTTTCTTGAAGCCAGGTAATTTATGATCCAGAACTAGCAGTTAGAAGATGCATTTATTTAACATGTCAGGAAACTTGATTTCTAATGCTTGTCCTGTTGTAATGTTTGACCAGTGATTGCACAAGTATCTAATTTTCCCTCTCCTCCTCTCTTGGCTTTGTTGCCTACTTAAATATGTATAAAAGCAGTTCCATAACCTGCTGCAGAAACTAATGTATTTCAAAAAATATTCTTTCAATCTCCTTGAATTTACTTACAATTCTGGTAGTTACATCCTATTTATCTTATAGTTGCAACATCAGTTCTCTTTATATTTTTAAGCACTGACACTGTTTTACATCTGTTGAGATCTCTTATTTTAGGATGGTTTTGTTATCGAGTGATCTCTGATTGGGTGTTAATTCCCCCTTCCAGTAAGATAATCAAAAAACTCTTTTTAATGCTCAAGAAATTTCTGTGCCTGCTGTATTCAAGATACAACCTTGACAGTAAGCAAGGATATTCCTTATTTCAAAATATGGATATTCCAAAGTGTTCAGCATAAAAAAGTTTCTTTGAATCCTATAATTTCCTTCTACACAAAGAGCCATTGGAGTCAGAATTCATTATTTTTCTGAGCTAACTACTTCCAGATGAACTGTGTGTGTTTTTCTCCTTCAGTTTTCAGAATTACACATTAACTGCTTTACCTCTTGGTCACTTAAGAGCCATCAGAAGTCCTTGCATCACCCCTGACCTAGATCACATTCATTTGAAGAAGAGGTCTGTTTCATTCCATGAGAAAGGAAACTTTTATATGAAGATACTCAACTGAGTATAGAAAATCTTTGGTATGTACCTGTTCATAAGTAGCCCACTGGAAGCATTTTAATCTTCAAGACCAAGGACTGAGGTAGCAATATTTGTTATATGCAAAGCTGAGATTTGATCATACATTTCTTGCCACTCTTGTTATCGAAACTTGGTGCTTAAGATGTAATTTGATTGAAGAATTCTTCAGGCAGGCAATTTAGATGATCCTGTCTCCCAGTTTCATTTCTTACCACTTCTGCTTGTTGTATGGAATCTTGTTTTGTAGGATGGGAGGAGACAGAAATTACAAAGGTCTAAATTACTTATTAGTAATTGTCTTTGTCATAGTCTTGTTTTCTGTCATCCTATCTTCCTCCCTCTTTTCCCTTTTTATATTATGCTTTCTTCATAATAGAATATTTCTTTATTCTACAACTTTTTTTTTTTATGGACTGCAAAGGGGAGAAAGGGTGGAAGTTTTGTCTATGTAATACCCCTGTGATTGACAGTCTATTTGCCTCCTGCTTCCTAGTAGGTAGATAACGCTTGCTGTATGGGATCTTGTTTTGTAGGGTGGAAGAAGAGGGAGGACTACAACAAACACAAATAGTGGTATGTAATTTTCCCTTTCTCCTTTGTCTCTCCCTGCTTACCAGTCTTAGCAGAATTTTCTCAATCACATGGTGGTACCTTGTACTGATATTCGCTGCTTTTTATAAAAACACATCTTCCCAGTTTTTGTTAGTTAAGTGCCTGCAGTGTTTTAAGAAAGAATGCTAATGAAATATTCTGTAAAACACAAAGGTAATGAATCAGACTGTGCTTACTCCTGGACACAAATTGACTGAACTTAAACTGATCAGGTTCTAAGTCTTCTAGTCATCCAGTATCTTTAAAGAGATTTAACAGGCTACTGTATATGGGGATTTTGGAGAAAACAGCTGTGATGGGGAAAGAGTAATCATCCCATTTAAACTAAAATCAGCTACATGCGTAGACTGTGCTTTTTGAAAAGCTAATGCTATAGAGCTGATAGAGAACTGCCGGATTTTCTGGTTCAAGTTTCATCAAAATGTTGTAAACTTAAATTCTATTTGCAGAATCTTTGAATGGCACAGGGAGATGGTACTCAGCTAGGCATAATACAGATTATCTATGGGTAAAGGGATCATTTTTGTAAAATAAAGGGGAAGATTGCTATTAGGCAGAGAAATTATATTTCTATTTCTACACTTTAAAAAGTACTGTGTTGTGTAGTGTTTGGACATTTCACTCAAAAATTCAGAAGTTATTCAAAAGTCATTGTCATTTAATGTAGGTTTTGGTGAGATTTTTTTCTGTCGTACAGTTCTAATTTCTGCCCTCTTGTTAAAAAGTTACAAGTTGTTTATCAGAGAGATATATAAAACATCAGAGCTGTAGCAAAAAAAAAAAAAACTATGGGGAAAATGATTTCTTGGATTTAGTTATCAAAAGGAATAGAGAAAAGCAAATGATGTGTNCTTGTTAAAAAGTTACAAGTTGTTTATCAGAGAGATATATAAAACATCAGAGCTGTAGCAAAAAAAAAAAAAAAACTATGGGGAAAATGATTTCTTGGATTTAGTTATCAAAAGGAATAGAGAAAAGCAAATGATGTGTCAAAAACTTGTTTCAAGGAAGATACAATCTTCACTAGACCAATTTTTCTTTGCGCTGTTCTGGATTGTTGGTTCACTATTGACTGAGAAGGAGCATGTCTTCTCAGTGAATCATTCCTAGTTTCTATGACACCCCTAAGATCTGCACAGTACAGCTACAGCAAAAACAAGTCATATTTTCAAGGTCTGAATAGCTGTGATAATTAGGAAACAAGAGCTGCATTTGTATTTGCCATGATGATAGGAAAGCTTTTCCATTTCATTTGAAAACAAGAACAGAACACAGTAAATTCTCAACAGCATAGTGCACTTCTCTTGGTAACAGCACATAAGGGATCAAATTCTGTACATTAACTGATCTGCACAGATCATGCGTCAAAAAACTAAATGGAAAAGGTAGAATAAATTTTATCTGTCTGATACTCAGTAAAATAGAATTTTTTTTTCCTGTGAGAAAAACATGTTATCGTGGATTACTTTAATCCTTAGCATGTTGTTATTGTTTACGAACTGACACAATGCCTGTGATCAAGATAATTCTTTTCTTTCTGCTGTGAAACTTGAAAAAAGGGATTTTGTGTGATCTCTCTGTGCTTGGTCCATTTAAGATGAATGTAGTGGGTTGACCCTGGCTGGATGCCACGCACCCACAGAACCCTCTCTGTCACTCCCCTCCACAACTGGACAGGGGAGAGAGAATATAATAAGAGATTCATGGGTTGAGTTTAGAGCCAGGAGACATCACTCCCCAAATACTATCACAGGCAAAACAGACCTGGGGATATTAATTGAATTTATTACTAACAGAATCAGAGCAGGATAGTGAAAAGTAAAAGAAACCTTAAAAATCACCTTCCTCCCAACCCTCCCTCCTTCCCAGCTCTACTTCCTACCCTGCAGCAGTGCAGGGAGATGGGGAATGGGGGTTATGGTCAGTTCATTACCTGCTGTTCCTGCCACTGCTCAGGGAGAGGAGTCCTTACCCTCCAGTGGAGTCCAGTGTGGGGTTCCTCCCACAAGAAGCCATTCTCCACAAACTTCTCCAACACAAGTCCATCCCACAGCCAACAGTTCTCCATGAACTGCTTGAATGTGGATCACTCTTCCATAGGGTGCAGTCCTTCAGGAACAGGCTGCCCCAGCATGAGTCCTCCACAGGGTCACAAGTCGTAGCAGGAAACTTGCTCCACCATGGGCTTCTCTCTCCATGGATCTGCAGGTCCCAGACAAGAGCCTACTCCAGCATGGGCTTCTCATGGGTTCACAGCCTCGTCTCAGGCATCCACCTGCTACAGTGTGGGCTCCTCACGGGCTGCAGGTGGATTTCTGCGCTCCCATCGACCACCATGGGCTGCAGGATCACAGCTGCCTCACCAAGGTGTTCACTATGGGCTGCACAGGAATCTCAGCTCCAGCACCTGGAACACCTCCTCCCCTTCCTTCTTCACTGACCTTGGTGTATGCAGGGCTGTTCCTCTCCTTCTCTCTTCTCAGCGAGCAATTACATCTGCACAATGCTTTTTTCCCTTCTTAAATATTTTATCACAGAGGCATTACTATCATTCCTGATGGGCTCAGCCTTGGCCAGCAGTGGGTCCATCCTGGAGCCAGCTGGTGTTGGCTCTGCTGGACATGGGGAAAACTTCTGGCAGCTCATTACAGAAGCCACCCCTGCGTTTCCCAGCTACTAAAACGTGGTCACTAAAACCCAATAGAAGGAAATTCAGACTTTCAGTGGAGAGATTCTTCCCAGACTAGGGAAGATAGTGGACGATAACTTTTTGTCACAACTGGTGGGCAAACCCACCAGGGGAGGGANGTTTGAAGGAGCTGGGGTTGTTTAGCCTGGAGAAGAGGAGGCTTAGAGGTGACCTTATTGCTCTCTACAGCTTCCTGAAGGGAGGTTGTAGACAGGTGGGGGTCGGTCTCTTCCACCGGGCAGCAACTGACAGAACAAGGGGACACAGTCTCAAGCTACGTCAGGGAAGGTATAGGTTAGATATTAGGAAAAAATTTTTCACTGAAAGAATAATAAAACACTGGAATTATCTTCCCAGGGAGGTGGTAGAATCACCATCTCTGGATGTGTTTAAAAAAAGACTGGACATGGCACTTGGTACTATAGCCTAGTTGAGGTGCTAGGGCATAGGTTGGACTTGATGATCTTAGAGGTCTCTTCCAACCTCATTATTCTGTGATTCTGTGATTCTGTGATAGGGTAAAACCTAAATTGACATTGTCAACATGGAGCAAAACCACTCCATCATGATGGAAAATGAGTCCCCAAAGTGTATTTCATTTAAATAATAACTGTATATTGTGGAAAAATATGAAATAAGATGAAAAAGAACTAATTAAAATCTAGAGGTTTTGTACTGTTGGCATTTGGAAAAAAAACGTTAATTGCTTTTATTCTGAGGTTCATAGCATTGTCATTAATTTTCATGATAACTTTATTGCCTAGACATGACACATATTGAATAGAGCTGTCTGTTTGATAGAAAATGCATGGGCTACTAAGATGCCAACAATAATGGCACTTTAAAAGTTTCAAAAGGATGAATAATTGCTGTGAATTAAGTTCTATTTGAGCTGGATGCAGAGGGTTTTTTCCTTGGTTTTTTTTAATGGGCTTGTGATTCATCTGCATAATCAAAAAATCATCTGTCCATGCAGACTAAAATGTTGTCCATTTTAATTTCAAGAGTTCTTCTTGGCCTAGAGTGGAGGGGCCACCAACTCCAGGTTATAGTGGTACATAATACCTTTATCTTGGCATGTGGGTGAAAGATATTGTAATGGGAATAGGTGTGGAGCAGTGATTTTTTACCACTTGCAGTGAAGAGGAATAGTGGTACTTGGGGACTTGTAGAGAGTCCTTGGTAACTCTGCATCACCTAGAAATCTGTGCTAGCAGCAAAGACATCAGTATCCAATTTTTCTGATTTGTGAACGAAAAATATATGTTGCAGCATGTCAGTCTTGTATTTGCTGTTTTCTGCATAAAAATTTTTGCAACAATGCTCGTAATGTGGTGAATTAGATACATATTTTGCTAAGAATAAAAAACCCTTTTAAAGCAACGCTTTCCTGTGGGCATAAATAAATACTTAGTAGCAGGTGTGTGGGTGTATTTTCTAGCATTTGCTAGATTCTCATAATTTTTCTGTTATAAGTAATGAAATAGAACACTTAAGAATACTGAGGGGTAGGTTTTGAACTGAATATTTACAGTATGAAGTTCATTTTAAGAAGAAATTCTAGTTCTTCAGTAATATTGAATTTTTACAGTGTAAATTAGAAAGATGTTGTGGTTTGAATTGCATCGGTACCTGAAAACTGCTATTTTGGTATAACAAATCAGATTAATAGGAGTCCTATGCTGATGTCTAATTATTTTGCAGCTGATATATACTTTTTGGTTGACTTTTCTTTGACCCATGGCTTAAAATTTCTTGCCTTATGCTTAATATATTATGTTTATTTTACAATTTGTTTGTTGCCATTAAAATAATTTTCGGCCCTTTACTTCAGACATTTTAGTTTCAAATAACTATAACAAGTTTGTAAATATGCCCATCCACTTTTTTCCTGCCTTTTCCAAGCTATTTATAATTCTCATTAGCAGTAGTAAGAGAAGAGATTTCTCTTGTTAAACTCTGAGATAGGATTCTGGAGATACTGTGAAGAGCAAATTTTTAGTAATGGACTTGATGCCCAAACAAAGTAGGCATCAGCCAAAAAGAAGAAGCAGTCTTCTTATGCAACTGCTTCCCAAGAAAGGAGAATTAGCAGAATATTAGCATTCCTGATTTTGAGGCAAACCTGTAGTGCATGGGGAAATAAACCCAAACCATTTTATGATTCTCTCAATCTGTGAAATTAACTCCAGGCTAATTCTGCTAATAAAATTAAAAATAATTTTTAAAAAAATTATATTTATGGCATTGCTTCCTTCATATTCCAGCACTGCTATCTTTTCTGAAGCAGTGTCTGACCTGCCCACCAGTGCTGGAGATGACTGACAAACAGGGTTATGATTCAGCTTAACTCCCTTTATTCTCACTGAGGTACAGGGCTGCTTATTCATGCTCAATAGAGAGAGAGACTGGCCCTACCAGAAGCTGATCCTTCCTAACAATCTGAGCAGAGTTAGATACTTGTCTTAACAGCATTCTTATGGCTTGGGTGTGGTAAATTATCATTTCACAAATCCATTCAAGAAATATATAGCTCCAAGAGTTCTGCTGGTTTTGTCCATGCGACTTTGAGATAATTTCTTCTGCTTGTGCAAATATGTGTATTAAATTTTCTCTATGAAAAGAGACTAGACGATCCAAAGTTTCTCATTTCAACAGATCACCTTTTTCCCAAAGAAAAGAACTATGCACTTTATAATGGTATGTAACACAAAGAATAATTAATGATCTTCAATATAAGTTAGATTTCTTTACCTTATAAGGAAGAAAATAAAAACTTTATCCTTTTGTCTAAGGAACTTCAAGCTATCATTCTGTTTTCTGGTTAAGAAATTGGCAATGGTCTTCTTCATAGACTATGACCTTTCTGAAGTTGTCTTACATATGCTAACCTTCTCTAAAAAGTGAAACTATATATTTAATAGTGAATTTTCTTCTCAGTCTTTTCAAAAAATAGTTCATCTCATGTTTAATAAATTGACAACATATTTCTTCAACAATATAAAAAAAAAAAACTAACCCAAAAAATAGTCCATTGTAAAAGAGGGGAAGCTTGCAGCAATGTTAAAAAACAACCAACCAACCAATCAAAACAGACCAAAACCAAAATGAAAAACCCACCTAGCTTTTGTAAAATTGCTGTTTGGGAGTTGTTTTGAGATACCAACCCTGAGAAATGTTGAATCGTCAAAGATAACCATACATTTAGTAATTTCTCTAAGGTAACTTACAGAGTTCTCACTGAGAAATATGAATAATTTAATACTGTGCAGCATAGGACTCAATATTTTCAGCTTCTTTTTCAGATTCTTTCTCAAGTTTCCACATTAAATATTCTCAGTTTTAAACATATGTGTTCTACAAAGCTTTCAAACCCTACAGAACTAGCCTAGAATTTAAAAGTCATTGCAGCTTCTCCACTCTCCCTTTGTGACTATCAATACATTTTTTCCATCCATGTTTCTGGCCAAGCTGCGTGCTGCTGTCTCCTCTGTTTCCAAATGTCAGCTTATCACAAACTGTCCATTTCTTTTTTTTTTTTTTTTTTTTTTTTAAAATATTTTTT
>VXBC01008933.1:494685-654483 GCA_013399945.1 Ploceus nigricollis | reverse complement strand
TTTTTTTTTTTCTCTGAAAGCATTTACTTTCAGGGCCAAAAAACCGTCACTGGGGTAAAGATTGGTCTGTATATGAGCACACATGGAAAGCAAATTTTTTTCATAAGAAGGAGCCTATCTTATATGTTCACTGTAGAGAGCAGAACAGAACTCTCTGGTCTTATGCTCTGGACTTTGAAGGGAGAAATCAACTGTGCATATGCCTGGATGAGTGATCTGGAAAAAAGACTTCATGTAGACTCTTCATGTACACCAAATAACCAGATTTGCAAAATAGAAGCATGACCAAAGAAGTTTGTTGTGATTAAATATTTGGTAGCACTTAGATTATTTCTAACAGAAAAATAATACTGATTTTATACTTGTGATGCAATTAGACTGTTCTCTGAGTTAGAGGAGAATTCAAAAAAGTTACCGAAATGTCAAAATGTAGACATAAGGGAGGCCTATGTTTGAAAGAACTCTTGCTTCTATATTTGTCCAGACTGGATCATGGTCAGTACATACCCAGTTTTTTGCTGTTCCTCTGAGTCCTTACCTTGTTTATTTGGCTTAATAACTGTGATTATGTTATTTCAATTTGACCCACAGAGTATGGAATGTTAAACATGCTTATTAAATGTATTAGAGTCAAATGATTTACCATGGAAACCGAGGGTTTCCCGGTCCTCATGCCATATTCTTGGAACACATCTTACCAATAATAGAGTTCATTTTGCCATCTGCTTAATATCAATGAATTTTAGTGAAGCAAAGGAGCTGAGATGGGGTATGTGGTTTTTAAAGCATAACTTCTTGAAAAATTTGAAAAAAACCCATTCTCTTTCAAAGGCAAAATGGCAACTGGTCAGCTTTGTAACTTAATCATTCTTCACACTGTTGCTTATCCCCTTCTTTAAGTTATCAATATCACATGATTGAATTTACAGAGGTTCTGACTGGAACTCTGCAAATTCAGTAAGAGCTGGGACAGTCAGCTTTCTAAAAATAACTGGCCTGATTTTTATACTTTAGAGGAATTTTCACTCAAGCAAAAAAAATTGTCACTGCCAGATGGTGATGGAAACATTACTACAGCAAGTGAATGTTAACAAAGATGCACTCAGCAAAGCAAATTGTTGCCATAGCAACAGGATGCTAAGCATTTTCAAATAAATAAATAAATAAAATTAGACAGTATTATTTAGATAGCACAGTGGCTAAAACCCAAAAAATTTTGCATGATTATTTCCTTTTGGAAATAGAGGTGTTTTTTCTACATTTTGCTTAAGACTTTGTTACACTTTCTTGCTGACTAGTGTGTTTCAACCTAAATATCCTTCTCATCTGTATTCATTTTTGTTCCAGAACAAATTCTGTTATTTAGTCCCTCTCCTGTTATTTGGTATCAAACTGTAATTCTGTTATTTAGTTTCCTCTCTGCATTCTTCCAACACATTTTTACAGCTAAACAGTCCATAGGATTTGCCAACACCTCTATTTGGGTTTGGTAGCAGGATATGACAAGCAGCAAAATATTAGTGTTGTAAGAGCTTCTCAGTGGCCTCAGCCAGTGACTGCCCTCCCACTGTGCTAGTTACCACACAGAATTTCACAGAAATGTGGCTACATTACAGGGTCTCAAATTTGGTGATTTGGCCCACCAAAAGGAAGGCCAAATGGAACCTTGGAGGAGGGAAGAGTTTGCAGTGCACAGGAATGTTAAAGCAGGCGTACTTTAAAAAAAGGAAACAGTAGTGATGTGTTTGTCAGGCACATGGCCAATGATAACACCTTTAGTGCTGGAGGGGTGGGCTGTGGTAGTTGTGTTTTTTCTCAAAGTCTTGTAAAAGTTGTTTAAGCCATGCTGCAATTTGCAGAACATTGACAAGCCCCCAGCAGAGAAAGGGGAGAATGCACATCCTCATTTCTTAATTTTCACTTCTTTAAACAAAATATTCAGTCCGCTAGATCAAGAACACAACAGGCTAAGGCTAACATGGCAGGATTTTAGAAGTAAGAGATTTCTCATCTTTAGAAATGAGAGGAAATGGGGCTTCTCTTGGCTCAGTGGAGCCATTTCTTGGTGTATTTGAAAAGTGTCCTGACAAAAGCATGAAAACCTAGAGATTTGGCATGGGGTGGTTCTTGAACTGGTTTGACAACTTGTTGGTTCATCTAGGAAGTGTGTCAATTCTGTTGCTGTTGGGACCAAATAATTTTCTGTTAAATGTGTTTTCCACCAGCCTGAACATATGGAATATTGGTGTTGCTCCCATAGTTAGGCTCTCTTTCCTACAGGATCACACTGTGTTGTATTGGCACCATCTGTCTCTATTTTAAATATTTAGATTAATGGTCTAACACTACTCCAATGTCTCAAACTATTAATTGCTCTTGATGTGTAGAGAAAGACAAAGAAAAAATTATTTCCTCCAGGAAAACTTGCTCTAATTTGATTTTTCACTTACACTATTTTTTAGATCAGGGCCAAATACTCTGATGCAGTTGGAGAAAGCAAAGTGTTCAGACGTTAATAATCCATGAATATACATAATAAATCATACTTAATTACATTTTGATGTCTGTATATAGTCCAGTATGTTTTGTCAAGTCTCATAGGGAAACTGCACAGGCTATTTATGCATCATTTCATAAATTGTTTCACCACCAGGCCTCATTCTGTTCTTTAGGCATGTTTTAAAGCTGACATCACTTGTTAAGACTAGCACTACTTTAGTGGAAACACAAATTTCAATATAAAAGCACCAAAGAATAATCTAATGAAGCTTCACTCAGTATATCTGAAAATATTCCCCCTCTTCTTGGGTTTGTCTTTTCTTTCAATGTAATAAATTTAATCCATTAAGAACCTGTTGATATTTAATATGTTGTATTTGGTTATCTTAAATGCAACCTCTAACCTTCTTTATGGAAGTGCAGGTATAAAATTTACTAATAATTTTTCATCTGTGGGAAAGCAGCATCAGAATGTGGTACTTGACTGTTAGAATTTGTTAGCATTTAAGAATCATAATGTGTAGTTGTCCTGAAGAATTGATTTGTCATCCGTCTGCAGTGTGCACCCACATACACACTTTTTAAAAAAATATATATGCAGTTCCTTAATGATATACAAACCTATTCTAGCTTTTTTGCTTGCTCCTTTGATTGCTTGGTCATTATTTGGGATGCAGCCTTCAAACATTTGACCTTTAATTACTTATTACTTGTCTTGTCTTCTTTGCAATAGTAGGTACCTCATTTTCTGTGGTTGCATAAATAGGTGAAGTTAAATATTTCAATTATATTTCCAGCTAGGGCAAGAGTAAAAACCAGAGGAAACAAGGTAATTAATTTTTTTAAAGAATATAAGTCATGATAGATAAACACATTGCTACTTTAGCCATTTACTAAATTCATTTATGTCATACAGAAATATGTGAGAATGAATTTGTCTTAGCCTAAAAATCAGACATTCTTTTCAGACACTAAGTGGGTTATTATGACATGCATACTTAGTCTTACTAAGATAATTTTTTGGATTAATAAAAAAATATTCTCTTCTTACACATGTAGCTTTCTTCACTGCAAGAGACAACAAATTAATTCAGTTTTATTTGTCATGCAGGCCTGCAATCCCAAACAAATTTAATAAGGTAAATCTGACTGAACCAGTATCAGGAGGGTTTTGGAAATGGATGCTGGAGCATGAAAATGTTATTTTTCTTTTTGATCATTGGCCATAAATCTGCATTGGTATTAGGTAAATATTGCTGCTGACTCCAAACTGTGTGCAGACTTGAAAAAGATGTCTCCCCTGAAGTACTTCGACATCCATGTCATAAGTACAGCCATTTCTTGGGCTAATTACTTCCTTCAGTGGGCTCCTGATCTCCAAAAATATTTGGTTTCTTAACTGAGGCTTAGCAGTCCTTATACCTCGAGGCTCTCCTCCCTTTGCCATTGATATTGGCAGAGCATGGCTGAAAGTCTCAACTGTTTATGCCATTTTCCCACTGTCAGTATTTTTGTGTCCCTCATTAAATAAATTATTTCTAACACAGTTTGATACCAAATTTCTGAACCTGCTCGGAGACAGTTTCTTTAGTTGTACTCTGATGGAAACTTTTTGGTGTTTTACACAATATAGGTGATTTTCTGTTTGGTGTTATATATGTGATTAAAATGGTTTGCAATGAAAATTAAGTTTCATCCATCACAAATTGTCAAAGTTGGATTACATTATCTAAAATTATTACTTAAAAAACACAGTTTTACTACTTTAGAGTAAAAAAAAGTTGAAACTGGGAAAATGATGATTGGTAATATACGGATATATTTGAGGGCCCTAGAAAGTATATGATCTACATCACATTTGCAGACATTTGCATCAATAACAGCTTTGGTGGTAGCAAGGATGGTGGAAGAAGAAGGAAGGCGGGAAAGCAGGCTTATTTTCTTTGTTGGGGGGAACTTAGACTATTAAATAATATGGGTAGGTGCCATCAGAATAATTTTTATAGATATTTTTAACTTCAGCAATAGATTTTAATTTGTGTTTTACCAGACAGTGTTCTCATAATTTGTTTGATAAATACCAACTGTTTAATTTCATTTGCATGGAAGATTCAGTAAAACTTACTTTTGTGAAAGGAATATAGATCAGATAAATATCAATATTCATTCTGTTTCTATTTAAAAGAACAGAGAAAAATATTTTTGTTAAATGATGAAATTTATGTGACAGCTTGTGATTTTTTTTTATTGCATGTGCTTTTGCTAGTGAAAAGACAAGGCATTGCTTTGTTATTTTTGTAGTTCTGTTTTGACTGTAGCTGCTCAAATGTAACATTATCAAAGTCTTACTAAGTGGTAGAGGTTTAACCTAAAATATTTGTGCATGAAAGTAGTGCTCACTTTCTCTCAAAATATGAAACGTGATAGCCTGACTGCCCTGAGTTGAAAGAAAAATTGTATTTGCCTCCTTGTGACATCATTGGCTTTATTTTGTGTCATCAAGCTCATTATAGGTACTTCAGCTTTCAAAATGTTAGAAAAGTGCATTCCCTGAAGAAAAATGTCTCCTTGCAGTGTTCTGGGAGTAGCTGACTGCATCATCATCATCATCATCATCATCATCATCATCGTCATCATCATCATCATCATCCTCCTTGTTCCTCACCCACACCATGTGTCTAACCGACAACTTTGCTCCCTGTTGTGGGATCCTGGGGACCATCCTGGGCTTGGACAGTTCTGCCAGTGTTGCTGTGAAAAAAAGAGGCACTGAGCAAACCACTTAGGCACACAGTGTGTAGTTTTGGCCTAGCTAGAATTTTGACCTACTAGAATTTGAGCTAACTGGCTTTTGCAGTGTAAAGATGCATGGGAAAATCAGCCTGAAATCCCAAGTTTCAGCACTGAGTCCTGCTGAGAGTCCCTCTGTTTGCCAAGCTGACTTTGTTTACGTTTGTATCCAATCGTTTTAAGTGTGGGGCCGGATCCAAACATTTAGGCATTTGATAGTCCAGTGTCAAAGAGTCTACAGAACTTGGATTAGTTAAAAATTTTGATAACTTAGGGTTTGGACCTAATGTCTAGTGCTTCACAAAAGACAACAGACTTCTGGTAAATGAGTCAAATGTTTCCATTTGTCTTCTCTGCATGAAGTTCTTCATCACAGTGTATTTCTGCTTACATAGTGTCATTAAAGCATTGCAGTAATAGCTCAAGGTTGCAAATTCTTGGAAGTCTCATGAGTTTTAGAATCCCAGAGAATGTAGCTAATTTTTTTCTTTACTTGTTTTTTCTTCTTTCTTCATATTCTTGAAGGTTTTTTCTTTCCTTTCTTGAACGGTTTTTTCTTTGTTTATTTTTAAGAATTTTACTCAAAGGGAGCCAAATATATTAGACTCCACTTGTATGCATGCACATGCCAGCATCTTCAGCTCTCTCACACCAGCTTTCAGACAACCCAGTTGGCATTTTTTTCTATCAGTCATTCTAAAAAAGTGTCTTACATTTATGTTATTCCATATCTTAGATTGTAAAAAATTATTATGAGGTCAAGATTCAAACTATATTCAAAACTTTTAAATAAACACTCTATTCATTTCTTGCTGACCTTTAAAATTATGTGCTTAGTGAATTAAATAGAAAAAGTGCTTCACTATCAGAGGAACAGTTTGATGCTGAGTGTTGTTTAAAATCATCTCATTTACATCAGTGACTAAACATGGCCTTTTTTTCCTGCTCAATTCAATTAAGTATTTTGAGTTGAAATAATATATTTAATGGAAAAGTCATGGTATCTGTCTTTCAAGATGCCTTTCATATTTGGAAAATAATAGTACCAGAAAGATGCTATATTTTCTAATATTAAAACCATATTGAGCAATTTAGAAAAGAAAATACTAACATTTAAACTTCAAATAATTCTGAATGTGTGATGTATTTTGTTATGTCAGAAACCTATTTGAGAAAAAGTATAGAAATGCTCTGCAGTCTCATTTACTTAGTAAAAAGAGAGCTACCTTAGAATATCAGGTCTCCTGCAAAATTATCAAGTGAGGTTTGATAATCATAGAGGAAAATATCTGAATTAGTATCTTCATTTCTATTGCTGTACAGTTTTACCTTAGATCATTCCCTAGTTAGGTGTACTGGGCAGAAAATTTAACTCTTCATCAGTTTAGTTATATGAATTTTGAGTTTTGGTAATTATCTTCAAACATCTATATGCATGTGCATATAGTATGTATTTTACAGCAAAAAGCTTCAATTGTTCTCTAAATAATTGTATTTAAATACCAGATATAAAACCCCTTTCAATTTGAGACTTACTGTTCTTTGATTTGAAATGTCAGTGAGGATGTTTTCATTGTGCCTTTTACTTTAAAAGTATCTGCATTTAGTCTGTACCAAGGTTTTATTTTTGCTTATAGTGCCCTCACCTGTAACTTAGGGCCAACTGCAGAACTTCAGTAGCAAAAATAGCTATTTTTTCTTTGAATCATAGCTTGTCTTGTTTTGACAGTCAGAAACAGCTAATGTGTTCCAGCTGACTCGTAGTAGTTTGCAATATTACACTTGAAATATTACTGTGGTTTTTACCATACCCTAAACACAGCTTACTTTTATGTCAAACCTCAGTTGTGTATTTTACTCTAGAATGGAACCTGCAAACCCTAATGAAGCAGTTCATTCATATTTTAATTTCAAATACTATCCTTAATTTAATATTTTTATCCAGTTGTGGGATACAACAGATCAAACTAGAAAGCAACTAGGGTAGGAGAAAAAAAAAATCAGTATAGCTGTGTTTTTGCTGCTTCCTCATTTTTCCTATTCTCACTGCTTTCACCTTCCCGAGTAAAATCTCTCTTCAGAGATTGCAAGAATGGTAAGCACACCTTTCAATAATAAACTTCATTTAGGCAACTTTTCAGAAACAAAGAAAACTAGGAAGGATAGCCAATTTAGTCTGGATCATTTCTTTTTAAAATGTAAGATCATACGGAGCAATTCTAATAGTGCTCATTTATATCTGAACACAGACTTAAGGGGACAGGCCTGTAGGATGTAAAGCAGGTACAATTTTCTCATTGTCAGGTCATGTCAGTTTGGTACACAGACAAATACAGCATGGGACACTTCAGTTGGCACTGTGACTCCCAGTTTGGTACACAGATACAAGGTGATAGGTGACAGAGTACAGATTTTTTTCTAATTCCAGATCTGGGTTGCAATAGCTTTTCTTTGACAGGAGAATTTGAATCCTGGGTTCCCAGGATTCCTTTTTTGGGGAAACTTTTCTCTCTACACAGATTTTCCAAGGTATGGGTCTTCAGCACCAATGTTGCCAATCAGGCTATTGAACCAACTGGGAGCGCAGTCGTGTAATGCCAGGTGAAAATAAGAAAAGTCTTGTGTTGCTATTTTTTAAATGGAAAATTTGTCATACAAAAATTCAAGATTTTGGTCTGATGGGAAATGTGTAAGGTGAGAAATGGTGTACTGAGGACTGAGTCTCCAGATCAATCAGTGGAATGAAAAAAGTTCAGATTTCTGCAAAATTTGCAGGCAGATTTCTTTGAGCATGTTTCCCAGTCAGGATCTGACTGTAATTTAGGAATGCTCTTGACTAACTCTTTCTCTGCAGCTGAAACCTATATCCTATAAATCAAAGATTGCTCCCTTGCATACCTGCATATTCTCTTTTCCTCCTTCCTTTCTATACAAAATCACCCTTCCATTAATTTTGTTCACACTAACCTTAATATTTCACTTACAAATTTCTTCCCTGTCAGCCGTGGAGTGTATAAGCTCTTCTTGTGCCTGATTAGACAATAAAATGTTGTGATTAAGGACAAATATTTGATCTTCACACAGATACATTTCAGAGAGATATTTCAGTGACATGGGAGAATGGATATGTGGATTATTATATGCACTGCTTCCTGTCTGCTTCATATATGTGTATGAATATTTACGCATGGTTACTCTTCTCATCTAATACCTCTGTGTCTTGGGCCAGAACCCCACTGTGCTGAGGCTGTTCCAGACAGTCTTTTCATGTCTGAAAGCCAAAATTAATGGGATATGTGGGATCACAGCCAATCTAAATTTAGTTTTCACCATATGTATTCCACTGCCACAAATAATAATTTAAATTACCACCCCCATCCCCTTGATTTTTTTTTTTTAGCTTCTATTAGTAGTTTTGCTCCTCTTCCTTGTTCTCAAGCATTAACATTATGGTACAATAGCTGGACAATAAATAGTGAGGACATATTTTTTAAAGACAGCTTTTTCAATAAATATATAATATTTATAAATAAATATTTTGCTGAACTTAGGTTGTTCAAAAGGTTTCTTTACATCTTCCTTATAAGCTAATTTACATAGGCAACTATTCCATTGAATATCAGTTGTTATGGCTATCTTCCTCAACGCTCATTTCAGTCATTCTTATTTTCAAAACATGAGGTTATTTTGGAAATTATGTATAAGCTGCTGACTACTAGTTTATGTATGATTTATTTATGAAACACCGGGAATTTGTATGGGTACAGCAAAAGGAAAAGGACTCAGTGATTTTGACTGTCCTGTAGCATGACTGACATTATTAACCTTGGGCAAGGATTTTGGGTTGGCCTTCCAAATTGGAGATCATCAGCCTTTGCAAGTGTTGGTGGGTAGGTTGTTATCCTAAAAGCATTGCCTCAGGACCCTGCCTTTTAAAGCCTTGGCCTCGGTTGAAAGGCTCAAAACTGGGGTGATAAACACACGGCCATTTGCTAGGAAAGTGAGCTTCTTGTTTATGTGATGGATGAGTTGAGGAGTTTCTTTGGACTCTTCCTTTAAATTGCTTTAGAAATTACTGACCAGAGCAAGCTGAGTATGATTTCTGTCCAAAATACATTTTTAAAAATGAAATTGATTTGCAAGCATTCAGCATCTTTTTGCCCTGCTTTTATTTATACTACTTAAGACAAATTCAGTATTACTACTTCATACCAGGCTGGTGCTTGGGGTCCAGGCATTTAAAATCACACCTTTTTTGAGGAGATGCCACAGATTTTCTCATCATTGAAGTCTTTTCTTATAAAGAAGAGTAATTTCAGCGTATGTAACTTTTGGACACAAATTTCTAATGGTTTTCATTAAACTAACCATGTAATGTGCCCTGATCCACCACAACAGAAAAGCAGAAACCATGTATAATGCAGTATTTTATTATCCTTTTCTCATATTTCCTGTTACACAAATACATTTTGAAGCTGAAATACCAAGCAGCTCTTCCCCAACTGCCTCAACAGAGATAAACATTTTTAAACAAATTCAAAATAAATTTGGAGTGCTGTAATTGGCAGCTATTTTGGGTCTGATCTATCAAAATCATTGACATTTTGCTATTGATTCCATGAAAAGTCACTTCATTAGTACTATCACTGTAATAAAAATAAGCACTTGTTATGAAGTGGGCTGGAATGAAAGAGGTTTTCAACATTATAACAAATAGAAATATGCAGTTTCTGTGTCTCACACAACCCACTCATTGAATCTGCATGTTTGAAATAATTGGGGAAACAGGTCAGTGAACAATTTCACACAATCATAGAGTCATAAAAGTTGGAAAAGAGCTCCAAATCATTGAGTTCAATCTCTGACCAAACCCCACCACATCAACTACACCACAGAACTAAGGGGCATGTCCAGTTGTTTTATGAATACTTCCAGGGATGATGCCTCTCTCACTTACTTCCCTGGGCAGGCCATTGCAATGCTTCCTTTCAGTGAAGAAATTCTTCCTGATGTCCAACCTGAACCTCCTGTGGCACAGTTTGAGGCCATTTCTTCTTGTCCTGTCACTTGTGCCTTCAGAGAAGATGCCAAACTCCACCTTTCTACAACTTCCTATAAATTCTCTGAATTCATAAGTAGGTTACTAAAGGCAGTCATTTGCTACACAGGGAATGCCAAGATGGGACCACAGAACCACAGATCTTCGCAGGACTTGTCCCGTGGAATGAGTTTTTGTGTCAAGTATCAGAGGTCAAACCTTAAAAGCTGTACTACAGAAGTCATGCCCGAGACTTGGGCTAGACTGCTCTTTATTTTCTCAGAAAGCTGAGACCACATACAGATTAAATCAAAATAATTTGCTTTAACATTTATTCTGTAGCTTTTTTTTCTAAAGGTAACTTAGTAGCTGATCTAGTAATCACCATGCTGAACTATAGAAGAACATTTGTGAACATAATACAATAGTCTGAAAATTCCATGAGCCCACAGCATCTCCTTTCTCTCAATATAGAAAGTCTTTAAATCATCGTACGTCCCTGGCATTGACTTTGAAATAGCCCAACTATTTGCATGAGATACTGTCTCTTTACAAAAAACCTCAGGAACATTCATTAAAGTAGCTTTCCATTGATTTAAAAAATGCAACTCAATTATTTTAAATGTTTATGAAGTCCTCGTGATGGAATATTACAGTCATATACTTCCAGTAGCAGTAACACTTCTGCTAACTGTTGCCAGACTGACTTCAGAAGTTCAGGCATGCAAGGCAACCACCTCTTACAGAGCACTAGACATTTTAAGAAAATATGCCAAGCTTTTATAAAGCTGTTAATCTGGGAAGACTTAGGTTCTTTGTGGTCTCACATTCCTCTTCTCTGCCCTCCGGCACTGTGACTACATGGAGAGCAGGATCAGCACAAATATCCAGAAGATTAACCTGCTAAAACTAATGCGTTTTTTCTATTGGATGTGTGAGCTGCTCTTACTCCTCCTAAAGCTGTTGGTCACTGGAAGAGGGAAGCAGTGCTTACCTAAGGGAGCTGGAGACTAGTGGATAAATCAATGTAAAATGAAACTGCATTTTGTTCAAGAACTGAATATCTATCTAAACAGACACAAAGCAAGTGCAAAGAGAAATGTGGTCTTGGCTAAGACCTTTCATCTCCACAGAATGACCATATCTTCTGTTACCTGGAAGTTGCATTTGTATACCTCTAATCACTTTCGAAACAAGAGACGGATCCCTATTCTTGGCTCTTCATTGCTGAGCTCTGTTTATTGTCCCTTCCAGAATTTCAAAGCTGAGGATAAGTTGCATAAGCGGGGAGAGGTTGTCTGAACATATTCAGTGTCTTGGTGGGAACATTCACTGACTAATCATTGACATTTCTTTTGTGCATCTTGCTGACATCGACATGGCAATTAATTTTGCTTCTACTGCACCATTATATGCAAGAAGTGAGGAATCGCTCGATGTTCCCAAATTGCCTGTCAACGTTTAATTTGTAGCTCTTGGGTTTGTTAATGGTTAAGACACCTGCTGTGAATCTTTCTCATTAAATGGCTTCTAACACGAGCATCTGACAGTATTCCTTGAATTTACACCTTTTGCTTTTAGGCTATGTCAAAAAAAGAAAAAAAAAAGATTTGCTTGTTTTCTGCTAACTAGAATATAATCCTTTTCTATGCTAACATATTAAACCCTGCATTCAGATAAAATTTTGTTTTTGAACCAGAGAAACATCATCTTTCCACAACAACAGGGGAATGATGTCAAAAGACAATTCCTTCTGCATCCAAAAATATTGTAGATATTTATTTTATTATATTCAAAATAGTGGCTGATATTGCAAACTTTTTATAGCCAGTATGGACAGTTGAGATTTTCACTAATGACCAGCAAATGACATCCCTTGATTTTTGTGTATCTAATTTAAAATTAGCTTTAAAGCCATGTCAACTCCACCTGTAACAGGTTGCAGAGTTGTCACCCCTGAGCATTAGTTAATTTCAAGCATTTTTTTTTTTAATTCTTGTTTGTTTAACTAAAATTAAAATACTCAATTTTTTCACATGACTTTTAAACATGAAATTTTACTGGTATTCGAGTGCAAAGGCAGTAAACCTGTCAAGCAAAAGCATTTTGTGAATAAAAGTTGTTTTATCTGTAGTTCCTTGTCTCTACTAACAAAATACAATTTTAGTTCTTTTCTTCAGTAATGCTATAAACTACCCTGGAATTGTTTGTATTTGTTCACTTGGTATTTACAGCCAGAGCCTTTTCTGGAGGTTGGGCTCAGAACTTTCTTTGTTACTTTAAACATTAGATTTATTTAATTTCTCCTGCCGTGGTACATAAGCTAGCACAGAATAAAATTATGCTCATTTTTTAAAATAGCCTCTGCAGTTATAGATTTTCTTGCTTTGGACCATAGGTAGAAATATATAGATGTCTGTGTAGATAAAGAGATCTTAGCTACACGTCTTTTACAAACAGGAGGGGTTTGGGAATGGCACTTCACAAACCAGGCAATGAGAAGGGACAATCTCTTTCTTCTGCTCAGGCTGTAGCCCTGTGCAGCAAATGCTTTCTCAGAGAAGGTAGCCTTGTAACAAAAGAAAGAGAGGTTTCCTGGCTTTCATTTCCTATTGGTAGGGCAGTTCTTTACCCTGCCCAGTGAGTGCTTAGTCTAAAAATCCCTTAGAGGATGGGTGAATAACATACAGGATTTAGAATTCTGAAGGGAAAGGCAAAGATTGTGGGTAGAGGGAAAAAGCAAGAGAGGGCAAAAAATTGGAGGCAGAAGGTAGTGAGACAGAAAACATATTCAATAATTTCTGCCACTGTTAAGTACTGGAAGCATGTCTGCTTCACAAAGATTAATAGCTCAGGTTATTAAAAAAGTATTACCAAATTAACCATGAGCATAATAATCCTCAAAGGTTGTTTATCGTTCTTACTGCTCAGGATAGTAAAAAAAAATAAAATAAAAATAAATCATTAGTATTGTCCCTTAATCCCTGAGATCTTCTTACAATGAATCTAGCATGTCCAGATGTTCTACTGAAAATGACTCTTGCAAGATTTGAATGCAATGATTTCCATGGGAAATTATTTAGCTAAAATAGATGCAGCTAATGAACTGTCATTTCTCTCTGCACTTTTCATTTTAATATCTTCCTGCTGTATGGGAAGTTGTGACATTTGTGACCATATAAACACAAAGACAAGTTGACTGTGCTAAACATATCAGTGTTCCCTCTCCTGTTTCATACCAGCTTGATGGTCTTAAAGGTCTTTTCCAACCTAAGCAGTTCTATGATTTAGCACACAAATGGCACTATGCCAACTGCAGCTTGACACAACATGAGTGCTCCAAGGCAAAGGAGCTTCACCCTGCTTCATATCTTCTCTGGTTCTGGTCTGAGCCTGGTCTTCAGCAGAGAAAGAACAGCTTCTGCAGTATCTCTCACATGTGGGGAGAGAGACAGATCTCCAGAAAAGAAGAGAAGGAATAGTTAGCAAAATACAGGATTGAAAGAGTGAAGTAGGACAAAAAGCTATTGAACCTAAATTGAGATCAGAGAGCTCCTTTTAAGAAGCTAGATGCAAAAGAAGTTCCTGTTGTACCAAAGCTGTTGAATACTTCCCTCTCTCATTTCAACTAATTCTTAGGAGCACAGATTTATTTATAATCAGTAGAGGGTGGTGAGATTTTTCCAACGTCTCAGTGGGTTTTTGTCTCCTTTGGACAAGTTGATCCATGTAGAGGGAGCCTAAATTTCAAACTTCTAGTGATGAAGTTGAGGTGACCTCAGTCTATTTCTTTGCATCTTCTGTTATTATCAATCTGTATCAACTGCAAATCTGAATCCTCAAAGAGTTCTTTATGCTTGTATGTGTTATATACACATTTCTGCATGATCTGCCACTCCAGATTACCACAGCGTTGTCTTTGCAATGTTTCTTTGATTATCTGAAGATTTTTTAAGGGGTCATAATAAACATGAGGGTTTTTTCAAAAATTTGAGTAATATTTGCATTGTTTGGAGCTTGAGTTGAATCAGTATTATACAAAGAATAAAGGAATTATCTTTGATCTTGTAGTGAGGAACCTGTAGTACATAGTAATGTGTTTTGGGTGAGCTTTAGCACTATTGTTGCTCTTTGTGCCACCTGCTGGTTGGAGAGGAGGCAAAGGGGAATAGGGCAACATTTCTCTCACTCTAACGTTCAGCTTCTGAATTAAATTGCATTACCTGGCTTTCGTGTTTATTGTTTGTCATAAAATAACAAGTAATTTTAATTGTCAGGTTATCAATTAAGGCAACATTACAAGTGAATTAGACTGTTCTGAACCTCTATGATCTTGGCTTTTAAAGAATACATACTGGTTTCTTTTTTTTTTTTTAACTCTAAAAATTTTAATTTTCTAAATGTGTGGTTTAGAGTGTTTGTTGCTTTATTTGCCATGTTATGTGGGGAGATGATAAGCAAGGAAATTGCCTCTAATTGACAGTAATATTGAGTGTATCAGAGAAAAAACTGTTGTCTTTTAAAATCTACCTACTGTTCTTCAGAGTTCATTTCCTTTCCTGTATTAATAATTGTAATTACCACAAAACTAAGATTACATGGACACTACTGAGAATATGGCCATATTTATACTAAAGTTAAGTAGTCTATATAGTTTAATTTATATTAAAGGATGTACAGCTTTGTGCTCTACATCAAAACTTTACAAATATTCTGATGCTGGCAGCAGCACTTATTTCCTCTTATATTTTGTATTGTGGGAGAAAGCCATTAGTGGGGTGGATAGGTGATGAAACCAGAAATGTTTAGCATATGGAGATTACCAGTGGGCAGCAGGATTTGTCTTGTCCCAGCTGTCACAGAGACTCAGTTCTTACAGGAGATACCACATGTAAGAACAGTATAACATTATGGGGCTCCCTCAGTGGTTTCCAAAGGAAAGCTCTGCCACAAAGGAGAGAATAAGATCTGATTATAAGGAAGCTAAAACAAAATAATTAACATTTCAAAAATAACATGGACTGAATCTTGACAATGTGCAAAGGTTGTGGTTTTTTGGTGGCAATATAAAGTTAACAAAGCCAAAGTAAAGGAACAGAGAAACAAGAGGGTTACTAGTGCTGTCTACCAAATAGAGAAAAGGGACAGAGAAAATACATTTTAGGAAAAGTCAGTTTGTTGTCATTAATATACATTTGAAAATTGAGTATCCACAAGGAGATCTTAGAAAAATAGAGAGGCTTTTTTTGCTTGTACTTCTGTGTTTATCTGGAGCAGAGCAACACAGAGCATGCCTTTAAATTCAAATGAAGTTAAAATTCATTTTCCCAAGGCAATGTCAACATGTGCTGATGGTTACAATGAGTAAACTTGTGTATTGTGTCTTAGCTAAATAAGGTATAGTGTTTAGTTTTATGGCAGAACTGCATCAAGAATGTTTTTTTAATAGCTGACTTAGTTCAATTAACAAAATTAGCATTTAAGATCTTAAAAAAGGCTAATGGATTATATAGTATTTTAATGTACGAAGCTTTAAAATGGAAATATTCTTTCAAACTCAGTGTGTGTGAAAATGGCTGATGCTTTTTTTTTCTGAATATGTATTGGAAGCTGGAAGAGCTTTACATCATAGAGCATCCCAGATTTTCATCTAATGCTTTCATTTCACTTCCTCACTTCCAGCCCAAAAGCTGGAAGCATTTACAAGTATCTTGCCACTTATCTGCAGAGGAATAGTGGGGAGATAGCTAGCTCTTATCACAGAGAATAGATTCTCACAGTACTATTAATTTCTGCTAGCTAGATAATAAATCTGCAGTTACTTTCCTCTCAGCTTTAAGGTCACTATGGGAGCCCCTGTGTGCAAAACAGTACGTGTACTTTTTTGTTAATATGTTAGAATGTTGATTAGGTATAGTCAGAAGAGAAAGAAGATCTGTCTTAGGATGTGTTCAGGCATCACTCTATAACCAGAAGAAATGATCAGAGCTACAATACAAAATATTAAAGTTCCAGCATATAATATAACTGAGTGCATGAAAGGTGGTAATCCCTGATAATTTATGTTGTTACAGTGCCTCACATTATAATTGTTTTACATAATCTTTTAATTAGTACCCTTACTGGCTTTTGTGAGAAAATTTAAATGCCCTAAAGATTTCTGATGGGCATGAGCACTATAAGCAGGAAAAAAAGGAAAGCCAGGATATTTCAGCTTATGCTGGAAGACAGAAATCCTATTTTAAACAGCCACTTATTAACTACAGAAAATGGATAATTTTTAAAATAACTTTGAAAATCTCTTTTCTAAAAAGCTTGTCTCAAACTTTTTTTTTTTGTTGGTATAAACCCCTATAGGAACTTAAATACTTAATTGTGTTTGAAGCACCAGAGATACATTTCAGAGAGGAAGAATCAGGCTTAGGAATCTAAACCTAAAAGCTACTTTTAAGGCCAGTGGAAGAGGAATGGGCTCTTGCATTCAGCAGCTTAGAATCTGTATTGAAAAATGCCTGTACATGCAGAGTCCTGAATACCACTGTTAGCTGAAACTCTGGGACAGTTCATGTTGAAGTAACTGTCTTATGAATGGGCTTTGCCCAGAAAATTCAGTAGTCTGCCTTAATTTTTGTATGAGAACAAAAAGTCCTAGTTTTTGTTTCGAGAGAATCAGAAAAAGGCACAGCAAGCCTTCTCCATGAATAATCACTCTATCTTCCCTGAGATATTCTACTATTCCTTCTTGTCTATTGCCAAGTAGTTAGTGAGGACTGAAATTGTTAAAACATTTGCTCTAACTTTGCTGTGTATCATAATTTATGATATAGATTTTCATTTCAGTAAGATCAGGTTTGTTGATCAGGTAAGAGTATGATACTCTTCGAATTACTTTCTTTTTCTTTTTTTAAATAAATAAGTACCATTTTTCTGGAAATTTTTGTCAATTACTATTATTTTTACAGAAAAAAATGGCCAATTTATATTTCAGTCTGCAAAAGAGATCTGTTCTTTCAGTTCAAAAAGGCTTTTCTGTAGCTTAGTTTTCTTGAATACTTGGAATAAAGAAAATAGTTTAATTTAGTAACGATAGATTTGAAATTTGCTTAGATCACTAAATTGGTCACAGATTTCTTTGAACAACATCTTTATTTACATTATTTTCTAGTCTCTCCCTCATTTGTGTGTTTTCACATGTGTCAGTGTACATGTATAAAACCTTAATTCCTTTATCCTTGTAAAAAAATTCTGAGGACTTTTAAAGACACATTTTCTTATGCCCTTCCATCTTGTACCTGTCTTTTCATTTAGATTCACTCCTGACAGGCTATCTGAAGTTTTGTTTTCTAGACTCTTACATTTCACCTTTGGCAGTGGGAAAATTGTGTGTCTCTGTGCGTTTCATTTCATGTATGAATCTATGCCTTTCTAAAGCATAATTATTAAATAAATTTTTTTAAGTAAAACTGTAACAAATTATGTCCTGTGATGGTCTTTGGAGAAACTTTTTGAGTCTGAGAGCTAAATGGCTTAAGCTTTGTCAGGCAACTGCTTGTATTCATATTTGAGCCTGTGTAGACCATTGATAGATTAACTTCTTGTATAGGGAAAATTTGAATATTGTGGGTCATAAATCAAGGCCATCAGAAAATAATATTTTGAAAATATACTAAAAGTGGTAAAGATTATCTGTGCTTCAGAAAACACCATGTCTTATGAAGCATGTAAGAAGCAGTCAAGGTTTAAATTGCCAACAGCTCCACATGTTTAAATGTGCTGACTAATAATCATAAATAATTTCAGAAATAAATTGTGCTCAGGCACCTTATCAGACAAAATATTTTTAATCCTTTTTTGCATACATTTTCAGTTAAAAGATCCTGCTGCAAAACAGAAGTGTTTTTCTGTCTTGGGAAGAAGAAAACCATTAGATTTAGAAATACCTATATACTGTTCAGATCCAGGTCTGCTGCTGTTGGTCACCTTTATTTATTTTTTAATTAGGGCATTTATTTTAAAAATTGATTCAATGCAAAGTTGATCTGCCTGTATCCAAGGTTTTAGCAGTTAATTTAAAAATTATAAGTAGCATCAATGCACTATTATTTTGAATGACACAATAGCAAACATAATCACCAAAAACTTACTGATATGAGTGATACTTAGAGAGTGGTATAGTACCCTATTCCACATGTGTAAATCTGCAACAGTAACTTTGAGCTTTCCTCTTTTCGTCACAATAAATCATGATATGTACATTGTTTGTCTTCAAGCTTTAAGGCCCAGAAAGGATGGCTTTGTCTCTAGAGAGAATATTAGAAAAGGAGCTAAGGTTCACAGCAATCTGGCTGCCAGATTGTTCTGCTTCTAATGACTTCTGTTCTTCCTTGTCAGTCTAGCATAGCCAGAACCTCTCACTTATTATTTACAGAGCACAGTTTGGATTGCATCAAAGAGAGCTTCCACTCATCAAGCTGTTTCCTGGTATTAATTTAGCTCTTCCTCCCTACATCTGTAGCTAAATCAAGTTTCCATAGAGTTTAAACTAAGTCTGGAAATGAGTAAAAAAAGCCCTGAGACTTGGGATGATAAATTTTAATTTAAGTTTGTCTCTGTAAATACAAGACCTACCTGAAGACAGAAGGGCAATGCAAGGGATGCTTACAGATTTTTGGTAATAAATGCGTCCCAGGGGATTGAGTTTGAAGAGAAACCTAGTCCACCAGCAGCGAGTTCAGTTTTAAGGTGGATGGCTTGGGAAAAGCAGGGTTTGGGAAGGGATAGTGTTCTGCTTACCAGTGTCAAAGGCTGAGCAGGTTGAAGAGCTGATGTGACTGGAAGGAAGTTTTAGCAGTCTCTGAGTCTAGTCCAAGTATTCTGTGTTGCCTGTTTGTGCACTGACTGATGGCTTCTAAGTCACTTTTATACATAAAATAAAAGACTGAAAAAGTCATTGACGAAGTGGATACTCCAGGTTCTCAGAGACTGGAATGCAGACGGCTAGAAACTAGATCTCACACCAATGTCTGAAGTTCCCAGCTTTCTGGGAGGCAATTTCACACTAGTTTTAGGCAGATCGCAAATGATTCTGCTGATGCCTTGAGAGGCTACCTAGAAGAGAGCCTAGACAGACTGAAAGGAAATAAAGTAGGTATTTATTAAAAGGCCTTCAAAGGATACACCTTGGGCAGTACAAGGTCCCGGCTGTGGCTCCACCCAAGATGGATGCTGGGTCATAAGTTTTCACACTTTTAGTCCATTTACATATTGGGGTAAATTGTTCAATTACAGCTTGAGGTTATGAAGTCCCATCCTCCCAGACTGCTCTCCTCAGTTCGCTGTTGTTTATACTTTTTGGGCCTGAAGCTGCAGTGGTGTCCTTGGTTCTTGGGCTGGAAAAGTTTTGTTTTGTCTAACTAAACTGTGAAGAGAACTTGCTAACACTTTATATGAAGTTCAGAGTTATACACTAATGCAGTACAGAATCTGGAGAACATGAAGGCTAAAACTTAAGGCATCACTGCCACTGGACACAACTGTCTTTCCATATGACAAAAGCATAGTTCTGATAGATTCTGTGGGTGTCCTGTGTACACGTACTGGCAGCAGACTGTTGGGCCCTGTTTATGAGGTTTCAGCTGCATTAGGCAGAAAATGAGCTAATTATGCTATTAAGATACTGGACATTCTTACATGATAACTGTATTTATTTAAGTGTTAGACTGATAGGCATTTTAGGAGGAGCCTAATGAATCATTTGAGTACTGAGATAAGTAGGTGATTGCTGTACCTTTTGTAATAGTACCTAAAATAATATTATATGTGATTAAACGTGTGTGTGGCTTTTTTAAGTGCTTAGCATTACTTTATATTTTTAAGATGAATGGAAACTGTCTTCCAACTAGCTAGGCTGATTTCTACTAAACCTTTTGCAACTCTTTATGTTGGTCTTATAGCTATCTATTCTTTCATTCTAACAAAAAACCTACTCTTCAGCTTAACATCAAAGTCTCTATAAAAATATCAGTGGGTAAAACATATCCTTTGCAGATCTTGAACAATTGTATTATTCAACAAATGGTACAGGATACTGAAGTAAATATTCTCCTTAGAATTTTTAGCTTGCTCATGTCATTATTTGCAAGAATTTAATAGAAAAATGCAAAGCCTGTACAGTTTCAGTCGCATAAATATCACTCTGTGGAAAATACAAGCAAATAATTGTTTATTTTTTTGCATCAGAATATCTTCTAGAACTTGAAAATATTATGATTAAGATAAAAACCAACCCCATGTGAATAAGTCTATATTTAGTTTTCCTAAAGTTACTTAATTTTTTTAAAGGCACAGTATACTATTACACAGATGTTGAAAAATATTTCTACCACACAATTTTTACTCAGCTTGTGTCTGATACAAATAACTCATTTTTTTAATTACTTGCAATGCAAGGAATAAAAGAAAAATATGCCAGTATGTGTTGCAAGATATTCCTCAGTCAATATATCTGTGAATAACTAGACAAACAGTGTCCACTGGTGGCAAATCAGATAATTGCAATGCACTTTAGGGAGATATGATGTTGAAAGGTTTTGATCAGTTAAGTCTTAAATATCAGATATTTTGTATTGACTTTGTAAGACTGGGTTGTGAAATCAGGTCACTATATTAGAAGTATTCATGCTCTTACCACTAATAATAAATGCTATGGTATTTGAACTAATAACCAGGAATATCACCACAGTAACATGAACAGGTACTCCAATTTTTTCAGGATTTACAAATAATTCTAGTATTCATTATATTCTATCTATCATGTCTACAAAATAAATAAAAAGATAGCAAAAGTCTGTGAAATTTGTCTTGATGTTCTAGATCATATAAGTAACAAGATGGGCAAACAGAAGTTCCTAAATTCCTTTTTTTCTCCTTAGGTCAAAGCATTCATTATTGATGTTGTTAGGTTTTTTTAAAGACATAAGGAATTATAGAAGAAATCAAGGTTTCTCTTTTGGAAGAAGTAAAATGGAAATGCTGATACAGCAAGTACCACTGCTGTTGATGAAGCTAGAGATGAATTAAACTGATTATCAAAGAGAGAAGAGAAGGCTGATGTCTAAAAAGTTTCCTCCTGGCATTTTTTGGTTTTTGTAATAGATAATATTTGTTTGCATCTTTTGCTTAACAATAGTGTGTCAATGCAAATAAAATCTTTCAGTTGAAGAAATTAATATAGAGTGAAAGAAACATTGAGGGGGAGAAAGGAAAAATCTGTTCCTATGCTAATATAAACTATATTAGCTTGTCAGATACTTCTGAAAATCTAGATTAACTAAAAAGAAGTTGGCCATACTTGTTTTTCAGAGATTTATGTCTATCATCAATTTATTGTATTCAATGAAAGTATTAGACAATGCACTGAGTTTTCTGTTTGCTTGGAAAGGGGAACACAGTATGGGACTTTTTTCAGAGAATATTGGTTGTGTCTGAACCCCAAAGGAAGGGTCATGTCTGTGTGATTAGATTTGAGAGGGAATCAAGGCTTACCCTTTGGATGAACGTGGCATTAGCCAGAATTGTTCTATATCTGCATTTTCTCCCTTCAGTACCCAGAGAAATACTGCATGACCTTCCCTCTTGAACAAGAAAAGAATGGAATGCTAGTTTTGTTTTGTTTTTTTTTCCTTGTAAATTTCTTAAAAATAGTATCAAAGGGATTGCAAATCAAAAGTTAATCAAAAATAAATGATAGAATAATTGAAAACAAAGATGACTATCTGAAAGTTATTTTGTGAAATTAATCACACTGACAATTTTAGGTCACATAGCAGAAAATAAGACCATTTTTTCCTATGTTATTTGGCAGGGAGTATTTTTCATGCTTTCTTCCAATAAACAAAGTGGTGTTGTGGATGCTTTTGTGTGTGCATGTGTGCATCCATGCGCATGGGCAGACATGCTGCAGTTCTTCCTGTCACTAGTAAAAATCCCTTTTTATACTTAAAAGATTATTAGATGCATTTTGAGGGGAATCATTCTTCTGCTTCTCAAGATAGCAATTTATGTACATCTCTGCTCATGCTATCTTTTCTGTTCAGTATTTTATTTTAATGGATATAAAGTGCTTTTTTCTCTTGGATCTCTGTGATATGGTCAAAATCCAACATCTTCCTTGTTCTAAGGGTTCAGAAATATTGCACTTTTTTTTCTCATATTGTCATGTGTTTTCATATTTGTTCCAAGGAAAGCAAGAAATCCATTTGCAAATATGTTTTAGGTGCAGGAAATCCTCACTGGAGAGTAGCATGAAACAGGTAGAGCAGCTTACATGCTCTGCCAGCTATACTGACTCCAGAGCAAATTCACTGTAGAGACTGAATTTCTTAGGGACAGGGTTTCCTTTGTTTCTGTAGACTAAAATTAAGCAGACTCACCTTACAGGGACTTTTCAGTTACTTGAGAGAATAACAGCAAAGTCTATTGCATGTTTCAGAAGTCAGGCAAAGCAGACAAGTCCTGCTGTGGCTAGATAAGTAAATGCAACAGATGTTGGCTTAATCTGTGCATATTAATGAAGAAGCTCTCCATGCTGTTTTTAGGCCTCTAAATCTTAAACTGCTTTCTGCAGCTGTGTGGACTAAAGATGGGGGGTTGTGTTTGTGTTTGTTTTTCTATAATGAAAGTCCTTTTTCTGGCTTGTGTCACCAGAGCCTCGTTTGAAGCAGTCTTGTGACAGATCTGCTATTAGCTTTAGTAAGAGCAAAATTAATGGTAATGTGTATCTGTTATTAGTTATAATGAACCTCTCTTTAAAGAGATTATTTCATTTTTAAAGATAAAATATTATATATGTCACTGCAGAAACCATAATGTACTTAATTTTTAATTGCTTTTTTGGATTATATACTGAACATGATCTTGAGTCTTTTAAATTTTTTCTTTATTCACCGTTGTTTTTAATTGTTTAAAAGAGACTTACTGGGTTTAAGTTTTGGGCCTGGGTGAGCTATTTTGGAGATCCTTATATGATCTGTGTACTGTACAGATACTCCTGTCAACCCAGCTGGTTTCTTTTGTTCACCTGGTCTCAAAAGAAGTGGCATCTGAAGTAGAGGAAAAGAGTGAAAAACAGAAAGAGTCATGAAAGATGTCACAGGAGCTTTGCTAAAAGTTAGCAGCTGTAATCATACATCTTATCTGGCTGAAAGATCAATTGTTAAAAATAGCATTAAGAATCTTCATCCACCTTTTTCCCCTGTTGAAGAATGAAGAGTTAGCCCATGGAATAAAAAATAAAACTCTGAAACTCTGAATTAAAGCAGGTATTTTACTTGACACAGGACTATTCATAAGACTCATTAATGCAGGATAATCAATGCAATTTAGCATTGGAAAGGGAAGGGGGACAGCTAAGTCAAAAAAAGCAAAAGCAAACCCAAGCAATCTAAGAATTATGTAATGTCTAAAGAGTAAGTCAATATCTAGCGTAGAGGTACTCAGTCCTTGAATTACAGATGTATCTCAGGAAATATGTGAAAGAAATGAATGTAATATGTGAAAGAAGTAGATGGTCAATGCAGAAGAAATATTGCACCTGAGCTGCTATAGGCAGCATTGTAGGTGTTATGTATTTGAATATTATTATGTATTTGAATAGAATGTTTTGATAGTTCTCTGCATAACCAGTCATCTAATGCTAGACTTGCTTGCATTAATTTATCCTTGCATATACAGAAATTATGTATTCGTGTTTTTTCTTATGAGTTGGATACATAAGCCAGATCCTGTGAAGAAGCTGGCTAATATATGTGCAGTCCTTTGAACAATATATTGGAAGCTTACTTTTGTCTTAATTAAACGGATTCACCTGACCTATTTAAACAGGTGACTCCACAGGACCTTCTATGTATTTAGTAAATTTTAGTAGGCATGATTTTGTGTCCTTGAGCACATTGTGAATGCTAAGACTGAAAGCTGAGTGCTTTTGACACAAAGAAGTGTGAAAGGATAGAAATCCAAATTCTGTGAAGCATATTATCATGTTAAACAAATTTTGTTCTTAATGTTCTTCAAAGTCTTATCAATGAGCATCAAGTGTTCAGGGTGTTAAGGATTTTAAATTTCAGTGCTTCAAAGTACATTGCCTTTTGAGAAATTAACAATAATTTATAAAGAGAATTATATCCAGATTAATAGACAAGAACATATAAAACTGACCTAATTTAAACTGTTAACAGCTCATTGCACAAACATACCATACTAGTTTTCTTATAAACATGGAATGCACATAAGCTATCTGAAAAGGGAATTCTTATCTATGTTTTAATATGTTCATACTGGTCTGTTCATGAAAGATGTGATCTTTTAAGTTGACAAATGTTTTTCTCTCTTATTCAGTTTTGTACAATTAAACACTTACCAACCTACAGAATAAGCCGTATATTATATGTTTCACCTTGTTTGAGTCATTACTTTGCTTGCTCCATCTTTTTCCCCCAAGACAATTAAATCAAGAATTGAAAGTTACTGTTGCTTACCAGTGCCCATCCCCCTGTACATACACACTGTGTGTCTTGGGAAGATATCAGTTTGCAATTACATGAATAATCCTATTTGTAGGACTGTATCACATTTTCTTATGATATTTGGGGGAGTGGAGCAAGTCCCCTTATAGATTCTATAATGTTTTTGTTGAGAAAACTCCTGAAATTCATAATAAAATACCAGTTAGAAATGAATAGATGAAATTTCCATCTCCTATAGATGGGAGAATAGAAAGCACTGAAAATCTTTTCTTCCCATCTTTGGCTTTTACTCATTTGTTTTCATATCCAGAGTTTTGTTAATCAGAAATAGAACTCTGTTTTAATGTAGAAAATGTCATAACTAAGATATATCCATTTTTCCTAAATGCATATACTAATGCAGTTCTTAGTCCTTAAGGTAACTGCTATGTTCATACTTGTACAATCCATCTGTTAACAGAACCTTCGCTTTGACTAGAATTGCTCACATTTTATCACAGCTTAGGACACCAGATGGCTCTCTTGAGTTTTCTTTGTAAAACCCCAAGATGTAAACAACTGCTCTGCATTTCTGAGATGTGAGTACAAAGCTTTTTTTTTTCTTTTTTTTTTCTTTTTTAATCTCTGGAGTAAGAAACACATTTTCTCTTTGTCTATAGGCTTACCACCCATTTTCACCTTCTCTCTTGCTTTTCTTTGCCAGCACCCTGAGCACCATGTTGTTGAGAAATGTCAGAGTGTTTTGGCAAAGGCCCAGTATTTGAAGGAAAATATAAAAAGGAACAATAGTAGTAGATAGTATATAATGCTTAACATCATCTGATGCTATAAAGAGGAACTTGGGACCCACACGTTTCTGGAGCGAGTTTCTCATACAAATGTTAGGGTTATATGTATGTATTATACCTCTGCATTCCTGAGAAAATGAGAGATAGTGGCCTCTATTTCGCTCTACTCCCTCTCATTCATTCCTTTGTTTGGAGCCAGCAGCCAAGTCGAGCTGACTTTGGGCTGTGTCCTGCCAGCTCCTCGCGGTGGGGACGGGGTGTCCCTGTGCCGTGTGCGGCCGGCCGCTGCTCCGCTGTCCGTGGTGCTGCAGGCAGAAACAGACCGGGACAGGGAACGCGGCCGGGACAGGACCGGGGCCGGGCAGGGGGACGCCCACTGGGGCGGCTCTCAGAGGGGCACTTCTCTCTTGAGGGTCTTAAGGAAGACTACTCCGTGTCTTGTCCACTTTTGAGGAGGAAGGAAAAAGAAAGCAGCATGCAAAAATACTACACTGAAATTTAATTTTTTTTTAAATAACCACCTCTCTGTCTAATTGCATTAGTTAAGGCAATTGTAACCGTTGTAAGGAAATTGCTGCTCTGTAAAAATTGCCAGATAGAAAATCCAATGAGTCTTAGCTGAATCTCTTTAGAGACACTTTTAAATAGAATTAAAATGTATTATCCAGATCCGATTGTGCATGTTCTGTTCCTAGTTGGTCTAGTATTAATACAAAATCCCTGTATACTGGAGTTCCCACCATACACTTTTGCCCTCTGTATAAAAATAGCACTTTGTAGATTAAAGGATTTAGGGGGAAAAATGGTCAATATCAAAGAAGCTGAAGGTTCTGCTGAAACAAGAAACTGTTCTTGCATACTAGGTTCTCTATTGCAAAACAGTGAATTTTTCTGGATGGATATTTACACTTCCAAGCCTGTTTAAAAAAAAAGAAAAAAAACCAAAAAACAAAAACCCCAGAAAAACCAAAGCAAAACAAAAAAACCCACAAAATCATCTAATAAGAGATTAGAGTACTTTGAAAACAGTATAAAAATAGATATTACATGATAATTGCCTGTGCAAGCATCTGCCCTTCTTTATAGGCTAACTTAATATTTTCCTGTGTAGCTGCCTGTTTTCTTCCTCTACTTTCCTCTGGCTAGCTACAACTTCAGGAAGTTTAACCATTAGGCTTGCAGAAAGTAAATCCAAAAAAACTTTGGGCCATTATTTGAAAAGGGAGACGAGCCAACAGGAAAAGATGGAAGGAAAGAAGTGGGATGTCTTATTTTGCACGGTATTTACTATTTGCAGTGCCTTGTGAACTTCTCGGGGCAGATACTACTTAGGTGTTCTGTGTATCGTGAGCTTGGCTGGTGCTTCCTTAAGTGCTCCAAGACAGAGCCTGCAATTTTACACGGTGCTGGTGATTAGTAAATCCACCTGCTGTGACTGTTTGTGGGTGCCCCATGTAATCCCTTTGGTATTTGAGTTGAAGGTCCCCTCAGCCCCCCAGCTCACGGTTCCAAAACCTTCCCATGAGGCAGAACCCCGTCTCCCTGCAGACTTCCCCTCCTGCTCGGTCCGTTCCTGGATTGCGGGCCGAGGAGCGGCGGGCGCCCCGCGGGCGGGCTGGCCGGCGGGCAGAGGGACTGCACGGGGCAGNGGGCAGGGTGCCCTTGGCGGAGCGCGGTGTCGCCTCACTCGCCTGCCCTGCCTCACGGCTTCCCCGCCTGGGGACGGGGACAGGTGCCGGTGTCACCGCTGGGGGCGGCGGGGGCAGCCGGCAGGGAGCCGCTGCCGGGGAGCTGGAAAGAGGGTGCGTGCGAGGGATCCTCGGTGTGCCGGGGCGGGCGAAGGAGAACGGGGAGGGCCATACGCCCCTCTGGCAGCGCGCAGGGCCCTCCTTCTTTCCCCGGGAAGGGAGCCCCGCACAAAGCCACCCGGAAACCTAACGGGGGGCAGAGGCAGCTGGCGGCGGATCCACCGGGCACCTCCCGGTTCTCACCAGAAAACCACATCAGCATCACCCCGTCCCTCCGCCTCTCTCCCCTTGTGCTTTTTTCTTCTGTCTTTCCCCGTTTCCCCTCCTCCACTGCTTGCACCCTCGCCGCCCCTCGCCTTGGGGAGGACAAAAAAAGCTCCAGCGGTGCGTGCCTCTGTGTGTGTGTGTGTGTGTGTGTGTGTCCTCAATCCCAACTCCTCCTTCATGCCTTAGAGCAAGGCTTAATGAGTGGTGCAAAGCCAAAGGCAGAGGAAGGAACTGGCTTAGCATTCCCCAAGCATCCTTTCTAAATTCATTGCCTTTNATCCGCCAGAAGCGGCAGGCGAGGGAGCAGCACTGGGACCGGCCCTCGGCCAGCAGGAGGCGGAACAGCCCCAACAAGAACCGCGGGCTCTGCAATGGCAACCTGGTGGACATCTTCTCCAAGGTCCGCATCTTCGGGCTCAAGAAGCGGCGGTTGCGGCGCCAAGGTGCGTCCCTGTGGCCGGGCCCGCCCGCGGGCTCCCGGGGGGCGGGCGGGAGGGGGCAACCTGTGGCGAGAAACTTCCCGGGCCGGGCGTCGCCCCGGGTCCTGCCAGCCGGCGGCTGCCGGCTCCCCGGCAGCGGGCGAAGGGCTCCGCGGGCTGCAGCCTGTGGACCTTCGGTCGGGACCCCCGGGGCCAGCCTTGCTGCCCGGCTGTCCGCTCCGGGGCTCCGGTGTGGGTCACGACAGGTGTGCTGCGGGCAGCAAGCCCCTCGGGGAGCCCTGCCCGCCGCCCCGCACCTCCCCGTCTCGCTTGTGTTCCTCTCTGAAGGACAAAGAGCGCACAGCGCTTTGGGTGTCTGGTGTCCGGGGGCCGTCGGTCGCCAGCCCCTTCCCTGAGCCACCAATATGGTTTTAGCAGGTGCAGCCTGGCTGTAGTGAAGGGGTCCCTCCCCACTGCTCGGTGACTTCCCAGATAGCACAGTGAGAGGTGAGGCACATCCGGCAGCTGTGGGAGAGTTTCTCGGCATCCCTGTGGGTACTCAGGTGCCTGTTGCCCGTTCCCAGCCAGGGCCTTGCCATGCAGACCAGCAGGTTTTGCAGGCAGCTCTTCTTCAGTGTAGAGGACCAGGAGTCAACGGAGAAAACTGGTACCTTGGTGATTGCATTCTATCCAGTACTTTGTATTAGAGCCCTAGAAATAAAAGCAGTAAAATGGTGTTGCAGTGACTTCTCTAATTTTTTTTAAATTTTGTGGTATTCAACAGCATTCAGAAATGGCAATGACTTACTCTATGTCCTCAGGAAACAAGTAGTTTTATAACAAAAGTATTGTATTGTGAAGAGTGAAAATGTTAAGTATCACTTGAAACATGGCTAATACCTACCAGTCAATGATAAAGTACAAACCACCCTCTGTTACATTATACAGAATGCCACCATGTGTTGTGGCTTGGTATGTATACTACAGCTCCTCTTTAGGTTGGGTCGGAAGATCATTTTAAGCATAATTAGGGAACTCTCCTGATTGATGCTTCCTCCTTCTTTTCCATGGCTCACATTTGAAAAAGCATAAATCAACAAAGTCCACAGAATTTTATTTTTACACGGCTTTCTTGCAGTAAAATTATTTGGTGTAACTCTAATGCAAGCCAAATCTTGCCATTTTTAGATAGCACAGGGATACAGCGAAGATGAGCAGGAAAATGTCAGTGGCAAAATCTATGGTGGCTTTTTTTCAAAGCAATCTGTGTGTGCTTTAAAAGACTAGAGTATCTGGTTTATGATGGTCGATTTTTATAGGTGATACTCTTCAGGAAAACAAGTTTAGGGATTGCTAACAGCAATTGTACTTGACCACCTGTGCAGCCTTTACTGGGGGAAAACTCTCTATTTGACAATATTATCATTTGAGGAGGAGAGGACTGCCTTGCAGCGCTGAGATGCCAAACATTTTTTAGGTGAGAAGGGGCTCTAAAGAGCCTTTTGAATTCATCCTTTTTCATTCATTCATTTTTCATAAAGCACTTTGTCACATTCCTGAAAAAGAGAACTGAATTAGAACATAACTCCGCTGTTAACCTGTACCACTGACACAGAACATTTCAGCAAGAACAATCAGAACAAGGGCAATTCACCAGAAAAATCTGCAGTATCAGACCCCCGAGTTTATCTTCCTTCATGATGAGACATAGGGATATTTATCCATTGGTTTACATTAAGGTCTCAGAATTACTGCTCATCTGGAAGAATTCCTGCTGAAAAAAATACTATCATAGCTTTTACTATCTATGTTCCTGATGCACAAAGTGATACATGGAATACCTGTGGATTCAAAGTTGCATTCTATTTTAGAGACAAACTGAAGAAACAATCAAAGTCCTTACTTAAACATCTTATGCAGAATAGTTTTGAGTGAATAATCATTTGTGAAAAAAAACAAACAAACCACATTTTATAAGGGCAATTGCTTTAAAATACATTATAAGAGTTACAAAATGAACATTTATCAGAGTCTGGTTTTAGGTTTTCTAAACTGAGTTAAATGACCAGTGAATTCATCACTGAAATCATACTGTCAAATCCATTAAAATAAGTCTTTGCCAAGCAAAATAGGATGAATTTCAAAACATCTGTTGTCAGAAAGGTGCTATGGGATTTTGACAAATAAACCTTGTGTAAATGATACAGAGTGTCACAAGAGCATTGTGAAAAATGAGCTAATAGAGATGTGACAAACCATCTGTAGCATTCTCATACAATTCAATGTAAGAGTAGAATTATATGTAATTTTTTCTTTTTTTTATGTAGAGCAGTAAAAGCAAGACTGTTTTTCTTGGAATAAAAACGTGTTTTGCTTTGTACTTACGTATGAAAAGTAACTGTCTTCCCATCTTTGAAACAGTCAGGGAGCAAAAACTAGTGATGCTTCTTTTTAAATTAAAAATACCCATTTAACCTTGTACATATATGTACTAATGTGAATTAGGTAAATAGATATACACAATATGTGCGCACATACCAACATGTCAGCAAACTTTAAAAAATATTCTTGATTTTTAAATTCTTCTTTAAAAATGCCTGTTAGTACTGTTGCTGTTCAGTGGGATTTATTTTAGAAAAAAATGAAGTTATTATGAATGCATAAAATGCTTCAATCATGTATATACCCTGATGAATTTTTTTTCTGTCATTGTGAAAAATTCTCTGTTCATGGTCCTTCCTTTAGGGGCATACTAAAATATCAGCAGAAGTGTGCTTTGGGAGACTAACATTTAGAAATGGTAGCATTAAAGATACATCCAGGAGCTCACTCAGAATAAAGAGCAATATTTGTATTTACTTAAATATTTGCTCCAATGATAGATGCCACAGTAGTTTTAAACAGCCTTTCTAAGAGTTTGATAAATGAATTAAACTGCCAAAGTGATTTCTGTGGAAGACTTATCTGCTAATCTACTGAGTGGATGAAACCGTTTTCATTTACTGGACATCTTTGATTTGTATTGTTTAGTATTATGATATTTCAAATTTATTTAATTTTTATTTTGTTCTACCTGTCATCTGATAAAAAAATCACTGCCATTAATTTACAAATAGCCAGGAAGCCAAGACCTTGCCTATCTGATGCCAGACATCAATCACCTTTGAATCATCCTCTCTTGCATTGCAGGTTGTTTAGTTATAATAGTTTAATGTTTAATTTATGTTAATATAATCACAAATGGGAAGATTGACAGATATTTTGTTTTCATGTGAAATAACCTTATCTAACCTGGGGCTACCCAATGAAAAGAAGAAAATAAATGTCACTTCACCTCATGCATCTACAAAGCACAGAGATTAAAACATATGCTTGTCACTGGTGCAAATTCAAACTTCTTAGCCTGAATTTTCATCTATATATCTAGCTGCTTTGCTAATCTGAAAAATCTTCATTTGGTTAATTAGGTCCCTTGGGAGTATTCTACTGAAAAATACTCAACATTTAAATGTATTAAAAACCAAGTGTGATGTTTACTGTTTCTGGGTGCTAATACCACATTAAGACTTCTAAATTTTTGTATAGAGTGTATGAATCTTGGGATGGCTTGGCCCCTGATTTTGTACATTGATATTTATAAGAAAGAGAGACCTAGGGAAAGTGTTCAGAAAATGCACTGATTAGATTTTACTGTATCTACAAAAGTAGTTTAATTCTCTAAAGAAAGCGTTTTTGGAAAACTCATCAGTAGATCAGCTAATGTTTTTTGGCAGATGTGGGAGTGGCCCATAATCTCAGATATAAAATAATTCCCAATATACATAGTGCCCAAAGTAGTTTCTAATTCTCCTATTTGTGGAATGAAGTGGAACTGAAATGGAGATCTGTGCTTGTGAGTGTACAGGACTTGTTTCCCAAAGCTTAAGAAACCACATCAACTCCCACCAGTAAGCTCCAGCACTGGATGATCTGCCTTCCTCAAAGTTTCAGCAGACCAAGACACGTGTCTGTGCTTTCCTATGAGATTGTCCTCAGAATTAATTCTTCTTAGCAGTTCAGGGAAGTCCATGGGTCCTGCATTGTCTAGGTGCAAGGCTGTCTATTTTTCAGGGTATTGAACTGATGTTGCTTGTTTTTCATTACTTTTCTTCAAATGAAATTGATTAACCCACAACCCTTTTGGAAGTGTAAACACAGTCTTAACAGTCTGTTTAAGAAATAATTATTTTTTTCCTTCATTGCTGTTAACCTGTTCAAAGGACTGCATGATAATCACAAACTGAAACTGTGTAAATATGCTACATTTCATATAAAATATTCTAAGCATACTTAAAAAATATTTTTAAAAACATTACTATCTAGATTCAGTCTCAAGCTTTCTCTCCCATGCATTCACTATTTCACATAAACCCTTGCTTGCTAACAGAAGTTTTTAAAAGAAATGCAGTAATGGCTGGGATGAAACTTTTATTCTAAGCTGGTACTGGTAGGTCTGAATGTGATGAATGAGTTGGCTTTGAGAGCAAATGGGAAAAAATAGCTTGAAAATGGTAACATAATTTTAGGGACTTGGTTTTTAGAAATATCTCAAACAGGGTGATAGAATAGTGGGCATTTAATGTACAGATAGTGCTGTAGCAGTGTCATTTCAGAATATCTTTCATATACTAATATTACTTTTGACTGTCTTCACTTAGTAATTGGCAATTTAACTCTTCATTAGAAAATGAACTCTTCAAGCTTGAGTGATCTTCTGGATCTCTAAAGTTCAGGCAGTTTCAGTCCACATATAGTCTTGTAAAGTATGTGCCTTATTGCATCTATTAAACATATTGTAGAATTAAATTATCTGATTATTATAGATAATAAGGGAGATTGCAGTACAGGTGGTTTCTGATCCATGGTGATGTACCAATAGAAACGTTACAGGTGAAGTCAGGTTTCTATGCTGTATTTAAAGACAGAATCTTATCTTTAAACAATATATTATCTATTAACAGATGTAATTTTTTGTTGTTTCAGGCTCTGATTTCAATCAAGAAAAATCCAGAACTTAAGATTTGTTTTGAATGATGAGTTTTCAAGTCAGCAGGTTACAAACAGAAGTAATTAACTTCAATATAGAGATAACACTCAAAAAGTTTATTACAGAACATTTTTCTATTGAAGTTTTTTGATTTAGACTCTAAGCATAGTTTTGAAGATACACAACTATGGATCCCCATTTTTCATAGTGAGTAAACAGAGGTCTGTCTTACTTGGTCATATGTAAGCTCCTTTCTAGCTTAGACAAGTACTGGAGTTAGTGATAGACAGGAAGATGTACTCCTGGCATGTACTCTTACTGTGCCATCAGCTTTTACTGAAACCCTTTGAAGCTGGCACACTTTTGTTTTCAAGACTTATTATTATTGTTGTTATTATTATTATTGTTATTATTGTCTCAGATCTTATGTTCTGCCATACACTGAGCAGTGGGAAAATAGAAAGAATATTCCTATTCCATGGTAGAAAAGGATGAGAAAATTAGTAAAGCTTTAAATATCTTTTATTGTGGTCAAAAATCAGCAACATGCTTTCATTATATTGTAGTCAGTAACATTTCTATACTTTAGGGGTTTAGTTTGTCATTTCAATTATATAAATTAGATAACCTGCTGAGGTCCAGTGTAGATATTCCAATTTATTTTCCTAAGGGACTGAAAATTAAGGAACATACGCCTTCTTGGCGCCAAGGAAGAACCTAGCTGCTTTTGATGCCAGGATTTAGGAATATATATTTGCACTAAGTTAGAGATGGGCATGAGTAGAGTCCAGGACTACCAAGTTCTGATTCTATGTTATAAACTATAGCTGTTTTCATCAATAGTTACCTAAATTTACCCGAATTTATATTTCTGTAAATACCAAAAAAAGGAGAATTTTTGTAATTCAAAGGAAAGTTAGTATAAGATTGGAAAGATTAAATGGAAAAAGCTTCATGTGAAATATAGATAGATGGACTGTGTTGAAAAAAAATTACAGAAATCTTGTTTCTACAAGGTTTTCAGGATTCCCAGTTGTTATGGTTGCCATTTTGTTAATTGGTGAGTAGAAGCGAATAAGCATGATATTGGATGTTCAGTCAGATTCTCATAAATGAAGCTAGAGAGAGGTGACTGAAATAGGAATGTGAAGACTATCCTTTTTCTGGGATATAAAGTATAATCCCTAGGATGTAACTAAATTAAACAATTTAATTACATCTGTGATCTTGATTCTAATCCCTTACCCAGGTGTAGAACTTTTGAAAGACATTGGAGTTACTGTGCTATAAAACTACTGTAAATTGAACCAAGACTGGACAGCTGATTGGCAGTAATCAGCAAAAATAAATTATTGAACTCAGCATTTTTAAAAAATAATTAATTAAGCATTTTGCTTCATGTAAGAAGAACCTAGCTTTATGAAACACAAGCACACAACCTGTTCTCTCTGGAGAAGTTCATTTAAAAAATATAAAAATAAAAACACCATCATTTACTATCATTTCCATTGCAAAGTCTGCCTTTTCTACTTTATTTTGCAAATTCCAAGACGTATCCAAGTTACTAAATGTACCAGCTCCTCCTTTAGTACTGTGAAGCCTGGCCCTAGAAAACATGTAGTTTTGGTTGTTAGATTGTTTGGAGTGGTTTTTTAGGAAGGAAGGAAGGAAGGAAGGAAGGAAGGAAGGAAGGAAGGAAATTAATTTTAAATTAATCTGTATTTTAATGGTTCTTTTTACAGGTGAATATGAGTGGAATTTCATGTCCTAATGAAAAGGGACTTTTCAAGCCTCAAGGCATTTTTATTACTGAATTTCAAAGTCACTCAGCACACAGCAGATATGTCAGGCTTAAGAAAAGGTCAGCAGGTTTATTTGCAGTAAAGATTCTTGTGGAACTATGAGCCTAGGGGTCGGAGCTGGAACCAGGGTCTCCCTTAATGCAATAATGTGTTATAGGTGTTTCTTGTTTGATTTTGATGAGCATTTGCACTCCCTGAGTGGTAGAGAGAGAGAGAGAGAGAGCGAGAGACCTCCTTACCATTTAAAACTAGAGCAACAGGTGGGAATTTCTTTTTAGTAAATTTACTATGCTTTTATTTTAGTATTTTCTGTAGTGTGAAAGAGGATTTTCTGTGAAAGGTAACTATTTACTTCAGATATCTGTGATCATAAGTACTAAATTTATGGCTTATATACACCTACTTATGTAAAAGCCTTACATATATGTAATTCTTAGATCATGAAAATGCTCTTTCTGAAAAAGAGCATTTCTACAATGAACCAAGTGAAGCTTCTTATGATTTCTTTCCAAATTTGCAGCGGAGTTTTTTATACAACAGCAGACTTAACTTTTGTGATTAAAATGGTGCGTGTGAAGCTTATTGGTAATTCATAAAGAGCAGCCTATTTGCTAGAATATAAAGTAAATAAGTGTTTACATTTGTTTTTGTTTTAATCCTTGGTGATTTCTTCTTTGCTTTGTTTTGAGGAACAATCTTATAACAAATTCATATGTTCAGAAATGTGGTGAAGTAAGAACTTTTTCCAGCCACTCCTCCTTGTAACTCTGTAGTTCATGGCTTATAGTAAATGTTTCAATATCTTTCAATGTTTACAGAGTGTTTAGTTGTTCACATACTTACTGCTTTATGCATTGTGAACATTCCAGCTTGAGCAGATATTCCTCTCATTTTCATCTATATAGTTTATGTATAACTGAGACTCGGATTCCTCTACCTTAATTAGTGATTTGTATCTCTTCATATGAAATTCTGATGAGTTGAAAAATTTGCCACTGTAATCTGTATACCAGCAACTACTAAATAAATGAACTCTTAAACTTCATTGCTCTATTTTCTTCTTTCACTTTTCTTGCTGTGTAATCAGAACAGTTCCTTCTATATAATCAAAGCAAATACACATGCAATGTGTAATATTTTGTTCCAAACAGCATTTTAAACTGTATTATTAAAGCCAACAAAAATAAGATTCCATGAACTATTGAATCTCTTCCTATGGCATTAGAAAGAAACTTGCATGATAGGAAGGGCTTTGCAGCAGCAAAATTTAGCAAGTCTCCCCTTGTGTCCAGAGCAAGTTTTGTCTTATCAGAGGTCTGGCCAGGCTTGTACATGGAAGTACGCTTCTGGCATCAGCCCTGAGGGCTAGCCATGCTTGCCATCAGGCAAGTAGAGACCTGATTACAAGATGAAGACCTAAGCATGGTTGTGTAAGGACACACAATAAATTAATGATTAATTCCTCCTGCTTGTAATTCCTTTTTCATCATCTTATAAATTATCTGGGATCATGACTGTGCCAAGAAGTAGGAATAATTATAAAATAGCACAGGATACTTTAGAAATTTTTAATAGAAAACTATTCCTGGGGCTGAAAAATTGAGAGATTGATCTCTGCTGATATAGGTAATCTGAAGAAAAGCCAACTTTTTTGCTTCTAGCAAGTGTTATTGAACTTAGCTTGTGTATGTCTTAAGGATTTGAAAATTTTTATGTTCCTCCTAAGGTACTCATTAGAAAATTATTGATAGTGAACAATATACATCATCATCATCAGTTCTTTCTACCAAGAAAGTAATTTTTTCATCTGAACACTTTTATTCTTTCTTTGGATCTTTGTATTTACTTTCTTTTACTCTTTGGATAGTCAAGTTTTGTGTTTATCACAAACTCCAAACAGAGACTGGTGCACATATTGCTTACACATCTTTCACAAAAAATAAAAAATCAAGACCGTAGTCTTAACCTCCTTATTAACATAGCTTGGGCTTGCTTAAAATAACAGTCTGAATTCTGAAAACAGGTTTTTTTTATGTGGGGCGGGGGGGGTTGTTTTGTTTTCTTTTTTTTGTGCAGAAATTAGTGTATGGCTGAACTCTTCAAGGCATTAGATTGACAAATCAAACTTCATTATTGTTTCCAGTTATATTTTAGTTTTCTCACAAAGTAGAAATATCTGTCATTCTAGTTTATGTAACCACAGACTTTTGCTAAACAAATGAGAGACCTGCTTCCATGGAGCTTCAATAATGACTTTTTGAGGAAATATTTAAGGGAAAAGAGATAAAGTTTTTTAATTTCAGCTCTCAAGTCAGATGTTCCCAAACTTGCAGTTTATGTACAACTGAGAACTATAGCATTTTAGCACTTTGGTATATGTAAATTAATTTATTAAATTCTGTTGTCTAAGTTGCTTATATGTGCTAAACAACTGTGAGGTTGTGATGTTACTACCCTAAAACCTGATTTTTTGATGTAATGCACATGATTTGGGGAATATTTGCAAAATTAATATATAGTGCTCTGAATAAAAAATATTCTGTTGCAAGTTCTATGTATAATGAGCAGAAAAATATGCACATAAATAAATCAAAATATGCACGTAAATAAATCAAAATTAGTGAATGGCTCAGATTTATATGTATTATGACACTTTGAAAACCCTGAATGCTAATAATAAGCAGCCATCTTGCTTTGGAAACAAGGAATATTGCAGTAGAGATAATTGAATCCAAACAACAGAAAGGGAAAAAAAACCTAAACCATTCCCATTAGCCATACTCTCTAATTCTCTATTTTAGAAAGGTATTTAAGGGAAAAGAGATTTTTTTTTGTTTTGAAAGTGTTTTTCTCTAGCAAGAGAGAAACTGACGCATCAGGTGTTCATGAAGTTAAAAGTTACAGAAATCAGTGCAGGTTAAGCCTGAATAATCTTGTAGCAATTAAACCAATATATTAATAGTCATTTCTATCTCCTTGTTGTGATGACAAAGTGATTGGATCAAGCCAATAACCATCTCAGGGCCACTTATCATATTCAGTATAATTCAATCTATCAATCATCATCCTGTTTACCAGTGGTTTATGTTGCAAACATAATGGTTGAAATTAACTGGCACCGTAAGTAAACAGTTCTGTTGAATTACTGGTGTATGTTTTTAGGTCAATAGATATTAGTGAGCAGGTTGTATTCAAAATTTGTCAGGGATAAACAGTCAACAATTCAGGATCTGAGTAACTAAAACTCTCCACTTCCAGAGCTTAAATAAAAACAGATAAAAATGGTTTAAGCAGCCTCAGTGGCAGAACTGTGGAGACCATAGTGAATCTCATCTTAAAAATTGTTTATGCTTAGAGGTTCTTAACTATAATTTTGTCAGCTCGTTACCAACTTCACACAGTATTGTTATTTTGGTTTTCACAGTTTGCATTTGCTTCAAATGTAGGGAGGGATGCAAGGAGGATCAGCCTGTTTTCTACTCTTTGCTGAGTGTTTAGGTGTAAGTAGTACATGGCTTGAAGACAAGTAGTTGTAGGGAATGAGCTAGTGGCAAATTGCTGCTAATGTTTTTGCAAAAGCATTCACTGAAAATTTTGTCTAAATTTTCAGAAGTTTCAATCATGTTAAGGTATGGAAAGGGAAAGTTAAATGCACCTGAGCAACCTGGCTAGAGATCTTAGTACTTCTAGATTAAACAGACTTGTAAGGCAAGGTAATTTTTAGGGTTTTTTATTATTTCTATCCTGGTATTAACATCCAGCCAGGACATAGTAGGAGTTGTTTGAAGCACTGTCTTTGAATTGAGTGAACTTTGAATATAAGTAGTATGATAACTTCAGAACTTTAGTTCCTAGTTATTGTGGGGATACCAGCTACATTTGGAGCCTGAAGCAGCAAAAATGTTTCGCTTCCTTTGAGGTATTTTTGTTGCAATCAACTGTATCAAGGATGACCCAAACTATAATGAACATGATCTGATGTAAAAACAGTCTTTAACTACTTGCTACTTATTTTTATTCTACTTACTCTATTTAGTTTTTGATTGTGTGATGTTTACATGCATAGCGGTGTTTGTTCCAACTGGTTTCCAGACAGATGTGTGTGATTACATAGGGACAATTTAGGTGTTTGCTGTTGATTTTCCAGGGCTGTTCAGATGTGACACCAGAGGACTAATGGCACAACTCACATCCTGAGTCCAATAGATTGTGGCATACTGAGTTCTTTTTTAGGGATATGTCATAGCTGTGTAGGAAGTGAAAAAATGTTTCTTCACTTCTGCCATAATATCAGCAATGTCTTGCACAGCGGCCTTAGTATGTTGACAGCTCTGTGAGTCCTGAGTGCCTCCATTTGGTTATTGGGTTGAATTTTTATCTCTGAGAAGGCTTTTTTCATTTTTTTTACTTTTTTTTAAGTTACATGAAAATTATGCAGTTTTGGAGTCTACTGGCTACTGCCATGGAAACAGAAAAGTATCCTTGGTGGAAAACTATTGAAATACCAGTATTATTATTATTTTTGTAGCCTTTGTTGAGCTTTGAGAGAATATTTTCATGATGAATTGGACCTTGGCCTTTTTGTACACTGGATGTAGTTGGGCTTTCCACATTTTGATTGTATGGGTAATTATGTTTCTTCTTCTCTCTTTGTAGGGAGGCATTGGATCAGTGTTTTATAAACTACTGTGAGGCAGGTCATCAGTGAGCTGATTCTGAATGGCACTAGTTTTTATGTTGATGTAGACTTGTATCCAAGCTTCTGTTTAGAGGAAGATGAAAAAATTGAATACATTATCTTAATTGGGGTCATTCAGACTGTATTTAGAGCAAGATAGAAATTTTCCTATTTGCATTCCTGCAGAGGAAGAAGAAATATGAATTTCTATAGCTCTGAAAGCCCTTTGCCACCACCTTTGCCTGTAAACTTCAGCAAAAATGCTTTTGGAAGAGAACAGAATTGTTTTCCAACCATCCCAACACGCAGTTGCAAAGTCCTGTCATTCAGAACCCCAGGGACTGTGTTCCCACCCTTCTTCATTGTGAAGATAAGGCTGAAATAAGGTTTGCCATGAAGCTGTTGCTCAGTCATTAAGGTAAAATCAATCAGCACTGGATCTCACATCTTGTTCCAAGGGGAGCAGTGAAACAAATACCCTAGAGCATATATGCCACTTTGGTAACTATGTGCCCTCAAATTGAGTTAGAAAAAAACCAGTAAAAGGGAAGAACTTCTTTTGACTATCCTAGCAATAGGATGGAGTTGTAGATGCATCACACATGCAGGTGAGTTATGCTATTAAATGTTAAGGTTCCTGGGTATTAATGCTCTGGGTATTTACAGAACTGCTGTGGCAAGTAGTTAAGGTGGTAATATTGTTTCCATGAGCACTTGGACTCTTGAATAGAAGAATATGATGCTCCGATGTAGATGAGGCCATAGTTATTGTTATCTATGCTGTGACAAAGCTTAGACCACTGCAAGGTGTGATGCCTTAAATCCACACCTTGAGACTACTCAAAACCCAAAATAGAGTAGTAGCCTTTTGTAGTCTTCTCCCTAAGAAGCTCCAAACAGAAGGATGTAGTGCATTGGAAATTGCTCTGGCTTCTGAAAAGCTTCAGCTTGAAAATCAGAGTAGTAGCAGTACCAACAACTTATTAAACAAAGCTGTTCAGAAAATGACTGTTCTGTCATCTGGGAAAGCAAACTGACGTTTAGGTTTGTGCAGTTTTTCACTGCAAAGCATGCTGTGTTTTCTATTTTGTCAGAACAGCATTTCCAGTCAAAGCCTGTTTTGACAGACACATCCTGACTTACCATATTGGTAAAACACCTGATTACCCATGGAGGGGGATGGAGTGGGGAAAAAACTCTGGCAAATGTGCCATTCGTATCTTGTTCCATCTAAAAAACTATGGCAGATATACCAGACTTGTTCAAAGAGTAGTTATATGAATTATTCAGGCTTTAACTTTTGTTTTATTGTCTCTGTAATGCCTCCTATCTGCCCTGATCCTGCAGTTTCATGCATTAAAACATGACCAAGGGGAGTAACAGTTGTTTTGTGACAACCAACTATCTGACAGCAATTGATATAATTTCAGTCAGTGCAGTGGGATTGACAGTGAAGTCAAGATGTAGTGTGGCTGAAATTCAGGCCCATCCCTGTATCCCCAGTATATTTCACTGAGCTTATTTTTCTTGAAGCTTTCTATTACTAAAATAGGCAGATACCTGGAATTCATTTCAATTCTGTAAAGGGAAAATAAAACGTAACCAGTTTGTTCTGGGACTGCAATTTTGGAATTGGCTAATGACCACAACCAACTTTTGTACAGGTTTTGGTAAACAAAATCAGAGATTTTGATTCTATTTTGCTAATTTCTGTAAGTGCAGAAGTTATATAAATCTTTCAAGACTGAGTTTTTCATTTTAGCACATGAAGCTGCAGAAGTTGCTCCTCATTCTGAGTTCACCACTGCAACTAGCAAGCAAGACTGTGAGACCAGACAGTAACTCCATCAGAAGTAGTCCTGGAAGTAGTACATATATGAATCAAAAAATATCTTCCTCTATGTTCATGTCCACTTTGAATATAAGGAAATATTCCTGTGGATTCATTAAACTGCTGTGGCCTATTAGAAATAAATGCTGTTTCATTGAAAGGTTTTAATTGAATGGAAGCTTTAAAAAAAAACCAACACACCCCCCCCCGCCACCCCGAGCCAAAACAAGGATCAAGCTATTATTTGTCTCATAAAGAATCAGAATTAGTTTAAAATATAACTAAAATTATTACGTTGATGGGAATTGTACTGCGTGCTTACTAAAACGAGTCATGTTTGACATCCAGATAGGTTTCAGTGCATGGCATTGGTCTTCTAGCTTGCATTCTTGGGGGAGCTGCACTATCAAATGTAAACAAACCTGCCAAACTTCAGATATGGAAGTACAGCAACATGTGAAGTTTAATATGAAGAGCTGTGTAGGTTGGAAAGTTCCAGTCAACATTCTAGGGAAGCAGAGATATGTATGGTCCTTGGTTTAGCAAGCTGAGATAAGAGTATGTTTTAAGAAATTGGCTTCATTTATCTAGGCTTTATTTTTAGCAGCCAAACATAAGCTTTGTAAGGGTTTGTGCTTTCACATAGTGACAAAGGAGTGATGACAGTAGTAAGTCACCAGTCCTAGAGAGGGTAGAATGTGCACACGTTTGTGCTAATTTTGAGATCGTCTACTGCTGTTGTAGCAGTAATGAAACTCTCCCCTAATGAATATGAGATCTGAATAATTTATTTTGTGACTTCTTCAAGTGACCTTCTGTTGCACTATGTTTAGTTTTACATTTTGCTTTGTTTTTTATGCTTGTAACTATAATTGCTTTTTTCTAAAAGAAAAGAAAACAAAAAAACCCAAAAAACCCACAAAAATGGAGCAGTTCTTTAGGGCTCTATATCATCATAAGGAAAGGAGAAAAGAATTAACCAGATATTTTATGGTGAGCAAGGAAAGTGAAATTGTCACATAAAATCCTTCTTCCTAGGTAAATGAACCACATTTTCCTTATGGCCTTCTGGTAGAAGTTTTTGGATTGATATTTTGGTTTTCCCTGAAACTATTTTACTGGTTGGTCAGGTTAGGCCAAATACCGAGCTTTCATCAAAATAGGAGAGCTTTGTTAAAATTTCTGCTAGAAAACAGTCTTAAGGCTGGAGAATTGTTTTTTTTTAAACCCCTGGGCACAAAAAGCAGCTCTGCAGCTTGAACACTTTTCTGTAACGTGGACATTTCAAGTCTTGAGTTCCTACTCACTTTAATTCAGATAAAAAGCCTTTAACCCCAACCTGCATTGGTTGCCAAGCTGATAGTTATTCCTGTGTGAGTAACCATGGAAATGTATTTGCCTTGCCTTTCAATTTTTTTTTTTAAGAAAACTTTATTATGGGCTTTATCCTGAAAAAGTATTTCACTATGGGAACATTATTTTCTGCTTAATTCTGTCTGGAAAGCTTTTTCAAAATGCGTTGACATAGATAACAGGTGACTGATGTTTATTACAAATGCCAGGACATTATCAGAGAGGGTTTGGTGGTGTGGAGCAATGGTAGTTGTAGGCAGATAAAGCAAAAAAGAATCGCTTCAATGTCTTAGAACCATTTTTCTATTAGACAAAGACATAAACTTTAACGCCCTTGAGGATGGTTTTATGCATTTTCCCACATCCACATGCTGATTTTAGACACCAGTTGTTTATTTTAATACCTGTGGCACATGTTCACTATTGTTACCTGTATGCTATAAATGGGAGCTAGATCTTTATGCAATATGTGTTTTGCTGTTGAAAGATTTCATAAACTTGTTTCTTCAAGGGACTGCATGAGACAGATGTCAAGTAGGATGGGATGCTGGAATGCTGTGGGTGAGTGTCACAAAGGCAGAGGGGCTATTCCCCTTCAGGTGTGTCATTCAGGGGAGGTTTAACCATTTTCACATATTTGTGTGGAATACTGACTTTAAGGTAGTAATTTTAATTTATTTGGAGAGAACCAGCTGTTCAGCACCTTTTCCTGTTCTTTCTACTAGGAAATAGGTTCCTGTTAAGTTCAGTTTTGAAAAAGTTCTGCCTTAAGGATGACATTTCAAAGGATTTCCATATTGGCTGGATTCAGATGACTCACAACCTTTCTCAGACAAGTTTCTTTGCAATCACCTGTTACATCATTGATTATTTGTTGTGGTTATTTACCATTGAATCTGAATGTTCTTCTAGGATATTTTTATTCTGCTGAAGTTCCAGGAAAAACAAAGTATGTTTTCCAACAAGTGAATAGGTGGATGTAGATCCCATGGATCTACTCTAGACCCTTGGGATTAGGTTCACCTAATTGAATGGAAATTCTTGCTATGAAGACACCAAAACTTGGGTAACTTATAGGTTCATATTTAGACTGACATGCAATTAATTGAAAATATGTATTTCTAGGAAGTAATTTGTGACTCCCTGAAATAGATGGGTCTACTAGCTGTGAAGGGAGCCAAGGAGGACTGCATCAGATGTAGAAGTCCTAATGACTCTAGTCATGGAGTCTGCTTTAGAAGTCATCTTTTTCTGGTTCCTGAAATGCTGCACAGCAGGTCTGAGGAGAGCTGAGACCCACAATATTACTGTAGATCCCAAAACAAAACTATATACCTCTTTACAGCCTCCCAGTTTCCAGTGCCTGGACAGACAGCAGGCTGCCTGATGGAGCTGGGAGCCTGAACCTTTGGGAGCCTTCACAATATGTAAAGTAATTTGCATACAAATTTCCAATTTACTTAGCTTTAAATTTAGGTTGCCCAGAAAAATTGTGGGTGGCCCATCTCTGGCACTGTTCAAAGCCAGGTTGGTTGGGGTTTTGAGCAACCTGGTGTAGTAGAACGTGTCCCCTGCCTATGGCAGTGGGATTGGAACTACATGATCTTTAAATTCCTTTCTAATCCAAGCCATTCTATAATTATATGAAATGTCTCAGGACTTTTAGAAAAGTATTAGAGCTATTTATGGTTTGCAAAAACTGCCATTAAAATAATTTGCGACTTTTCAGAGGAGGTAATTCCACTGAGAAATTATGTATTCTGAGCACATATCCAGTAGTTAACATGAATTAACCAAAACATAATTTTAGAAGCAAATTGTTTGATTTGAAATTGTTTGGAAACTGTTGACAAGGGTTTCTTTTTATCTTTATTCCCCCCTTCCAGTTGCATTCATCAGTAGATGACATTTTGCTACTCATATAGGAGGTTTCTAATAAATGATGCCTATTTGCACTGACATCTTTTTATTTTATTAAAAGTGACAAGCCTTTTCCCCTTCACTTCCCCCCACTTTAAATTCCTCTTTTTAAAATCCTTCCACTTGCCTCAACAGTGCGATTAATTTTTTTTAGAAAAAAAAATTTTTTACAGAAACTAACACAAGCAATGTATAACTCAGGGCCTCTGACATACATGTAAATAGTGCTTTCTGTCTACCCAGTTATTAATTATGTCTTTTCCAGTCCTATTAAGTCCTTCTGTATAGCCTGGTAGGGACATCTACATACTGAACTAGGAAGCAGAAAACCACATTTGTACTGCTGCACTGGACAAACTGTTCATCCTCTTAGTTCTTTTATTTTGTTGTAAAGTGAGGGTGATCCTAATCCCTTCTGTTTAGAGATGGCCTGGAAATCTGCTGGCAGCAGAGTCTTTTTGCTGTGACTTTACATATGAGGCCAGTGCTTATGGTCCTCCAGGAACATGCCCTAGTGCTCTGGACCAGTCCAGTCCCTTCCAAAGTGGAGCCTGACCCACACTCCTCTCCTGAGTGAGCCCCCTCTGCTTTGCCCACGGTGCTATCCTCACCATCTTCATGCTGCTGGAGTCTGAGTAACATATTCACTAGAGTCTACAGAATTCTGTAATAAGGCACGTTAAAAATCTTGTAGATACTACAGGTTTTTTAACATAAATATCATGGAACAAGCTTGTCTTTGAACTTGAACAATAAGTTAAATTAATAACTCTACGGCCTTTAAAATATATATTTCAAAATACTCAAGGCTAACTGTATTCTGAAATTAAAGAATGCTAAATAGAAACACAGAGGCAACTTTTGATGCAGTTTTAGGCAGAAATTAAAAACTAGCTTTGGTTTTCTTTGCATTAGAGCTGGACATCTGGAGATTTCAGGAGGCAGCCAGGCAAATTCTATGGAAGACACTTATCCTCTCCCAAGACACAGCACTTTCCCAGTGAGAGGGTATAGGTCCTGCTCTTATGAGAATCTGAATCTGGTAGTAATACTCCGCTTCCTTGGTGTCTCTGTGTTTCCAAATTTGGCATATACCTATCACAAGTTCTTTAGATTTCAGGTCCTTTCATATACATCAGAACTAGGCTGGAACCAGAAGCCTCAGAATCAATCCCATTGACTCAGGTGGAAAAGATTTATGTGCCTCTGCTTTAGCTAGATTATTTGGTGGGACATGACTGTTTCGAGGTACTTTTCTTTGCAATGTAGAACTCAAAGCAACAAAAGAGTCTTCACAGACTTTAACCATGTTTCTCCTTGTAGGGAAAAGATGTGAACCTGGGAATGGTTTGGAGTAAAGCTTTTATTTTCAGATAGATATTTCTCAGTTTTGAATTTTTTCCCCAGTTTTGAAGCAGGTCTTTTTTCATGTTGTCAATCAGTTGAACTTTATAATTTTAACTGTTTTTATATTGAACAAACTATTTCATTTGTTAGGAAACAAAGGATTTAAACTCTGACTTTATGGCAATTTTGTTTGTTTTGGTGTGACTAGGTGTGTTTTTCTGCAAAATACACTGGGAAAAATATGGTAGGTGGGTTTTGTGGCTGCACAAAGCTAACAAGTGCATGAGTCAGAGTCCTGAGAGCTTTTACTTTCTCTTTCCCCTTTTCTCCCTCTTCCTTCTCTGGTGAATCCACACATTGCATACAGATAGAGATAATTAGAAGCATCAAATGTCACCCACTTGATGAGGCTGCTACCACAGATTTTAGTGAAGAACCTAATAAGGCCTAATGAAGGCTAATTGCCACTTTGTGTAGAGAAAGGAGTTCGGCTTGTGTGTCAAATCTGAAGGGTTATGTTGGACACTTCTGCTGTATTTGAGTTGAGAAACAGAGAACTATATCAAAGGTCTCTGAAAAACAAACAAGACTTCTGCTACAAACTGAGCTTCATTGAAAAGGAAGTAGATTAATTTCAGATAGTTTTCTAATTCTTTGTTCTTCCTGACTGTCCATGGGAGCTGGAGAAGCTTGAATTTATGTCCTGATAAAAAGTAGAAGTGCTAGGTGTTTCAGCTATGCTATGTTGCACTTGAAGTGTGTGTAAATCTGCACTGGAGATGTGTTAGGATACGAAGGCACATGGCATTTCAGCTGCTGTATTACAGGTGAAGCACCGACAACGCCTCTGCTATGGTACAGAGGATCAGTCCTTGGACTGCTCATTGGACAGCCTGAGTAAGGGCATGTGAGGGTTAGAAAATGAAGGAAGGACAGGCAGCTCAGGCCCAGCATTGGGAAGCTAAAGAAATCTGAAGAATTCAGTTGAGACCTGTCTTTAGGACATTATCACAGAGTAAAATTTGTGGCACTTGTTGCAACTGCTCCGTGCTCTGGGCCAATGGCAGAGCTGTCACTGCAGCATCACCAGGCACAGGCAGAAGTTGCTGTGGAAATCCCAGGGACAAATTTCCTACTTTTCAATATCTGTAATCTTTCAGCTTCTAATACCATTTAAGTTGTCAGTATAATAAATGTCCAGGAAATGTAAGAGATTTAAAGATATTAATACTCAGAAAATGTTGTAATTTTTTCTGTAGAAGCATACCTGTTGGTTCTCCTGAATGCTGGTGAAAGACACCTCAGTCTTGACTGGCTCTCACAAGTTATTGTTACAGTAGCACATGGACCTGGAGAATGAAATTGCTTTTGATTTTTGTTTAAAACATGCTATTTAAACTTATATGTTCTCTAAAGTGGTTTTCAGGACAAGCTTCAAATTGAAGGTGGAGTGGAAGTCCTGGTGTGAGAAAAATCCTCAGCTGATAGTTGAGGATGCTAAGCAAGCTAGTTTAAATTTCGTTGTGCCCATATGGTTGCAGGTTTGTAGTATAGGTAGGTTTCCTAACGCAGCATAAGAGTGAATGAGCAGCTGTCTGGAGCTGGCCATAATTCTACTCCAACCAGAATAGTCTGACAGGGTTGGGGTTGAGTCTGGGGGGAAAGACTTGTCCAAAGTGTAGAGAGCATTAGTGTCTCCACAGTGTGAACAGGTCTGAAGAACACATGACAGATGTTTTGGGTGCATAAATAAGCTCTCTCAGGTGTAGGTAATTCAGTGCATTTTTGGCCTGTCCTTCCGAATGAGCTACCTGTTTCTCACTACTTCATCTTGAAAGACTTAAAAGATCACTAGCTCAGGGGAGATGTCCATGCATGGTTAGAAGAATGTCACCTGTTACTTTTTTGAGAGACACCAAAAAAGGAGGTCTGGAACTTGCCTCGTTTAGTATCTTCACACATAATTGGACATCTGTAAGAAATTGAGAGATTATGCCAGACTTGACAAGGAATGATGATGCTTTTAACTCTTTTAGCCAAGCAGACAGTGAAGAAATAAGCCATAGTTATGGAAGTGTTGTGGCTCAGCAGCCTTGAGGAATATGTTTTAGTTTGGGGTTTTTTGTCAGTTTTGTATTACACATCTTGAGAGAAAATACACATTTGAAACTGCCATGGTTCTTCAGTCTGACTCACTACTCTGCAAAATGCACTTGGTGGCTGGGTGGTTGAGGAAGTTGCTGGTGGGTTTGGATCTTTGTGTTGATATACCTCTGTGATACAACTGCAATTATAGACTGCACTGCATTTCCTGATAGCTATACGCTGGAGCTTGTATGTTCTGTTAAGTTCACAGCCTGAAGAGAATCTTTTTCTATAAATTTATAAAGAAGAACATAGGTGATGGAAGGAAAATTTGTTTTGTTTGTTTAAGCTTACAAATCTATTTTGTTATTGAAGTTAAGGTGTGATTGGGCAGCAGGCTAGAGGGTTATCTTCTTATGTCCTCTTGAATAGTCACTGTTGTTGGGTATGCACAGCTGGAGAACAATACCTGAACACGAATACAGCTGGGAAACAATGAAGGAATGAGAGTGCAGTCCGTAGGGAGTAAAAGACAGGATGTGAGAAACAGTGGAAGGAAGGCTTGCAATCTGAACATGTTAAGAAAGTATGCGTGGTAGATGCATAGCCAGTTGTCCATGATGAGAGAGCTGCACTGGAGGCAAAGCAGGATGTAAAAAAACCAGATCACTAAATCACTGCAAAATTTCACTAGATAGGATGGCAGATTCCTTATAAAGCTCTTATTTTTTATTTCATTTTCAGGTTATATATTTGCGTGTTATATGTTCTGGTCTGTGTTGTAATAAAATTTAGATTTAGAGATTGAAAGACCTATCAGTGTTTTTGAGGTATTTTTTGGGCATCATCAAAACATGAACCAACTTTGAGCTCCTCCAAAACCTTGCAGGTATTTTTAATCTTGTGATACATTATCGAATACTTTCATTTTCTGTAGGTGGCAGTGAATGCCTGGGTAGTCTCTGCTCAGTGTGTCACCACTATATTATCAAAAGATTCAGAACTGGAAGATTTACTCTTCATTAGTGAATAATCAAATCGATCTGAACTGATTCTGCACATTTTCTCATAGATGCTATGAGTATAGTTCTGATTATTTTCTGGTTAGTAGCTAAAATATCTGGACTAAATAGTGTTTCCAAAACAGTCAGGGTAATCTAAGTGGGATAAAGAGTTTGATTTTGTTTGGGTTTTTTTGGTTTGTTTTTTTACCTCCAGGAGCATTAGGTAGAATAAATGGAATTTGCCAGTTTTAGTCACGCCTTTTTGTTCTTGCTAGAGTCAGTCTTGAAAAAAGAGAAGTTCTAGAGAAGCAAAGTTGTTTTGCTGAAGTCCCTCAAAGAGGTTTGAGCTGAGTGATTGCCTGTCACAGTTTCCTGTGATTGTCCTGTATCATTAGTGTCAAATTCTGCTGATTTCCTTAAAGCCCAGATCCTGGGGTCATGTAACTTCATAATAATTTGTTTCCTTTCTGTGTATTCCAAGTTTTCTTGGGTAGCAGAGATGAGGAGAAGACAAAAAAGCCTTGAAGGTGTGGCCCAAGTTAACCTCAAACTCAAAAAATAAGCAGAGAGTAGTTTCAGTAAAGCTGCATGGTTTTGTCATACCAATGATTGAAGAAATTACTCTCTTATTCAGAATTCGAAAAGATTCAGACGGTGTTCTTCAAGTGCAGGGGATTATTTTCTTGTCTTAGTTTGAAAATCAGTTTTTCAAGCTGCTACTCTTAGGATTTCTGAATGGTGTTTAATACCACAGGTTACAAAGCCTTGCAATTTGCAGGCTGAATGGACTTTTCTCTTTCTCACAGGGAGAATTTGGAAAAGAATTATCTCAGGAAACCAAAGCAGCCATGCATTGCTTCTCTTTCTGTCTCTCCATCTCACTGTATTCTCAGAAAGAAAACATGCAAGTGCTTGTGCATATAGTAGAATAAAGAATAGGAAATAGTCTGCTATTTCTTCTCTGGTTAAAGAGCATTCACAGGTAACAATTAGTTACACTGCAAAAAAAGAAAGAACTTCGTCTTTAATATGACTTACTATTTCTGGTTCAAATAATTCTTACTAATCTGCTTCTGATAACTCATCACATTTCTTGGGTATATAATTTCTTTAAAAATAAATAAATGAAAAAGTAGAACACCGTCAATTATACTTTTTTTGGTAATGCTGCCTCCTTTTCATTTCTGTTGCTGTTAGTGGTTTTGGAGTTTATAAGTGAAAATAGCAACCCTTTGTGAAAGACGAATGTAATGCTATTTAAAATGTTAAAAAAATTTTTAATGACACTGTATGTGTAATGACATTAAAAATTCTTTTGTAGCCCTTCTATAAGAATTAATGCCAGTGCATTCATGCTTTCCTAGACAAATAAATATTTTTCTAAGTAAACAAGGCATTATATTCATACTAACAGCACAAACATCCCCTTGTCTAATGGAACGTGTGTAATCTTGCTTTATACAGAAACAATGTTCTTAACTAATAACAAATATGGAAATATATTTATTTCCTTTTCACAATGGGATTATCCATTTCTCAATCAATATTTCTTTGGATTCCTGCATCTCCAGTAATAGTGCTTCTTCATGAAGAAGACTGAAATGCAACTTGCACTTAACAGATCTCATTTTGCTGTGATTTCTTTGTAAACAAATTTTGCCTTTGTAAACAAATTTGTACAGACAGTGTTGGTGAATGACATGGTTTGACAATGAGGATTTATGTTAAAGCATAAGGATTAAATAATAATTTATAAATATACGTAGTGTTCTTCCAAGTAAAATTCTTACTTTTCTACTTTTTTAAAGGTTGTAAGTCAATTTATTGATCCAAATTTTTCACAGTAAACGTTTTCCTGTCTGATAGAAAGAAGAAATCTTTTTGTTTTGTATGTTATTGAACACTAAATTAAAATGTAATTGTTTTATCAACACCTTTATTTTCATTTAAATGAGTTTTTAAAATTTGAAACATTTATTTATCTTTGGTTACTACTTAATGCTTTTATTTTGTTAATCAGGAGTTTACATTTGTGCACTAAATTGTTAGTACTGATGCAAAAGAATAATTCCTGTTTCTTTTGCCTTTCTGATTTATATATTTAAACCTGCACGAATCTCAACTCATTGTACTCAACTCAACAAATCATCATGTGGAAATGACAACTTTTGATTATTGTAATTTTATAAAATGTAGTAATTGTATAAAAGTATAAAATGCAGTACTGCCATCTGTGGTGGCAGTAAAAAAATGAGACTGCTGCATTAAGAGATATTTGAAATCTGCTGCACCTGGAATCAGAAAAGCTTTTAAGTTCTTCAGCTGTCGAAGAATTGAATCTTTGCTCTGCAATGTGTCTCTGACACATCTTATGAGAAAAAAGTCTTATAGGGAGTGGCTGAGGGAGCAGGGGTTGTTCAGACTGGAGAAAAGGAGGCTCAAGGGGGCCCTTATCACTTTCTATAACTGCCTGAAAGGAATCTGCAGCCAGATGGGGGTCAGCCTCTTCTCCCAGGTAATGAGTGGCAGGACAAGACGAAATGTCCTCAAGTTGTAACAGGGAAGGTTTAGGTTGGATATTAGAAAAAAATTTCTTCACTGGAAGGGTGAAAACATTGAAACAGGCTGCCCCAGGAAGTGGTGGAGTCATCATCCCTGGAAACATATAAAAGACATATAGACATGGCACTAAGGAACATGGTAGTAGACATGGCAGTGCTGGGTTAACAGTAAGACTTAGCATCTTAAAGGTCCTTCCAAACTAAATGAGTCTATGATTCTATATTTTGCAATTTCTAATTTTCACTTCCTAACTAGGAGAAAAACTTCTTTGTCCCAGTTCATTGGCAGTGCATCTTCTGTTTTTCTCCAATTTTAAGACTAGTCGGTAAACTAAAATTTCTTGAATGTAATGTGAATGGATTATTTCAATATTTTGAGCCATTGGCAACAACATAAAACTAAATATAATACACTATGTTCTTGACAAGCATATTTCAGATGTGATGGTTTTGAATATCTAAACAGAGGTAATATACTTCATTTTGTGGGCTTTTATGTATTCTGTCAAGAATTAAATAAAGTTAGTAACAAGTTAAAGACCTCTGCCACTTGGTGTTATGGAAGCTTCCTGCAATGGAATGTCATATAGGATTCAATACTTTGCATTAAAATTATCCTGTTATCCTCTCTCCATTAACAATTATCTTGATGGCTTTGAATACTTGCACAATAGACTGTTTGGGCACTTTGAAAATTATATCTAAGTCAGTTGGTGAAAGAAATAGAAGCTGACTTCAGATATTTCATTGCTTAGTAATGCAGCATGCAAGGAGATAAGTAGTAAAGCTTGTGAAAATGAATGCAATGTTTAACCATTGACTTCTAAAAACAGAAGTTATTTAGGAAGGGGAGAATCAAATTCATTCTTTGGTGAGTTAGGTGCTATATGAAATAAATTCAATTACATATGTAAAGGTCATCTATGCCCATCCTATTGTGCTTTCAACATTCAGTGACATCTTCAGAGAAATCTCATTCTTAAATCCCATTTATTTACTGATTCTGAGGGCAGTGCATTAGTCAAATTTTATACATAGGTTAAATGGTAATAGAAGCTGTCATGTTATTGTGCTTTGGTATTTTTTGTGTGTGAGCAAAATTACATTTAGTGTTTGACAAAGGCTGTTCATGGAAAGAAAATAAAGTAGAGCTTATTGCGAATTGAAGACACAAATTACTTATTTCTGGGATCTATTGCTTGATGCTTTTTTCTTTTCAAGAGAAACATTAAGCAGTAGTTTTTATATTGTTAATGTTTTGCTGTTGGAATTTAGAATCAAGAATATGCCAGGTAGAGCTAAGATGGTCAGGTACAGGAACAGCTCCAAAATATAATACTAGAATGTTATTTTATCTACATTGATAAGGTTCAGTAAGACATACTGGGTATTTTTTAGGCTTATGTAAAATGAAAAAAAAACAAATAAAAACTGTAGTAGTAAGACTTCTCTTACATGGAATTTAGGCAGTACAAATTTTAGTGTTTCAAAGTAAATTGAGAAAATTGATAAGAGTTGCTGAGATGGCCTTTTTCCTTAGTGGAAGATGATGCTTTTTTAGTTAAATATATTAAACTGTGACTGGTGCTATCTAAGCAAGCTTGGCAGTAGAGACCAGCTTCTTCACAATATTCCTGTGTATAATATAAACTAAGATACCATGTAGCTGTTAAGGAATTGGAGATCTTTGAATTTTAGTGTAGTAGAAGAAACATGGGTCAAAAGTGGAAGGCAGTGCTTAGGCATAAATTTTCCAAAAAATCCATGCGTTGCAAGATCAGAACCATCAGATTTATACAGTATAGTCCAGTAGGAAGAGAAATGCAAATTATTAAATGAATTTACTAAAATTCAATACCATGCTCATGTAAAATTTTGATTTTGGAACAAAGTGTTTTCTGAACAATCTAATCTTCTTCCCTTTCCAACAAATACCTTCCAAAAATAATATGTCTGTTAAAGGAGGCTGTTGATTGTTATGCTGTAGACAAGTCTATTAAATCCAATCAACTTGTAAATCTGAACAGATATAAATGATCCCAGCTAGCAGTCAACTTCCTGTAATTCTGTTGATGGTCAAATTTTTTTGAGCAAAGCCATATAGCAAGAAACAAGGCTTATGTAGTTTGAAATGCACTGTGAGACCCAGAGACAAAATGTCAGCGCCCACAAATGGAAAGGGAGCACATTTTGCTGTTAACATAAAAACATTTGCAACACAAAGACAAGGATACCAGCACAAAGGGGGCTTTTAAGAAAAGCAACCATTTTGCAGAGCTCCAGCCTGCTTTCATAGTTTACCGGGAAATTTCATAAATGCTGTGGAAGTGCCAATGACAATGGCAGCACAGGAACGTGGGAGGACTCTCTGTCTCTTAACCGCGCTCTCAAAGCGGAGTTCTGCAGGAGATGAGCTTGTGATGTGAGACATAAACGGACAAAAAGAAGAGTTAAAAATAAACACCAAAGTTGAGTGCCCTGTAATCATCATGAGAACGGAAAAATAAGGGAGCAAAGAGAAAGCCACCTCGTTTCAGAACAAGGACTATTATTACTTATGGGAACAGGGAATAATGGAAGCTATTGCTTTTCTGAGTTCACATTATGTGCTTTTCCCTTTTGCCCTGAATAGAGCAAAACTTTCTTTTAAAAATATTTTTCTCTTAAGTTTTTAATTAAGAAGTTTAATTTTCTAATGCATATTGGGAGATATTGAAAAAATATTATTAAAATGAGAGAGCACAAGCATATAAAATAAATGTTAAAATTTTATTATTTCCTATTAACAATGAAAGTAGAAAAACGATCAGAAACTTGGAAACATTGAGACACCAGGTGATAGGACAGTCTAATAAAGAAGTTAGGAGTGTACAAAGCTTTTGAATGCAAGAGCTGTATCACTGGAACAGCTGAAGACTTTAATAATGAAGGATGGTTTTAGATGACTACTTAGGATTTTATCACCTTTAAATGAAGTACAAAGTTCTGCATTTTGAATTCCCCGTTGGCAGTGTACTTTCTTCAGGAAGCTTGCCGTTACGATTGTATAACACACATTTCAGAGGACCCTGAACTTTTATGTGCTGAAATGACAACGCAAGGCTTGGCATAAACAAGGTGAAATGTAATGTGATCATCTGTAATAACTGTACCTGTTTGAGTACTGTTGCAATATAGCAGAAGAAATACGCTTGAGAAGAAGATGACTTTTGAAATCTGGGAAAAGCATTACAGCAGGAACTAAAATACCTGAAATGAGAATCCAAAAAAGAAAATGTAATTTTTACGTGGAATTTTTTCCCTGCTTCCAGCGCTGAATTGCTTAGTGGAAAGTGGAAAGTTTCTAAAATACTAAGCACTACAGAGACATTTTTTAAGTTTTAAAAAGTATCCAGACATTAATCTGAAGCAACAATAAGTTTCTGTGCAGAAGTCGGTGAGGAGTTGAAGATGTCTAGAACTGTGGTATAGTGGATGGGGTCTAACCTGCCTGCAGGGGGTTAATTATTATACAAAGTAGAGACACTTCAGCAAGAGAGATGGCAAGAATTCCAGTCCAACACACCCTACACACACACTACTGTTAGAGTACTCTTGTGTGAGAAGTCAGGAAAAGGGGCTTTTTGCTCTTCCCAGGCCTTAAAAAATAGCAGGGAGATGTGCCTGGAGTGGATGAGACACTCTGGACTTTGGGTGGGTATTTTACTTCCCAGGTACAAAAGGAATTTTGTGGTTGCAGGATTTTGGGGGGTTGATTTTTTTAAATTCTAATACAGACTATAATGGGGTTTTATTATATTTCAATAAAGTTTAATAGATGAAGGAGAAGATTCCTTACAAATGCTGACCATAACATCAGCAAGCAAGACATGACAGCCAAGTCATGATGACTATCAGAGTACCATAAACCTTAAATAAAAAATGCTCTGGTTTTTTTTCTGGACCAATATGAGTGGTACTTTTAGTACTAAAATATCCACAAGTGAAAACTGCCGGATGGAAGTGCGAAGAATAAAGGACGACTAAAACAGGAAGTACCTGGAGCTGTTATTGTGAGTTTGATGCTCTGCTATCTGAGCAGAATGTACCTCTAAATACTGGCTTTTACTTGGCTCACTGAGCGACTCATTTTGTAGCAGACTGGTAGCTGACTGGATAGTGCAGTGTAGTCTCCATAAGAATGTGAGCTGATGTGAGACTACCCCCCCATTAAGCATTTGCTTGTCAGCAGACATTTATTTAGTGCCTTTGCACAGAAGAGGGAGGAAATAAATAATGACAGTAAAAAAAAAGCTTTGCTCTGGTAAAAACTAAAAATTAAAACTCCAGTGGATGCTAAGGGACTAATTTTTAAAATATCCAATAGACATGTTCACCGCTGTTCTTTTAGCATTTTAAATTCATCTATGTTTTAACACTCATATTTAATAAGTTTTTTCCCTAGTTTATTTTAAATCTATAAAGATTCTAAATACATCTGTCCGTCAGTGTGTTGGAGTGGGGAAGTACATGTGAAAGCCATTCTCTATATGAACAGAAAAAATTCACAGTTCAAAATGTAAAGTGTCATAATTGTGCTAGAGCAAGAGCTGCGCTCAGCCTGTTGTGAGTTAATGCCAAAGCCATTTTTGTAGCCACTGTTCGAGAGAGAAGACATCATAATTAAACTCTGCCTTTGTTGAGGACATCAGAAAAGATACTGACAGAGTGTTCATGCTAACTGCAATTATGCATCCTGCCATCACCACTGACAAGGAAAAAAAGCAAGAAAAGTGGGCTGCAAGTGGCTGCTGCCACACAGATTGCTGTGAAAGAGAGGCTTGAGGAGGTGTTGCTTTGTCCATTCAGTAGAGCTTTGAATTTTAAGAGACAACCTCTAATAATGATAAGTCAGAATAATTTTTCCCAACGTAGGGCATTGCTGACATGTCATGCTGAATGTTCAACCTCAGAAATCAAGGTGGAAAAAAAGATTGATAAAAACCATGAGGAGATGTCGAACTCTTCCATAATTTTTGATGCATGGTGAAGTTTGCTTTTTTTTTAGTTTCATTTCCCCTGAAATCAAAGTGTTTAAATAGAAATTATATTGTTCACAAAATAACCTCACTGTGTCAGCTAGGACTTAAAGAGAACCAGTAGCAAAATTTCTATGATAAAATCATGAGAATCGGGCGCTCTTTGGTGAGGTTGTCTCCTCTCATCCTGTTTCTGCTTTATTTTTTTTGCTGTATTTTCTTGCCATTCTATTTCTCTTACATGTGGGGAGATAAAAGTGAGTTTGGGGGTTAAAGGGTAAGAATAAATGCTGGTCTGTCTGTCTTTGTCATTCTGGTGAGTGTTAAAAAAAGGTGACACACCCAGTACACCTGTGGACAGGCAGCACCAGTCTGCTATTGTTTCTGGGCATTGTTGCTCACTCCTGCTGTCTAGCAGACAGCAAAAAACCAAAAATTAAAAAGTCTGGTCAACAAGGATTTGAGAAACTCATTTGTAAATCATCTGAAGCTAAGACTGTTCCTGTAATATTATTAAGAGACAAAGGGTAGGTAAAAATGCTGCAGAAATACAGGGACTAGCAGATTTCTCTTCTCTGCTTGCTGCTTAGATGTCTCAAAAAGGACATAAAAGGGTAATTTATCTTTCTGCAAGGAGCAGAGATAAACTTCTTGCCTGACAGGATTGTCTGCTTCATCTTGGAGATATTTACCTTGAAGCTGTATAGAGTAGTCTTTGTGACTGTTGCTTATTATGACTTGCATCAAGATTGATGTGTCATTTCACTTTCATTCAGATATAATTTTGGATAGCTGGTAAAGCAAGGTTAATTTTAAATAATGCTTTTGATGAAAACAGAAGAATGATTATTAGAAACTATATTTAATTTTTCAATTTAGGAAAATGAGTAGAATGAGTATAAAAAACAACTTTGAAAGTGACTTCTAAGTTTGACATTTTTCCCTTGAAGTAGTAGATGTAAACAGCTGGTGACAGAGAGATGACTATACTTTGTCTTCCTATGAAACATCTTTGCACTAGAAAATGTTGATAAAAAATCATTTATTCATGTTTCCTTGGGTATAGAAAGTGTTTTTCAAAATGCTGATACTTTTCCTGTAAATAATTTTTAAAGATCTAGTTTTAGTAATTTTGTATTATACTTTTATTTAGTCTTTAAATATGCCTTTTTAATGAGTGTTAAGCAAGCACGTTTAAAATTGTCAGTTTGAAGTAGACATTGAAAGCATTCATTGACAAGAATAGTGCCTGTGTAAAAGGAACTCAATTTTCATTTTTAAATTATGAAAATACTTTTGAATCACCTGATGAAATTGATGGAAACAGTACATTCAAATGAATTACAGTTTAACATGTTTAAATTTTAAAAAATATTTGTTTCTGAGTACTCATATATAAAGACAAACTTTTACTAATGTAAAAATTAACAGAAAGCAAAATTTTCAGTTTAAATAAATTTTAAAAATTTAAGTTGCGTATGCTTATATGTTGATCTTTGATTGTCCATTTAATTTATTTCCATGCCTCAGAAGTCTTACAGTGTTACTATTTATAGTAACAATTTTTTATTCTATTTACAGTTTAACTTGTATTTTTAATTCAGATGGGCTTATTGTTTAATATGACTTTGTAATTTAGATATTCAATAAAAACATTTGCAGGATAATTTCATAGAACTGAGCCTCTACAGGAATTTCAGTACATACTATTTAGAGGCAGTTTTGTTTATCTCTGTTTGTTTTTACATCCCCTTAGGATACTCTAAGTAACCCAGCATGATTAATTGTAAGAGCAATTATACACAAATTTTGTATTCTGCCCACAGGCTTGCATGAAAATACTCTCTGTCTTCCTTTGAAGTTCACATGTTTATTTTTTTATATATCTGTATCAAAGTATTTATGAATTTAATTCATTATTGCACAGCTAAGCATGATATGATATAGATGTTTTAATGCCAATGTTCTCCCAAATTTATGTACTGGCTGCCTGGAACTGGGCCTAATAGTTAATGTTTAACAATATTAATACCGATATCAGATTGAGGTAGTTCTGTTGAATTTTTTGAAGATGTTGATGCCTTCTTTCTCTGAAACAATTTTGCAACAGCTCAGTTTGTGGTTTGGTAACAGCAACATCTGTGAATCAAAGAGTTTGTGGCTTGGCACTCCCTGCCCAATTCTTGGCAGTTTTCATAAATGCAGAGTATTAAATGGAGAACCTTTGTTGTTCCAAGCTACCTGGATTTCCCGTAGCTTTCTCTTACTGAGCATTTTTTCAGCTTTTTATTTCTGCTGAACAAAGGTTATGTCTTGCCCTGATTGTGAGTGTTATTCCCTGGGGGGTGGGAGAGGGCAGGTGAGTTGGATCTGCCTCTAGCTTGGTTAAAATATTCTGGGAATTTCAGATGATACTGTTACAAATTGCACCCGATAAGTTTACCACTTTTGATAGGAAAGGAAATAGACCTTTTCCTCACAGTTTCCTTAAAACTTATGTGCAGTACAGTAAGTTACTAACATGGACGAAACCAGTAGGGTTTTTCAAATGTTTTGTTAGTTTCTATAATGGGCTATACTTGTTACTGAAGTCTACAATTTTTTGCAGGGCTTAATATGGTTTAAGCTTTTGACTGTGGGTATTTTGGGTGTTCTTTTTTTCTCTGTTTTACCTGTATTAATTATAATGAAGGATGTTGGAGGTAGAGAACAGGACATAGAACTGACCTAACAACACTCTGCAGAGAGATTTTTCTTCATCTCCATCAGCACACATCCTGTTGTAGTACTTACTTTTAAGACAGCATTGCTGCTTCACAAAACATCCTCCTACAGTGAGAGAAGTAGGGATAACTCTTGGAAAAAGTTTTGAGGCTAGTGACAAAATATGTTTGTCTTTCAGATCCCCAGCTCAAGGGTATAGTGACCAGGTTATATTGCAGGCAAGGCTACTACTTGCAAATGCACCCCGATGGAAGTCTCGATGGAACCAAGGATGACAGCAGTAATTCTAGTAAGTGACTGCCCCAGGGGGATGTCTTAATCTCACATGCAGACCGCATCGCTCGAATGTATATGCACAGGCACCGTGTTAATGCCTGCCTGCCTGCCTGCCTGCCTTTGGAGGGTTTCTGAATGTGTTTTGTCCCAAGGAGGAGGGTTCTGTCCCGTGGAAGCCTGGTGACCACCAGCATGGCTCGTGCAGGACATTGGCCTAAATGTGTTGCCTCTGAAGGGGAAGGCGTAAGTGCTCATGGCCCTCAGGAGGGAGATATTTAGGCCAATGAATGTCTTCTGGTAATTTTATAAAAGTCGTAAAATTATATTAAAAGAATTTTTTAATAAAAACTCTTTATCTTACAAAAATTTCTTATTTTCCAATAAATAACAAAGAAATAACAAGACATGGAAACTAAAATTCCCAGAAAAATCTGAATTTGCAAGCAAATAAATATATGTTAAACTGTCAAAGACCTTCATAAAACACAAGCTAAATTACCTTGCTGAAGGTACTAAAAATTTTGGGGCTAAAAATCCTACGCCAGCCAGAATTCCAATGATGTTAAGAGATTTTTTGCCACTGTAGAGATGGCAAAAGTGGCAGTTTTTAAAAATGTTCCAAACAAAAGAGGTCTTGAAAGGCCGTGTGGGTTGCTGCTTTGGTATGCTTTTCCTATGATACTGCTACATATTTTCATTCAATGAGAATATATATATATATATATATATATGTTTGATAACTTCAGCTGCAAATGGTAATTAAACAAACCTATTCTTACTCTAGAAACAGTTGATTTGTGTTTTGTTTATTTTAATTATCATGACATATTTAAGTATCATTTCTGTGTCATCTTGAATTTTATTTTAAGCACTTTTAATGCACAAGATTTATCTTCTTATTATGCATACATAAATAACCCCTTAGTTTCCTTAAAAATGTTGAAATTAGGTTGCAGAAATTAAGGTATTTGAGGTTTCTGCCTTACATTGGTAAGGTCCCTATTTTAATTTATGCACAGCTGTCATTTATAACACCTTTCATCAGCAGATAGCATGATCATCTTTTATTGTTTGTTTTGGAGGTTTTTTTAATTGAGAAAAATTGTTTCATATATTTTTATGTGTATCTCTCTGCTTGTTTTCCAACTGTTTTTGTTCCCCTTCCATGCCCTCCCCGTCCCACCTCCATCCTTGTTTCTTTTCTTCCCTCCGTGTGTCTATCTCTCATGCCCACTTTAGTACTGGAGTACATACTAAGACCTGAAACAAGACAAGATTACTCTCACTTTTTATAGAAGCTTTGCCTAGATGAGGTCTAAGAGCTGTCTTAGGGTATAAGTGCAGATCTCTCTCCCTCTGCCCATCTCTCTTATTTTCAGCTTCAGCAAGAAGGTGTGTATGACTGCAACAATTTTGTAATGTTTTATTGTTATTTCTGAGAGGTTTTTTAACTCTTAGATCTCTATGGATGTGGAGTCTTTTCAAAGCTAGACCACAGTGCCTTACTTTTCTCTTTTTGATGTTGTCAGCTTCACAAATCATCCTCTTTATTTTTTTCCACTTTTTCCCCTCTTCTGTGCATTTCTGATTTTCCAGCTCTCTGCCCATCTCCCTTATTCTTCTTTTTCCAAAATGCAAAATGAATATTCTATATTATAAAAATTCTGAAATATTGAACTTCTCCAAACTCAACCAAATACGATATAGAAGTATTGTATATTTTGCATAAATATTGTTAGATAATTTGTTTTACTCCAAAATTATTTTTGGCTAAAAAATTGTAGAGGTTTTTTTACAACAAAGGCATTTTTTTCTGTCTTTAACTGGTGGTATTAATTTTTTATTAACTACTCCAATTTTCCAATATTTTTCGTAAAGACAGTTTACAGCAGAAGAATGCAAAATTAATGTGTTTGTCAGGAAGGCCTACAGTCTACATCTGAAATTTTGTTGGTATATATGTGTCAACACTATATTAAGAGCTGAAAAGATTTACCTATTTGGTATATTCATTATTGTATGAATATGTGTTTCTTTCTTTTGTGCTGCCAGTCTTAGTTTTTTCCCTTTCCACTTTGTTGCCTTTCACTTCCTGTTGAACTTTTTTCCTACTGCTTTTTTTTTTTTATTGCAGCATATGTTGTTTTTCCTTCTGTCTTTCACTTTAAAACAATAATTTTCTCATGAATAGAATTTCTAGTGTTTTGATATTTTATTTTTTGAGCTCCTTAGCATGAAAATTTCTGTCTGAGGCTTACAAGTGAATAACTTTTGGCAGCTGCCCAAGGGAGAAAATCCTGCTTCTGATTGTGGTACTTCCAGGCTGCCCATTTAATGTGCCCAGTGGCTGAAGGGATGGACATGTATCAGCTGTCCATAGGACAGATAGAATACTTACCTGGATAGTGAGGATGGCTTCCATTCAAAATGTGTTTCATAGAAAAAGGAAATACAGACTGCAAAGGGTGTGCATCTTTGCCAGCCTTCTACCTGTCTTCTGCACTATTCACTGTCTCTGAAGAGAGCCCACTGAGTAGCTGGGTGTCAGAGAAGCCAGAGGGAGCGAGGAGCAAGGGAGAGAAAAAAGATGCAGTTTCTTTTTTGTCTTCAACAAGGAAACTGTTTGAAGCTTAGTCATGCTGCTACTTTTTGTGCTGTTGCCACGTATTCTGTGTCAAGCAGTTGGAGAAGTACTTGAAGTTAAAATTCCCTCAAGTGCTTACATCATTTTGTACTCATTTTACATGTATATCAGTAAACATAACTTTACACACTTTTGGAGTCACAGTGTTATAGAAAGGTAGCTCATACTAAGATTAAGACTTGCTTCTATCTGAAGTCAAAATGAGTTGTAGCAGCTGTTTTAATCAGCTGCTCATTGTCCCAGTTTGAGTATAGGCTAGAGACTGCAGAAACAGATGACAAGATTTTTAGTGTATCACTGTGTGCAAAAAACTTGCATGAAAAAGGGAGGAAGACGTGATGTGCAATTGCATGAATATACTTTCATCTACTCATGTTGATAGCCATGATATTATAACCCAACCTAAACAGACCAACAGGTTTCAGTTCATTGTTGTAATTTTGTTTTATAACTTTTCCAAGATAATGATGTTTCATAAAACAATGGTAATTAAGGCACCTATTGGTTAATGGTGCTGAGTTTCCTTAAATCACTTCCCCAAATTAAGGCTGTTAGCCAAACAATCTTGTGTGTACAGTCTGTATTTTTTTTTTGCCCCAGTCTCAGTGATATCTTGTTTTAGCTGTTTTTATTTTTTTCATTTAATTTCTCTAATATCTTTCAGTTTCTGGTTTGCTTTTGTGTCTTGCTTGTAGCCAAGGCAGGAGTGACTGTGGTTAAAGCTGTAGCTTTGATTACTGAGGTCCTACTCAGTGTAGCTGTCACACTCACTCTAATAACGTTCCTGGACTTCACAGGTGCAAATGCAGCTTGCTTCACTGGCCTCATCATTATTAATTAGGAAAAACAAGCTCCTGCAGAGAAATCGTAAAGAGATAGAAACGCTTTCCGTATGTGCTTGTAGTAACTAGCATTGCATTCTCCTCCTGTCCTCCCCACCTAAACCAGCTCATCTTTAGGCTTTGGTCTATCTTCAAAGTTCTGTCTCATGAATGAAGGGTAGGTTTAGTAGGAAGACTAATTAACTTGAGAAACAGACAATTCCAGCTTTTTAATTTCTGAGATTGAAACCCTGAATCTTTCAGCTCTACAGCTTGTTTTAATTCACCTAGAGTGTATCTCAGCCAACAACCACTGAAAAATGCAATGTAAGTGATGATACTTTCCTTTATAGGTGACAGACCTGATTGTAACACTCAAATGTTGCAATTCGTACCCCTTATGAAATTAGAGTTGTGTTTATAACATGTTTATAATATTCTCTGATTAAAAGAGCATTACCTATCGGTAGTCTTATTTCATAAACTGATAAATGAAAAAGTGAACATTATCCTAGAAAATTTTACTTGGCTGTGCTGTTCACATCTTTTATTATGTTGCAACATGCTTTACGTCCTTTGTGGTGCTTGGTACCTGGTAGAGTTGCTCTTCAAGAAATCCTGCAACCATTTAACATTCCTTTATTTTCATCTTTCAACGCATACGTCTATTTATATCTTCCAAATTGAATGTGGAAGTATTAACTTTTTAATGTCTTTATAAAATACCTACCACTATCATATTTTGGTTTGAAGGTACTCATAAAATAACCTTTACAGCACCCTTGTAAGGTAAAGGAGATAATTAGATAGAAATAAAGCACATAAAGATTAGGAAAAAACCACCTGCAGTGCTGTTAAATTTGGATTAATGAATGTTAATTTTGGATTACTGCACTGAAATATCTGCAGCCTGATGCTTGCACTGGTTTTTACTGAAGTTTGTCTTCAAAGAATTATACAGGCATTTACTCATCTATTTACACCACCTCTGGGACTTAGGTAAGGCTGTTTCTCCCACTGGGATAATCTTAGTCTGACAGGTAAATATTCAGTCATACTTAGGAAAAAAATTTTAACTATGTCTTCTGTGAGATCGGGCAGGTAGAATTGGTTTGCTCCATAAGAAACGGATGGACAAATCTCTAAACACCAAACTCCTTGCAGTCATTGACAATCTAAAAGATATTTTGATGGAGTTGTCATTTCTGCCTGTGGGCCCACAGATGAAAATAAATTGAAGTAGTTGCCTTGATTTGATTGGAGATTTGGTACTGTGGAAAGTTTTGTTAACTGCCACGAGGGCAGTGTGCGTGCAGAAGAGGCTGCAAGTTCAGAACTCTTAAGCAGTCCGTGTGTAGCAAGATTCTTGAGAAGAACAGTGATCTGTGATAGCAATTTTCTTGTAGCTACAAGTCAGTAGTACCTAAATAGACTTTCACAACTATATGGAAATATCTGATTTCAGGCATTTCAGATTTCAAGTTAATGGACTGTGTTGGTATAACATAAAAGAAGGAAAAAGTTATATGGCGGTTTTGTGTTTTGCTCAAGAAAGGAGTGACTGCTTATAAAAAAAAGTGGACTCAAACTTTTGCTAAAACTTTTTGAGGATTAGAATTCAACTTGGAGTTCCTGCAAGTCTCCTCCATGAAACCTAAACAAATAACCTTTTTTCATGCCAGTTGTTCCTGCTAACTGTCCCCACCCCGATTTTCTGATCTTTTTTGTGGTGGGAGTAGGCTTGCAGGTTCAGGAAAAGGCAGAGAACCCAAATGCTTTATAGTTGTGGTTTAGATAGAATACAAATCAAAGCTAAGGGAGCGTGCAGTCTTAACGCTGCAAGGAGAAAGGGTTTTGCTTGCACCATTTTTGCCAATCAGTTCCCTTCTCTTCCCTGATGTTCCCACATCCTACTTATATTTGGAATTGCCAGGCTTTCTACTTAAGCGTGCAGCATGGGAAGACTGAGCACCAGGCACCGCTGTATTTCCTGGGCTGTTGGAGCCTCTCAACTCATCTGTGGACTCACTGAACTGGCTTTAGGCACATAAAAATATTCAGGGACCTCACTCCCCACTCCCCAGGTTTTTGTTTCAGATAATTTTCTTAAAGAGAGAAGGAAGCAGGGGACATGGCTCTTTTTAGCAACCCCCTCAGATTAGAGCATATGTTTGGCTGTGCAGAACTGGAATGCCAGCAGACTCTAGAAGGCTTTCTGTTTTTCTCAGAGCAAGTTTATACTAGTGTGAGATATAGCACAGGTAAATCCTAGGAATGTTTTAAATGTGTAATTGAACACAAAAGTCTTGCTCAGTGAAGAGTACTGCCCAGTCAGATTCTGGAGGAAAACAAATTTCTTTTGGCCTGCTTCAAAGTGCATTAAAACCACATGCTGTGCCTTATTGGTGCATGTTTTGCTGTCCCCAGTATGAAACACATTGCTGAACATTTGTCAATCAATAGCTGAATGTAGACTGGCCTCCCTAGTTTCCCTCAAGTCTGAAGGATTCTGTGAAGCTTTTTGAATATTCTGACTGTGCAGAATTGCAGCATTTCAGATCACACTCTAAAATTTTAAGGGTTTAGACTAATTACAGGATCTCTGAAAATCTCCAATTAAAATTTGGTGGCAGTAAAAGATGTATAACATGCCTTCCACAGTTCTTTCTGAATTCACCAGCAGCTATAAGCCACTTCAGTAACTTTGCAGGCTGCACAAAAGACTGCTGTGTTACAGGCCTGTAATTCTTGTTCAATGATGGTTGGATTTTTTTTTTTCTAGCTTTGGTGCTTTATTTTTATTGGTAATATGGTAAATAATATCTACATTTCAGAATTTTTGACTGAAACACTATGACTATGAATTATTTTTCATACGCTAACTTATTTCTCATGGCTGACTTGTCTTTTGTGTTCACCTCTTTTCTTTATATAAGTACTGTTTGTTTTTCCTTCCTTGTGTCCCTTCAATTGTTTCTTCAGTCCCTTTAGCATGGTGTTCATATGCAGGTTTACTCTTGCAATTTCTTTTCTTCTAGGAAAAAATCCAAACTCAATTGCCATCTGATAATTTGTTTTGCTGTGACAGACTCCCCCTCCACAACCCACAACAGTGATTTTGCTGGTTTTGACATTTTTTTATTTGAGGATAATGAAATGAATGGATAATGAGGAGTTTATAACTAATTCCTGACTTCCAAATTACATTGAACTAAAAGCCCTCAAGCCGTGCATTCTTTTGCCTATATACTCTTAGGATATCTTTTCTCTAAGTGCCATTTTTCACTGTTTTACATTTATTAGAGAGCGAACCTTATCTGTACCAAATATTTTTATTTAGTAAACAGCACTGTAATATCCTAGCATAATGGAGAATTTTGGAAATGACAGAAATTAAAATGCTATTTCTTTGTTCTTATTCTTGTCATCACTTTTATTTTCTTTGTAAACCTGCCAAATTGTTTTCAGTTCTTCTAGAGCTCTTTTCAATATATTTTTCTTTCTACCACTCTAGGAAGAACTCTGCTACAATTCCTAGCTTTGTATTGGCTTTGTATATTCCTAAAATTATCTGATGTTACACATTCTTTTTCTGCATGACAATGCCGAAGGAAAGGTGTCTCTTTTTTTTTATACATGCCTATATTTCTAGTAGTCTGCCTATGGTTTTTTTTCTCAGTTGTAAAGACTTGATCATATTCATCATAAACAAACCGGTTGGATTTTTGTCCTTTGCCCTAACAGGAATTTTCACACCTTGAGAAATGTATTTATCTACTGCAATTACATGATCCTTTTTCTCTTGATTTGGGCTTTAGCTATGGATTTCTGATTATACATAACCTCATCCAGTACACTTTTTGGTCACACCTATGGATGTCCTCCTCAAATTTTGAGGAACTCACTGTAGGTGTTACTGTGTTCCTGACAGCTGGTAGGCACATAGTCCCCACTGCATATGTTGGATACACAGGTTGTGCTTTTGGTTTTCATTCAAGGACTTGGGAGTCCTTGGCTTACCCACAGTGGAAAAACATTTAGCATAAACTGTGTCTCATCCAAATCTTTTCTTCCAAAACTGATGTGTGCTTTGCATCTAATTTTCTAGCATGAGTCAGTAAATGTAATATAGGTGTGTGCTGGCATAAGTTTTAGAAGAATTGGTTCATGCCACCTACTTATACAATGTGTGTTTTTCTGTGATGTGGCTGGTAAACTCCCACTCTTCACACTGGTCTTTTTTCCAGGCAGTAATCAAAGTTGTGGCTGTTTGGATTACTACAGAGATATATAGTATTTCTAGGGTATTTGTTTTTAGGTGGTTTTCTAATTATTTTCTAATTATTACCCCAAGTTCTGTATTCTGTTCAATAACATTTATGCACATTTAGAGTCAAGCACATATTTCAGTGTTTTTATGAGCCATGATAAGCCTCTGTCACTACATGACACCAGTGTCTTACTGCTTGTATCAAATATATCATTCACAAAAGCAAAAAAAAAAAACATTTGAAATCACAGATCTCTTGACATCAGTCTTTAATGGGGGAACCTTTTAGTTGAAAATCATAAAAATGCCCAGGAAAATAAAGAGCTACTTGACAGAATCAAAGAAGCAAGATTTTCTGAGTTAGTTTAATTTTAAAAGCATAAAAAAATTATACAGGAACTGTTTTTCTTTCTTTTCTGCTAATGATGTTTATTAGACTATTGTATTAACTGTAGCATATTTATATCTGGTCATGTTTTTTCTTCTCAGCTCTATTCAACCTTATACCAGTGGGACTTCGAGTTGTTGCTATCCAGGGTGTAAAGACTGGGTTGTATATAGCCCTAAATGGAGAAGGTTTCCTCTACACATCAGTAAGTACCTTGCTGAACCCTGTTTAGGAGGCACAGTGAAGCTGAAATCTACATAGGAATGAGACTCCGGGCCACTTTTAAGAAGTTCTGTAGTGTCTGTTACACACACCGTTCTTGTGTGTAGCATAAATGGGACACAGTAGAAATTAATGTGTACTACATATAAAGGTCTGAATGTTAGCAATCCTTAAAAAAACGTACAACAGAGCTCTTTTCCTGGCAGGCTCTCATGGTTGGGTGCCATATGCCACAAAGATTATAATTTTCAATTCAGTTCTTCAAAATTTTTAAATAAGGACCTGCAATTATTTTCATAGAGACTTGTTGATCAGAATCCAAAAACTGCTCCAACCATTATTTTTATTGATAAGATTTATGAGTGCAAGTTCCATCTAAAAGGTCATTAACAGCCTTATAGTTTATCACCATAATCTTGTAACTGTATGTTTAGCATTATTGATTTTTTTATGTCAGATATAAGGAAAATAAAGAGTTCTGTGAGGGACTATTACCTCTGTAGAATGATCAAAGTTTAAAAAAAGTCTTTTGAGTCACAGAGAAGACTGCTGCATAAAGTGACGGAAAGCATCTCAGATTGTTTATGATATTTCAAATGCTTTAATGCTAATCACTCAGTATATTGTGAATAAAAAATTCCTCAGTTTTGTATAAATTTAGGGTCTTAACTTCCTTTGAAAGGCAGACAGCCTTTAATGTGAACAGGAAGTTCTGTCAGGTATTAACAAGGTGGCTTAAAGGATTTTTCATTACTATATTTTTATTGACATCTCTGTTAAATTTATTTACATAGTGCTTTTTCCATTTTTTTGCATCACGTAGTTCTTAATTCTCAACTGAGTTACGATACACTGCTTTGTTTTCAATGTCCGTTTAAAGGAAATTGGAGAGATTAAGTTTCTGATGCCCTGAGGGAGAGTATTCTATTTGTTTCAAACCAACAATTGTCTTGCAAAAGCTAATTAAGAAGAAAAAATGGAACTAATCTTGAATGCCAATGTCAAGACAAAGAGAAAATTCCTCCTCATAAAATGCCTGCTGGAAACTCCAGCAGTATTGTCTACATTTTTTTTACATCTGTTCAAAATAAAAATTCTATCACAGGAAAACATGCAATATTTGTTATCAGAAGGAAGAAAACTAGAAGAAAAAACTTAGAGTTATTAGAGAAAATTAATTACTGACTTTCCAGTTCCATCGCATTATGGGGGGAGGTAATTTCTGGATCATGGCATGAAGAGCATTTTTTTTAATGTGTTGGCACAGTGAAGAGTATATTCTTGCCCAGCACTGTTCCTGAAGTGAGTTCTCAGTCCTCCAGAAAGAAATACAAGTTTCAGAAAATGTGCTGTTTCCTGATGGTTAATTTTTCAGGGGGACCACACATGTACAAATTGTGGTAGGCACTGTTTTTATGTATTATTCTGGAAATGATTCAANTCAGAAAGAAATACAAGTTTCAGAAAATGTGCTGTTTCCTGATGGTTAATTTTTTCAGGGGGACCACACATGTACAAATTGTGGTAGGCACTGTTTTTATGTATTATTCTGGAAATGATTCAAGTTAAATGAAGTTAAGTGAGGCAAGGAAGTGAATGTTTTTAGAATGTACTGCTTACTCTTCCTTGTGCAGAGAATGAAAGATGAGTGGCCCATTAAATTACAAAACTGACACATTATAAAACACAGCAGAAGACTTTGTTATGTCTACAAAATGATTTTTAACTTATACTTTTGTCAAGAAGGAAAAAAATAACATTTGATCAAAAATTTAAAGGCATTGGTTTCAAAACATCAGTGCTGTAGTACAGGTTTGTTTCATATTAATGTATTGACAACCCTGGTAATACATTTTTGTCTCAACAATTGTCTGCTTTCACCTTAAAGACTAATGCATTTGAACATAAAATGACAAAGCATCAGAGAGAAGTCTGTCGTCTCCTGAGGATCAAGATAAAGAAATAGTGTATGCAGAATTATGTATCACCATTTGTAGAAAATTTTTTTTAACCTGTCACTTTCTATTACTGTCTTGGTGGACTTTTTGACTCTTTTTCACATCTGTGTATCTGTTGCACCTAAATGCAGAAGTTCTGTATTACATGTCACATGTTTTTCCCTTGGCTATTTAGGAGAGAATGGGAGAAGAAAGTTTTCTAAGTTTCATATGCCAGCTGCTGTTACTGAAAAAAACTGCTGCATAATGGGAATGCTAGTTAAAATGTACATATATTTATATTTATTACCAATTTCTTATAAAGATTTAAAAAATGTAAGCATGCCCTGTAGACCAAGTAGCATTTTTAGTCTAAGTTGAGACTGAAGTTCTGTATAGTCCTTCTTCACACAATAGCTCGGTGTCCCTTCTTCCCATCACATTCATATTCACAGTATATAAAAGGTGTATCTTGTGAGAATACCCTACATGTTGATGCCTCTCTTCAGAGGCTGAGGGCCCCAACTCAATTATTTTTATCATAAGGTTTTTGTCATCCCATCACATTGACCAATTAAGCAACAGCACTGACAGGAAAAGTATTATGTGTGAAGCTGCTGTGTGTTCTTTAAGAAGAAAACAAAGATACAATGACAGACTAGTTTTGCAAACAGATTGTCAAATGAAAATTTACATTGTTTCTTGCCTTTTTAAAAATCCTTTTTTTAATGGTTCTTTGCATCTGTTTGAGATTTGTTCTTTTTTTTCCCCTTTATTCTGCCATATTTAAGATTTATTCAACTATTTCTCAGAATTAGAGCTAGAAAAATGTGCAGAAACTTCATAGAAGAGTGCTATGTCAGTATTCCGTGGAACAGAAACAAGAGGACAGCAAATTGTGTAGGAAGATCAGTCTCAAGAGCTTTTCATACCTATTTTGCCTGCTGCAGCACTTGAGATTTGTATTCTGTCCTTTGAGAATTGACTGAGCCAGGGTCTCTAACATACTCTATCAAAGTCTTGTCAAATAAAGAAGAAGAAGAATCTTTGGGGTTTGATAGGGTTTTGTAAAATTCCTGAGAGAAATTTTCCATTTTTTTTTCCAAAATCATAACCTGAGTTTTTCTATGCATTTTAAGTAATTATTTTAATACCATAATTAATTATTTTCTATAATGTGAAATATGAGAACAAGAGCCTTTTCATGTTGTGTTTTTCCTTGTTCTTTTAACAATGAGCAATGAGAATTAGAAAAGTGAGTTGAAATTTATTTTAGATGGCTTAATGAACTGTGAATAATTTAATATTTATGACTGACTAAATAACTGTGAAAGCTAGTTGGAGAATCTGGATTTTTCCACAAAGAGCCATCTCAGTTACTAGCGAGATTTTTGAAATTGTAGTTATGGACTTCATATGTTAAAGTCAAAAATTATGCCTTATTCCTTTCTTCCTTTTGAGAGGGTGAGCAAGATGAGGTTTCATTTCCAGATTTTGTCTTGTCAAAATCCAAAGGAATGAAACCAGCTCCCTGCACTGAAAAAGGGAGCACAGCTGCAGGGGCTCTCCATGGGGAACAGGTATTGCCTGCAGCAGGGAGATGGCAGTGCAGTACTTGGCAGAAGCTTTCGTAGGGTTTGATGTTAATTTTGATCAACTCCCTTTGTAAGCGGTTCATTAGTTCAGCTTCCAGGGGGCTGCAGGTTTTGTTTTGCTTCTAGGATTCCTGCTATCTTAGCAGGATAAATTCAGAGGTAAAACTTATAATATGTTAGTCCATTTTATGATTCCTCTTTTCCTTTGATAAGGATATGAGATTCTTCTGGGTTTACATCAATGGATTTTTCTCCAGAATTATTTGATATATCTGGGAGTGTTTGGAAGGGCTACTGGTTCCCTTTTTCATCATAGGAGCAGTTTATATACGGTACTACCTGTCTTTGGTGGGTATCAGAGTAAGAGAAAAAGGAAAATCCAAAATGTAGACAAGGAAAAATCCTGTCTAGAATATCTTAACCTGCATGTGTTTTTTTGTGTTTCCTCTTTCACTATTTCTTCTGCCAATTTTCTGAGACCAGAGATGTGAACTAAACCAGAGAGGAAAGAGTACACCTGTGATATTGTCCAGCAGCGAGTACCAAAGTCATAGGAATTCACTGCATGGTTTAAGATTGATGCTTTAAAAGATGACTGAGCCTGCAGGGCCAGTCATCCACTGATCTCCTCTTCCACCATTGTTCACTGTGGTTTCAGAAGTTCTCTTCTGGGTATAGGGTAGTGGGAACCTCAGTGGAAGGATGTAGAAAGTACTGGAGAGACATGGCTGCATTTCTGGGAGATTTTACCAACTGTTTGTAAAGTATTTCAGAATTAGGAATGTCACACTACTCATTTAACAGAATAATCTTGTGATGTGGGGGTTTGTTTTTTTGATCTGCCACAGTACACTGTGTTGAGGGTGTTGGAAGGGTGTTGGTTGGGGCAGTGTTTCTGTTGCAGTAAGATATCAGTCTGTGTCCCAGCCTTCATGAAAGAGAGAGAACATCAATATCTGTTGCTGAGCAGTGTATTTGTTCTATCACTCTGGCAACTCTCACCTGAAAAAAAAGCCTTTGAGGATTTCTCCTGACATTTCAGTGGCTTCCCAATGCCGTTATTTCTGCGCACTTCTTTAAGCTCACATAATTGACCTCTCTGAGGAGAACAAAATTCAGCCTCAAGGAAGAACACAGGAGCACCTTCAGTGAAGCCTGGAAAAGAGCGAGAACTGAAGTAGTCTATATTTCTAATATTCATATCAAAGTCAAATGAAAAATAAATTTTGTCTAGCTTTTCATAGGGCCTCACTTTATGCTTTGAAATAGCAAAGCTTAGCATGTGCAGTACTTTGAAGGTTCAAAGGTGCATAAAACCTTATAATAAACAGAGCAGAAGGGAGTTTAAACTAGATAAAACCAAAGAGGAAATGTGATGTTTTAAAATTTTAAATTTTTTACAAGAATAATCAAAAAGGGGTTAATGTTCACATCAGGACAACATTTTTACAACAGTAGTTGACCAATGTTTTGGCAAAGATCATTCTTCACCTTGCAAACTATTGTAGAAATAGTCAGGAATCTATCTGTTTAGAGAAAAAGTAACAAATAGAGCTTGCTCTGTGATTTAAAGATGAAGACTTTTATTTTTAGTGGTCAAAAGTATGCTAAATATCAGAAAAGGGTAAATCTCACTGCTCTTGAGGTATCTGTAGTTTCGTAGATGTAAGCACATCAGAGTGGAGCATCTCACAATATTGTGATCAATAGAAAATATTTTTTTCTTTCTTATGTCAGACTTATGCTTTAGAGTCTCAACCTGCTCCCACACATTTGTCTTCCAGCATAGACTTTACTAAGAAAAGGGCAGGACCTTATTTCACTTGTCATTATCTGTATCTTGGAAGTATTCTGGCTCACTTTGGAGAGAGGAAAATGGGTATTTTTAATGATTTGAAAATCACAGCTCCTGGTAAGGACTTTTGAAAACTGATTATGTGATATTTTTAAGAGTATAAAGACACAGACCTTATGCAAAATCACTTGTTTCAAGGGCTTACCACTAAAGTGCTTCCTTACATATGTATACCATTTTTGCATTTCCTGTTATTTTTTATTGAATTGGGATCAGTGAGAAAGTGACCTATATTTGCTTCATATTGAAAAAGATTTTTTTGAGAGGGATACATCATGTTTCATGGCTGTGTTCCTCTGTAAAGTGGGCTGCGTCTCTCAAAATGTAAACAAGTTCAGCTTGTTCCAGCAGTTGAAAAACACTGACAGGGAGGAAGAAAACATCTGCATGATTTATGCTTATTTATATCTGATTTTGGAGGTAGATAATTTGTCTCTCAGGTTGCCTTCCAAAAATAAATACAGAAAATTGCTAAGGAATTTATTTATTCTATGGTAGCACTTAAGGAATAACTGGTAACATAGCCCTGTTATATTGTACAAAAGAGTGTCAAATGTCCCTGCTACAGCATGTAGTAGAAAAGGGGTACAAAATACATACTAAGTCCATGACTTTTCAGTGGGTTAGGTTTTCAGCACATTTTTGATTGAATGTGCTGAAGCCAATGCTTTCACACACAAGATAAGGTAGGAAAAGGAGGCATGCAGAGACACATGAGAGTTTGATAAGGCAGGAGAGAAGTGAGAAGGGAAGAGATGAATGGAATGAGGCTGACATGAGGAGACTGTGATAAGAAGGGATATAAGAAAGTGGATAAATAGCACAGTGGAGCAGAACAATATTGCAGAAAACCTTATAATGATATCATCATTGTAGCAATATTTAGGATGATATCACTATTGTTCAAGTCTCGTGCTTATGTTGATTACTACCTTTCTGAGTTTTTCACACCCACAAATGGCTCCTGTTTGAACTACAGTTCATAAACCATATTGTTTAATGAAAAATGCTGCTTTGAATATATAAGGATACAGTATTTTAGTGTGGCTTCTTACTTTATGGCTGTAGTTTCCTTCTGGAATTTAAATGCTGTGCTGGGGGTAATAACAGAACTTGACTCAAAACATGCAGCACTGTTTCTTGCTACTTAAACCAAATATGTATGTCCTGTTTGTTTCATTAATGTCTACAGTATCCAGGATCTAGTTGAATTTTTATATGTAAGAAACAATTTAATTGCTTAAATTATTCATTTTCCTATCTCATGTATATTTCTCATATCCCTGTGCAAAATATTCTCCTACTACATGTGTTCTCTCTCCCTGGAATGTACATAAATGCCCCAAGAATAAAAGTTGTGCCTCCAAACTTGGCAAAGTATGGACGATCACAGAGTCTGCAGCTGCAGCTGGATACTTTTCAATAAATATATGACACGAAATAGTAACTGTAGGTAGGTATGCTAAAATGAGGTAATCTAATCTCATGCTTCAGGAAGTAGGATGACTGGCACAGGGACCGAGAGGAATGCTTTCCCCAGTGTACAGCATCATACAGTACAGTTGCTCTGAAGGTGGTTTGTCTCTGAGCTGTTGTGCAATGGCCACAGCTGAAGGCTGAGCCAGGCTTGATGGACCAGCAGCTTAATCAAGTCTGTCAAATTTCTGCTTCTAGCAATTCTGTCTCTCATGGTAACATCCCTGTGTTTTTGGCCAATGTTTGTTTTGTTGCATAAATACAACTACACTATTCTGGATGTTTCTTTATTCTCTGCTTTGTTGCTCTTAGAAATTTGGGGTTGTCAATAATCCTAAATGTTGAATGCATCTCACTCTCTATTGTATATCACTCTTGCCTGCTGTTCGCTTACTTCCCTTCTAATTGTCACTTCCCAAGCAAAAAGGATCATGTTCGAAATTTCTAATTTTCCATTCATTACTGTTTAATCTTATTCATTCATTGCATCCAAGTAAGGAAGGAGGCCACCAAGGACTTGGAATCTCTCAAATTTTAGACAACTATCAAAAACATGTTTCCAAAACAAACTCCTACTACTTCTTTCCATTAATGGTTAATGAATATTGAAAATATTAAAGATAATTTTTGGAGGATTTTATGGTAAGTTGAAATCCATTTCATAATAAGTGGGATTCTTACAGGGTAGAGAAGGCCTCCTATTGCATCATCAAGAGATATAGGAAAAGCCCCAGCTTTCTGTGGAGTAGAACACTTAGACACATGTGGTGCTATCACTTCTGTAACTGCATAGTTAATCTTCTGTTACTCAAGGCTATTTCCAAAAGGTACGTGTCTAGATAGAAAGACAGATGAACAGAAATTAACTGAGAGCTTTTAGATATTTAGTCTATTTTCAAAAAAATATTTCTGTTTGTCTGAAGAATTGCTTCAGTCAGATGCTGAAGCAAAAATTTGCTTTCATTATGTGAGAAAAAATCCACATTACCTTGCAGAAATTAAGTAGCAAAATTCATATTTTGTCTTTTTTTTAAATTTCTCTAAAAATTTTAAATACCTTTATAAGAAGATTCATTTTATATCTGATAATATCAAGACAAAAGATAAGAACGGTATTTACCTAGGTAATTAAAGAAAATTATGCAAGAATCCTATAATTTTAGGGAACTTTCTAAGGTACCCCTCATATCCTATAATGGCATGGTGTGGGCTCAAGTACGTGTGTATTAAATTATCATCATATCTTTACAACATAATTCTGTATCATATGTGGTCCTTATGATTAGACTTCAAAAGAAGGACGATATATTTAAAATGTTATTGTAGTGTGCAAGTCTATACAACAGGGCTTTGTATAAAAGGTAGAGTTCTGTAAATATCAGATGTTGACAAAAGCCATAGATGCATTTGATGACTGATTTATACACAATATTCATTACATTTTTGTAGCAGGTTTCCTATTATTCTTGATTTTTTAAGGGTCTTGTTTCACATTGCCATAATACACATTCATTTGTTGTAGCACATTCATTTTTTCATTTGAAGAGCCAAGTGTGTAGCTAAGCTTAGTGAATGATGGTCAGTGATAAATTTATATCCCCTATAATCTTCCCATATGCCATGTGTCCCTGTGAAAAAATTTGGGATACTTCTGTTTCTAAGGCAGCTTTAGCCATGGGCTGGATCCTGTCTGCAAGCTTGACCATCTGGGTAGACCCACAGAAATGCTGATTCTGCGTGTCCTGACTAATGACCCCTTACCTTGGCCTCTCACATGTTGGCAGAGTTTGTTAATCTGGGACCTGCCCCAGGGTGTTCATAGTCCCCTCTCTTATGTCTACATGCTGCAGGGGACAGGGTTGCTTCCATCACCTTTCCCCATGGGATTTTCTGTGACCAGGGATAGGATCTTGTGTGCAACTTTTCAGACCTGTGAAAGTCTCTAGGTGAATCTGTCAACAGAAAGGCTGGGATTATCTCTGAAGCCTTCCCAGGGAACTAAACATCAGAAAGGAGAACTAGGAACCACATTTGTTTCCCTTTTGATAATTTTGTAACTAACTATTTGTTGATTACAGTTCATTTACAACGTAAATAAGCATGTTAACACTGACATTTATGTGTCTGTACAAATCTGACTAGGAAAGCAACCATCCAGCAACTTGTACATAGTTAGCTAACATCAAGTCGAGATTTCCCTCCTGATTTGTCAAATTCCTCAGTCCTCCTCTTTACCTGCTGGCAACTTTCCCTAACAGAGTTCCTTGGCATAATACACATTCATGTGCATGGGAGATCTCATATAAGAGATCTTATATGCTCATTATGCTCATTTAGACAAATATCATAGATCTTCATTCCCATACAGGGCCAGGAGTTGAATAGGGTGTGACTCTTTCCTGCCTTCTCCTCTTTCCCTCATTTGGGACACCATTCAGTCAGAGGCAGTTTTAGGTGGAAACAGACATCCCAAAGGAAAGTTTGAGCTTCATTTGTCTTGTTGCTTGACCGGGCACTACTTGTGGCACGGCATCAGAATAACTCCTAGCAATGGTGGGATCTTTTCTGCCCACAGCTTAGTGTAATTCAAAATTCCAATTTTAAATTTCTAAAATACTGCCTGAACATTAAAGGGATCTGAGATTTTTCGGAGTACCAAGTGTTGGCCTAGTTCTAATGCTAATTACAGTTGCTGATCTCATAGGTATCAGGGTTCGCATAACAGAGCATTTTCAGAAATCCCTCTTGGAAGGGTTAAACTGGTGAGTTTGTTGTGCAGTGTTTATTCAGCATATTCTATCTACTGTCAGATGAGAAGCTCTCTTGACTGATTCCTGTTGATTTGACAAGGATTTTTTTAGCGGACTACAAATACAGCCTTAGGGACATATTTTCTCTCCCCGAGGGTGTCTCACAAGGAATCATAAATCTGTAGAAAAATCAGCAGTAAAACCTGAATTTTACTACAGCAAAAAATGTTGGAGTAGGGGTGAGTAGACAAGTCACCCTATTGTGTTTGAATTCAGATGTGACTCGTCTCTACATTGTGTTCTCCTGATATATTTGTCACTAAACCTTTTGTAATAAAAAGTGACGTGTTGCCACTACCTGGAAAACCATGAATACCTGGACTTAATAGACAGGCTTTGTAGGAAAACCTTGTACTTTGAGTAAGTGAAACAAAAACCTGAAGGCTTAATTCCTTCTGTGCACCCATAGCTTTGCTTTTCCAATAGCATATCATATGGCTATTGGAAAAGGCTTTGGCTTATTAACAGACTGATAAGATTTTTTAGCATTACCAGACATTTACATGGTATTCCTTAATCTTTAGTGTGATTGTGTCTGCAAAACTGAAAACAATGTTTCAACATGAAAATTAAATACCAGTACTTTGTGACTCCACAGATGTACAGAGCTAAAGACCCAAAGTTTTCCACAAAAGAGATGTGATTGCCTAATTCACCATGGAATTGTTTACTTATTGCAGAATTGCCTAACAGCTGGTGAATTTTGAAAAGATAGAGAAAGGGTTTTATACCACAGGCACAAAACAAAATATAGCCAACATTTCAAAAGCATAATATGTTCTCTTTTTCATGTCCCTCTTGGCCAGTGTCTGACTTCCATGTTGTGACTAATGTCCCCTAAGCAGTTATACCCTTTCACATTGCTGTTCAGGCTACAGGCCAAAACTTAGCACAGCCCACATCATCATGAAAGAGAATAATATTATGAAAAGATCTACTCTTAAAAGCAACTTAGATGATGTTAGAAAAAGGTAGAAGAATAAGATTTTTTAAAATCTATTTGCCAAGGATTGCTACTATTTCTCTCCCCAGTGTTATGTATTACTGGATGAGTATAGGTTTATTTTAAAAAAAAAAGGTTTAATTTTTATAAAATTTTAAATAAAAAGTAGACCTGCCTGGGATTAACGACATTCCAAATTCTTGTTCATATTTTTTTCTTTACCCTAGGATGGGTTTGGATGTTCCCTGGCAAGGGAAGTACAAAATACATGTTGGTGCGATAATGAGAGAATAGTTTAGTCAAACAAAAGAGTAAAGTATAATTGATAGAGAACCATCTGGAAGCACAATCTCTGTAGAGTTACTTTTGTTTTTACAGTGGCATAGAATAACTTTTAGATTTGGTAGAAAGTTTTCCATTTGTTCAAGTGGGGTCTGAAGCTATTGGTCTATACTTCAGTAGTACTGGAAGGATTTGTATAAGTGTAAGCATCATTCTCTTTCAGCTTCTTAAACAGAATATATCAGGGAGAATTCCTTCATTTTATTCAATGTGATAACTAACAAATGCTGATATCTATGATATACTAACAAATGCTGCTAGCAGAACTGCATTTTTAATTTCAACCTGCTTTCAACCTTATACTTTCCTCTTCCCCTCCCCCCAGCCCTTTTTTCTCTGGAGAGCTTCTCTTAAGGGTTAGGGTAACTTAGGAAGATGCAGCATTTAATATTCTGTTTCAACATTTAGTTGTTCATGAAGAGGACTGAGTTGACTATTTTCTTCTTGTCATTTGAAGATCAGGAGTGTGCCCTTGTCTCTTCATTTTCAAGTATCTATTGGCACCAGCAGCAAAGGAGATGAAGGACTCAGCCTTTCAGGCATTGGAAGTGACAACTTCAGGAAGCATCAGCTGAGGCAATTCTATCACCCATTTAACATTCATCTGACTATTGAAAGTGACGGAAGAATAGCATTTGAAAACAGAATAAAAGATAAAATTGATATTTCCCTTAATACTTAGATAAATTTCACTGTCATCTTTGACAAGTATCAGTGTTCTACCTGGTGCTCAGAACTGTGAAAGTCACTTTTCTTCAATTGACACAATTAGAGTAGAAGATAGGTCAACTGATTTTTTATTTTCAGGGATTATCATGGGGAGGTGACTGCTCCTGCAATATGAGGAATATGAGGAATAGTGAGGTAGTATCTAAACTACTTTGTCCAACTCACAGCTTTGGATGTGCAAGTATGACATTGAGAAAGAAGGAGACAGGGGAAAGGATTAGGATTAGGTGATTCACAGGTAGATTATATTAGGTTCACTTCAAACTCTGCCAATCATGTGAAAACAGTCTCACTATATGAAAACAGTCTCACTAGTGAATATTGTCAGAAACTAGCCATGGTAAACATAGCCTCACTTGAAATTGATGAAGTTACACAAATAGGAAGTACAGGGACATGGGCCATGTTAGAGACAGACAAGATGCAACATTCACACTAAATGACATTTTATTCTTGCAGATCAAAGATTTTATTACTTGTGATGAGGTATGCTCAGTTTTATTTGTCTGAAGATACATCAAACTCAGAAATATAGCATGGAGTTCCACAATCCTGGTCTTAAAAATTGCACTATAACCTTGTTATCCTCATGACTTCCATAGACTCATTTTTGTGTGAGCCTGTACTGGTAGAAGCTTCATTAAAAGATTTGAACAATAAAACATTACTCATAGAAATATAAAGAAAATACTGATTAGTTGTTTAACTGAAAAGTCAAAAAATAACTCCACGAGTTAGCTGTTAACATAGATATTGCTGATGTAAAGGAATTGTAACACTCTAGGCATTCAAGGTATTAAATAAAATTTAAAATACTTTGAAAGAGATGCTCTAAATTAATCTAGGATTTTTTTTTTAAATAAAGTAAATCATCCAAAAATGCAGAAAACAGAAACAAATGCTCAACCAAATTTTCAAGATTTTTAGGAATTGAGAGAATGCTGAAATCTTCCCATAATTTTTATTAAAAGTTCTAGATAATAAAAAAAAAAGAACTTCATAAATACAAGTTAATTTAAAAAGGCTCTTATTTTTTATATGCATAAAGGGGTATGTTAGTTCATATATTTATAATTATATTACAGTTAGACTAAGTCATATTTTTTGTGAAAGAGATGGACTTCAGAAGTTCTGTAAATAGGTTTGTTCATATGTAATTTTTTTTTTCCTAAGAAGTTGAAACAACCTCCTTTTCTTCACTTTCTTCACTTTGTCAAAACAAGAAATGTTGGAAAATGCCCACATCTATTTTCTCTCTTTTTTTGTCAAGTCCTATTTGTTAAAGTAGTGCTGCTATACTGTTTTACCTTTGTCTCTGAATGGAAGAAGGAATTTTATTTGGCATTTCATGGCCTGATGCTTTTTCTAAAGGTTTTCAGCTCAGTTCCTGTCACTGGTAGACAGCAGGGTGTTCTCTAGCTATGCTTAAGATTGTTAGTAGTATCTTTCTGTTAATGTCAACATGATATCACTCTGTGATTGGAGAGACTTGGAAAGCCAGCTCTGCTGGATAAGTCCTTGTTAAGGTGGCATACTGTTCTTTTATTCAGAAGTAAATATCTACTTTCAACTGTAAAAAGACAATCAAATAAATAGATTAATTTATTTATTCTATTGTATGACTAGGTAAAACAAGTAACAAAAAAAAAAAAAAGCAAATATTTTCATTAACACCTTTTTCTTTGTCACATTCCATTCTAAACATCAATGTTGAAATATTGATAGGAAGGCAGGCTGTTGTAGGACAGGTTATTCTAATCTTATATTGCACTAATAAAGGAATATGCCAAGGATTTCTCACACACTTCAGCAGTTTCCATGCTTTTAGGTAGACTCAGTGAGGGGAGAACTCTGTTGTTTCCATGAGTGAAACTAGAGCCTTAGCAGTGCTGACAAATGCCCATAATGTCATAGTGACATAGAAACTTCTTTTGTTGACAAACTCCGCCTGGTGACCCCAAAAAATTTGACATGCGGAAATGAATGTAGCTTTGTTACTGCCATGTGTGCTGTACAAGAATGCCAGTAAGCTTTCTTGTCTTCCTTTTAAAAAATAATAAAATTTCAGGAGCTGTTTAATTGACCATGGTAATGGAAGTATATATTGTCAATTATGAAGCAGAGATTTGAGATATGTGAATATGTAACAGTAGAAGCTAGTAGGCACAGAGCTTCTAGATCTTTCTCTAGAGTGTTTCAATCCAGGCTCTGATGAGATTAGGAAGCAGGTGTCTGAATTTCCCATTGCTTTCTTGATTTTCAAAGTCATAATAAATTCAACATAGCACCATAGCATGTGGTTTGAATGTAGTCACAAAGCCTTCTATCACGTGGGAAATGTCTACAGAAATTATTGACATATTCAAATGATTTGAGGTAACTTTATGGTGGAATGAATTTAACGAAACTGTGAAATTATTTCTGCAGCAAGCCTGATGTAGTCTGCAGTGTGGAATAACCTGATTTCTGCCACTAAACCATGGCAAAATTTCATTGTTCATTCACATTCTGTCTCCAGAGATGTGTCTTCAGTAGAATCAGTAAAAGTCCTATCTTTTTATCATTTTAACAAAATGTTGAACAGTGGCAGAACAGTGAGAAAATATCTTTTTCATACAGTTTGTTTGCTGGGAGCTAAAACCTCATGTTCAAAGTAGCTGTCTAAAAATGAGCTTTTTGTCTTCTCTTTTTTATTTTCTAGTTCTGGTAACTATATCTTCCCTCAAGCCTGTTTTGTTAGCTAACTGGATTACCTGAACACAGGGACTAAGTTGTAATTTCTTCCAGAGGAATTTTATATTGAGCCACCTTATCACTATGCAGATAAAACTTAACTTTCACAACCTGATCTGGCTCATTTGGTCTTGACCATGGATATCTCCTAGCGATGCTGTAGATGAAGAAAAAGCAGGACCAGGTACAGGTTTTGGTATTTTCTGCTGAATCTTGGAAAAGTTTCCCTAAATAGGACTCGCTTCTAGTCTGCTAGGCACAACTTCTGCAGTGGAGAATAGTAAAAAAAGCAATATTGAAGAGATCAAACACAACTTATCATTTCAGATGTCAGATTTAGCATACACATTGAATAATACATAGTGATTTCAAAATCATATCATTTAAAAATATAAAATCCATATTTCATGGGTAGCAATTAAGTGAAATGCAATGAGATGAAAAGCATTCTGGGCCATATTCTGTTAAAAGTTCTTTAGACTTGGCACCTACTCCTTAATAGCATCAAAGGTAATTTGAAACGTAAATAATGCTTAGAAAAATAGCTATACTTTTATTCACACCTCTGTACTTAATTCAATGACATAACTTGCAAAGTTTTTATATTTGAGAGGTGTTAGTTCAATAAAATTGAACAGGGTTCTTTCTTTTTGATGAGATGTACTTAGTAGTTTCTCTTTCATCTTAAAAGTAATGTAATAATGAAAGATTTAAGGTTGAAACTTAAAGGATGCTTTTATTTCCTCATCTTTATATTGAAATGGCTTTATTCTGTGCAATAAAGCTAATACAACAAAAATTATTGTCTTAGAATTAAACTACTATTTTTTCTGAGATAGTGAAAAAATTAAGTAACATCTATAGCTAAGTGTTAGTGTGGCATTGCAAGAGACCTGTCTTCTCTTGTCAGAACTTCTGGCCCTAGGGAGCTTATTATATCTCCTTGAATGCTTTTCTTAAGTGTAGTTCACCATGTACATAGTCTATTATATGGATTTTGCTTTGGGCTTCAAGAATGCATCTCAACAGTAATTATTTGAATCCTTGTATAATCATTTGGGTAATTTTCCCCCTTTCTGTATTTTCAAATGCTGTATGTCAGGGGATATGAAAATATTTTGAGTATGTCACTCCTTTTACTTCAAAGAACAGCTTCAGATGTTTTACTAATTTTATGTTGAAAAATAGTGTCTTCTAGTGGTCTAGAAGACACTAAAATGTCCTAAAAATGGCCTGGTAGTATTAAGATATTCAAAGCCAACTTATACTTTTTGCCATAAAAAACATAGGAGTATTGAGGAGCAAAGAGGAGTATAGGACTCCTATAGGAGTGTTTTCTTTCTTTTTTTCTTCTGATCCCTAGCTTGCTTAACAAATTTCTAAAAAGGTAATGAAATCAAAAATACCCCTTAAGTTTTTTTTGGTTTTTTGTTTTTTTTTTTTTTTTTAAGTCAATATTAGAGCCTAATTAAGAGCCCTGTATTGTGGAGAAAATCCATTCTGCAGCATTCCTGCAGTTAAAATACGTAGTGCAGTGGAGTATTAGTCTGCAAACAATATTCCTGAGAGGGTTAAAATCAGTGAGTATTATGCAAAACCCATCCACAAAAGATTTTCCAAGAAAAGTACATGTGTAACATAGCATCCTATCAATTTTCTACTTTTGTTCCTTAAAACTACTGCTTCTTTTCTGAGAGGAAATGGAGTGTACATGAAGAGTGGCTAAACTTTTGAACCATAAGGATGGCAGATCCAAAGATAAATGCAGTCTTCTGTAATAGAATTATAGATATATATACACATGGAGTTGGAAAACTTAACCAAAAGTATTTTTCATTATGTATAATCATTTTCATTGCTGTTCAAAGGAACACTGTTGAACAGTGGTCAGGGAAAAGAAAAACTTTCTCTCTTTCTGGGAGAATGCCTTCAGGATATACTGTACCATCTAGCCAGTAATATGATGCTGGCTACCTTAGTAAAAAAACCTTAATAAAAAATAAAAATACCTTGACCAAAATAATACTATAATAAAAATTTTCCAGTTAACTTGAAAATGTAAGATGGTAATGAGAATGCATTTTTCTAACACCCAAATCTGAGAGGCTTTTCAAGACAATCATCAGGAGAAGGTAGGAAGCAGACTAGTTCACCTGAAAACTCATATATACGAAATAGAAATCACTGCAGAGATTGCTTTGAAATGAGAATGACCTATGAATAAAAAGATCATGGAAGCAAATGTTACTGGAGGTAAATGATGTGAAAATATCTGAATAAATATATATCTTACTTTTTCCTGTTGAGATTGGAAAGGTAATTTGTGAATTTTACCTGCAGAGTACAGGTTTATTATGTAAACTTAAATGTTATCTATACATCAATAGAAGTCATATTAGTCTGTAATATAGCCTTTCCTTTGTTTTTCCCTTTCTCTTTACATACTGTTGAAAAATCTTTTCCATGGTATTGCTTTCTTAGGTGTGCTTTCAGCTTAACCTTTTTTAATGTAGAAATTAATCAATTTAGAATATGTTTTTCTAATTTAAATCCTTAGAAAAAAGTTTCATCGTGTGTTCATGGTATTTGAAGGTCTGCTTCAGAGCATTAAAAAAAACTTAGTGGAATCTTTTAAGAATTTTTGGTACCATAAAGTTTGGGTTAATTTTTTTTAATACTTCCATTTTCATGTGACACATGCTAATAAGTTAAAAATTGTTAGAAATTGTAGAACAAATGGAAACAAGGATGTGAAGAAGCCTTTGGACTCTAAGGCACATGGTGTGGCTCTTTGGGATGGTCCTGTGAAGTGCCTGGAGTTCAGCTCCGATGATCCTTGTAGGTCTCTTTGAAATCAGGATTTTCTGTGATTCTCTGATTCTGTGTGGGCTAGTGGTGAACTGATCTGTCAGAGAGGGAAGTTAAATCATGCTCCAAAAAATAGAACACACCCTCGTTGTGCTTCTTTTGGCCTCCTGGTCTGTAAGGCTCATGTCTCCTCCTTCCCTCATCCTCTTCTCCTTCCCTCTCTATTCCCAATTTTATCATCCAAAAATATTTTCATTACAACCCAATATATTGGTAATATTTATACATTCTTTTTTAAAAGGAGTCATTTGCTACATGGAAGGGAAACTGTTGAATTCAGTCAATAAACAAAACCTAGTGTTCTGGATATCTGCAGAGAGGTAGTTACAGCACCAGTATCAATCCCCAAATGCCTTATCCCAGTCCTTACAAAATACATCTTAGAGCTTTATTTTGAATCATCGTACAAAGAGAAGAATATAGGAAGGGAAGTAAGAATGTTTCAAAATAGAAATTAAATCCTGTAAGCAGCATGGAACATAGAAAATCCTTCTAATAATATCCTGTCCACTTCCTGTCTTATTTTATTTGTTTTTCTCAGTGGTTCCTACTGATTGTTTTGCTAGTTTCTTGTCCAAGTAGAGTCATAGTAGATGTTCATTTTCATTTGAGTTTGCAAAGCTAAAAATGAGCACAGAAAAATCTTTACTCTCAAATGTTCCAAGTAGTTTTAAAGTAGTCTTCAGTGCTGTTCTTTCCTCCATGGAGATCTAGTCCTTCATTTTTATCCATGAGAGAACAAAATGAAATGAAACTATCTAATCTAAATAATTTCTCAGAAAACAATGCGTGCAATGGCCTTAGTTTGATGTCCAGCAGAGCTCAAAGAAAAAGTAATGTGTGGCTGCTGTGCCTGGTTGAAATCTCACAGATCAGCAGCACAGGTTTGTAGCTACAATGTAGGATGCTCAGAACCTCCTTCAGCAGCTCCAATGGCCCAAACATAAATATGTTCATTTTAGATAAAATTCTCACTAAATTCAACTGGAGCAAAACCCAGATAAGAGTGAATGCTTTTGAAAGTTCTACTTCTTATTTCATTAAATGGAATGATGAAACATTTACCTATTTTCTGGTGTAATGAGGTTATCACAGAAAACGAGGTACCACACAAAAGGACTCAAAAGTAGTTGAACTTCTAGCACTTTGGAAAAAAGTGCATTTATTGCTGTGATTTGCAGTTCGGTTTTTTCTGGCATTAGTTTGATTGTGAGGTCTGATAAGCTTTAATATATGCTTGAGAGGTGATGTTTTTATGAAGTGAGAGACAATAATAACAACACTTGATTAGTTCAGCAAGCTCTTTTAGAGTAAATTTATATATTAGCTTAACCTTCCGTGCTTAGGGATAGTTTGTATTTTCTTCAAGATTTCCAGTAGCTTTGCTCTATGTTGTGCTGAGTGCATTTTAGTTTGAGTTGCTTTTTACTGTAAGTAGCAAATAACATTCAGAAAGGGAATGGCATGATGACCAGATGACAGTTCAGAAATGGCATAGTAATCCTACCGCTAGTACAATATTTCACGCTACTGAAAGGGAAAAAAGTTAGAAAACCACAGGAAAACAATTTTGATAACTGTGTTAAGATTAGAAAAATATTTCACTTAAGTCATGGATGAAGTTTTAAATGCTGAATATTCTTTCATTTTTTTGCATCTTCGAAAAAACAACCAAAACATTAATTGTCAATAAGGGAAATTTTATCACAAGTAAGAAGTAAACTATATTCTAGGAGATTCCACTAGCATGCTGTATAGTAATAACTGAAGTAATATATTCCTTGAGGAACTTTTCCTGTGAAATTTCATGTGACTTTTTATTGATTCTAAAATGTGTCTTCCTAAGGAGCATCAGTTTAAGCTTGCTTTGTGCACCACTTCTTTATTCCCCTCTGACTTATTTTCTAGCAAAAACTGGAAATAGTTTTAGTGCCTATAAATTCTCTTGAGGGCAGTTTAGTAAGACATGACTGTGCAGTAGGGCACAACCTTTGAGCTTGCTGTGAAGGTAAAGTATACTTTAGAAATATTAGAGAGACTAGGAAGCAATTGGATAGATGGTTATGACTTCAACACTTAAAAAGCCTTCACAACACCAAAAATAAAAGCATGAGTGTTTGAACTTTTTTTTTTTACATTGGCCAAAATGTTTGGGAACAAAATAGTATTGTGTAAAGGAGATGCTTGAATTTTGCATGCATGCAATACAAGATAAATAGCCAAAGTTCATGGTCAGTCAAATGATTCGGAGCCACATAAACCTACTGCACCTGTCTTCTTCCATTACCACAAGTAGGTTAGAAAATATTTGAGGTAATCCAATGCTATGGGTTTTCTTGATGTTTTTAGATTGCTTTAGTAGTGTGCAAGTATAAAAGCTTCAAGAAGTGAAATTATGTAGGCACTGGCATGGAATACAACTATTACCAAGTCTGCATCCTCTTACTAATAAAGACTGGCAATGTAGACACTCATCTCTAACCTTACTTCCTTCAAAATAAAATAATAATATTCAGTAGCTTTCATGGACCAGGTACAAGAATTTATGACTGAAAGAGTATTTAAATGAGTGTGATGGCTTTCTCTAACTTAATTGTAGAGCATAAGTTTACCTTGATTTTGTTTGCTGTAGGGAAATTTCTAGACCCCAGTATTTTTGAGGTGTAGAATTACTACTGAGCCGATTGTTCTCCACAAAGACCTACATTAGGAGATATGTTACTGAAGCTAACTAAACTGAATTAGTGCTTAATTATTCAGAGGCTATTGTCCAGATAATTAAACTCTCTGATTTATGCTCTAATTTGAATGTCTATCCTAGGGCAGGTAGTTCTTTCTACACTGTGAGTCTTTCGTTGAGTGATAAATCTGGTGTTACTTTTGTTTTTATTTGGAATACAAATTCCTTATATGCTAAAGTGTGGTTCTTGTCACACAAAATTATTTAGTGTCATGGTGGTAGTGCTTTCTTGATAGCCTTGTGAAGTCACTTCATAAGGACTGCATGTTCATTGTGTTAAGTGATATATTTAAGGTTTTAATTAAGCCATAAACTACAGCAATAGCAAATTGTTTTGAAGGTTTTGGTGTGTTTTTTTTAGCAGAGCGCTATATTGTAATTGTGGTCACCATGAAAGAAAAAAATTTTATAGAGGTTGTAGCTATCTGTGTAGATCAGCATGCTAAACTCCCAAAACTATCCCTCCATTGTGTATAGCAAACTGATTTAAACATTTAATTGAAAACATGAAAATTCCACAATTAGAAGTCCAGAACCAAATTATAATAGCCCTGATCATTTATCCTGAACTAATCATCTAGTTCCTGCAAGTCACAAGTAAAGATAGTGCCGAATATCTTCTGTAAAGAAATGTATTCATGTTAAAACATCGTTCTTCTTCACTGAAAGCGATCTGCCTCCACCCTACTCCATCTCCCTTGTACTATAGGCAAATATTGTTGTTATTGCCCTTATAAGAAAGGAGGGCATGCAACGAGCACAAGCATTTTATTTTATATAGGCCACCAGCTCATTAGGAACATACCTGAATATGATTTACAGGTTTGGGCTTTTTTTTTTTTTTCCTTTTTTAAAGAAAGTAGTCATAGTGATTTTCTATGTATCATAGGTTTTCTGTTTTGTTGTTGTAGGTTTGGGTTTTTTTTTTTTTTGCTCTTTCTACATTAATATAATTTTGGCTGCTGTCCTATGTTACAGGGCTAGATGGACTTTGTTCCAATATGACCTTACTCTATGGAGCCTCATTCAATGGGATTGTAGCCAGGTTTATTCTGCTGTCTGCTGTGTCCTCACTAACTACACAGCATGAAGCAGGCAGAGTAAAGGCAGTATTTAGAGATTTTTCAAGGCCGCATTCACATCTGCTGTAGCTCTGTGAAGTTTTTCTTTTTTTGTGTTCCCCCAAATTGTAATCTCAGCAACAGCAGTATTCTGTATCTTTGGTAACAGCCAACAGCTGGCATCATGCTAGATACCACTCCTTGATGGTGCAATGATATTTGTCATACTTTGTAGGTACAGAATTCAATATAAAGATTTAAATTGCAGCTTCAAGAAGTGAGTTATGCAGTTTCTCAACTGAGCAACAGCTTCCTGTGCTTTTTGCTCTTGAAAGAAAACATCGCTGCTGTTATTTATTTATTCTATCGTAATTAACCAAGAGGTGTATTAGTGTGCAATTTAAGACCTCCTGTGTCAAAGTGATGCCACCTTGACTGTTTCCTGAGCTTTCTGATCCTGTTTTTTTTCTCCTTGTCAGAGCAGTCCCAGGAGACAGGGATGGATGCTGGGGAGATTTCTGCTTCTTATAAGGATGTGCCAATACTCATTATTCTTGCAAAACAGAGTCAGCATGTAGGGCCTAGGTATGGGCACAGGGGTTAACCTAACCAACCTGTAAAGAATCTGTGATCACGTTTGCAGAGCACCTGTTTTGCTGAGACTTTGATCCAGGAGGGTGATACAGGACAGGAGCCACAAGGGGATGTGTAGACAGGTTACTGTTCCTCTATGCTGTCTCATGGGGTACCTGCTGTGGTGCATTTCCAGGCCTTGAGGTCTCAGGATGTGTGTCCTTGTAGCCCAAGCTGTTTCTGAGAGGACAGATACACAAGTGACCTCTGTCTTCAATCAGCCAGAGAGGCTTCAAACAGCTCATTTTGCTTTTTACTCCCCCTTCCGAAGAACCATTATACCGCTGCCAGGGCTGACAGTGCTACATTACCATAGATGGCACATATCTGATCTCAATACTGAGAGCTTTCTGCACTAGCTCTAGGAAATCCTACTAGTATTTTCAATTTTTTTGTGTCTATGTTTTAATTAGGATGATTTTAGGAATGACACACCTGGTTTTGTACATGCAGCCACGCAAGGGAAACACAGTAATTTATTTCTAGGAGTGCTGCATTTTTAGCTCAAAACATGACTGAAGAGTGCTCCTGATGTAGCACTGACAGTGGCTGTGATTATATTTTAATTTTCTTTAACAAGAGCTACTTTTTAAAACTCAGACCATAAGGGAGGCTAGACACATGTGAAATATGAAAAGTTAAGTTTTGTTCAGTTCTTAATCACTGATTCATATAATTCTTTCTGATCCTATTTTTTTTTTTTTTTGGCTAGAAACATGAAACAGGGATAGATTTGATGTGGAAGGAACTTTGCTTATAATTTTTTTTTCACATACAAAAATAAAAAAAGTGCAATAAAAACATTTTTATTATCATTTATATAATATATATAATCTTAAAATATCCTTTATTGATGTGAAGTATAATCTCTTAAATAGCAAAAACAAATGGAACAACAGTAGGTGTATATAATGTATATAACAATTTGTGAGGACATAAGCAATAAAAAGAAAAGGAAGTCATTAGCTCAGAACAAGCAACAGCACAGTTATTATTATGGATCTAATAAAAATCATTTGGCTTTTTGTACATATGAGCAATCAATTTTTACTTTTCATGCACACAGAAATCTATATACTACATGAGTCTTTCATAAAGAAAAGTCCTTCTGCCTCTTGGTTTAAAATTTTCAGATGCAGTTAATTTTAAAGGGACTCAGCAATACTTCCTTTCCAATAAAAGGCAGATTTATAGAATCTGGGGCAGTTTCATGATTTGTTTGTGGTTTAATGAGAGTGTTGTGGTGGTAAAGGAAACCATTATTACTGGTAACAATCGCATTCATTTCAAAAGGCTGAAGCAATGCAATTCAGTGAGCAAAATTTGCAAATCAATGTAAAAATTATTTGTTGTGCTTGACTTGAGCAGCTGATGTGTTTGTTGCCTATAAAACTGAGATATAGTACATAGTGCAATGATGTGTAAGTGGATATATAATAAATAGAAATAGATGGGCTTTTTCTTGCATGTATTTCTTTTCAGCACCTATCAAGGATGCATCTGTGCTTTGTGTAATAAATACCCTTAAGGGTATTTTTTCATAAATGCTTTCATATTTCAGACAGAACAGACTTAACCAGATTAATGTGACACTTCAGTAACAGTAACTGTTAGACAGTAGTGACACAACTGATTTTGCATGTTTTAGAAGAATACACAGGTGTAAAACTGACAACCTAAATTATTTGGTGTGTTTGAGGACACCCAAGTCAATTGTTTAGCACTGTCTTCATACCTTACCTTGGCATCTGATTTAAATCTCCTGTTTTCACATATTACCATAGTAGATTAGGTATTTTTTCCTTTAGGTTTTTTTTTTTTTTTCGCTCTCATGTTTTCACTGGGATGAGTAATCAAGAGCTTTTTCAGAAGGAAGACTGGCAAGCTTGATAAAACTGATTTTGCAGACTCTGTGATTGTTCAGATTTGGCTTTATTAAGCTAATAGATAGTATATTTTTCACTTTTTTCTATATAGCAGAAAGTGTCAGTGTTTGCTTTTGTTCTGGAAAAGCATCTGCCTGTGCCATGACTAACACTTAAATCAAATTCCGTTTGTAATGGTTTGTTTATTAATTTTATGAACTACTAAATTTGAAGATTTGAAGAAGTGAAAAAAAGAAATTTAAAATCCCTGCCAACCAACCCTGTTCAAAGCAGTTCTTTTCTTTCAATTTGATGTTTTATTCAAATCTCTACAAATACACAGATTTGTGGGTTTTCAAAGCATCTGTTTTTGCCATCAACGATGGCTTTTAATGAACTAGATATCTTTCAGAATTAAAAAAAAAAACCCATTACTTTCCTTCTCCAGTGTGCTTTGCAAACATGAACTGGTCAATTCTAGCATTGGTGTCTGCACCTTCATTGTTTAACAAGTACTGTAAATAGAATCCTCGTGGTCTGAGATTTCAGACCTGTGAGACTCCAGATTACAGAGCTGTCATGGTGGAGCATAGCAGAGAACTGGGAGGTCTCCACACAGCCTCAGGTGTTGTGATGTAGGATTCACTCAGCTCTTCTGTATTGCACAGCTGTACAAGCTTCTTCCAAAAATTCAGCTCGGACAAGATATTCCATTACTCCTTGTGAACAGACTACAAAAGAAATTAATCTGGGAGGTGATTTTAGGCTCCAGGAGATAGGAGGTTAGTTCTCATTCATGTGATCAAAATTGATCCAAATGTAAGCAACTTCTAATACGACTGACGTCGTGCATTTGACCTCCATGTCTCAGCCTTTGTGATGTTACAGTTCTTGCCTCTGACTTCCCATTTGATCTTAAGACCTTCCTTGGCAAAATAGACCAGATGCAAATTCACTTATGGTTTTACTTCCTTCTATATTCCATTCAAAATATAATTCAAGCCCAGCCTTATTTCCCATGTTTCCGATACCATTAGAAATAGTTGCAATTTTTAATTAAGAATTGCAAATAGAGGAAAACAAGAAATGGTTTCACCGCTATGTTTCTTAAAAGTTCCTGTGGTTTTGCTCACAGTACAAAGCTACATTGATACACTGTGTATCCTTCTGCAAAGGGCTCCTCCAAGCAGTAAGAAGAGTAGCATCTTTGTAATAGTTTTGATTCCACATACAGCACCTTCAGTGAGAAAACAAGACAGAACTTCATTGACTTAATGGTGTACAAATCTCTATAGTGTACTTAGGCGTATAGTTGATAAGAAAATTTTAGGATTTCTGTGCACAAATTTTGAAATTAATAAAAAAATCCACATTGAGATCTTTATGTAAAGTTTCATATTTTAGTTTATAAATGTCTTGTAAAAGTTCTTCTTAAACAACCATTAATCTTTATATTGATAAAAACATTACAGAGAACTCCTGTGTTTGGTAGGGGATCTGATACACTGAGACTTCATAGCACAGTTGCATATCTACAGAGTTATCTGTAGAAGCATTCACTGAATTTCACAATCACCCTCTTGGGCATGATGAGTATAGCTCTTAGAGAGACATGCTGCCTCAAGTATTTGAATTCAGCAATAGGATTTTTTTAGTCACCAAATCTCTAGTCTAGTGGTCATCTTTAGGGCTGAACTGAGTTGAGTTCAGAGCTGTGCTTAAACCTGGATATGGATAAGCTTGAGGTCATCTCTTTGCTAATGTTTTGTCTTTCTGTTGTATAGTTTTGGAACGAACTGAATGTAAGTAGAGAAATGTGAATAGAAAAAATACATTTTCCCAATGACTAGTTAAACTATAATTTTGTGCCCTGAATTTCTACGTGCTTAGTAATATGCACTTAACAGCATTGCAACTACAAGGGGCAGATTTAACTTGTGAAGCCAAAGCCACCTCTCCTAGTCATTGCTCATTCAATGGTAACAACAAATGGTACCAAATACCAGCTTATGGCAAGACCGTGCCTGATTGGGAAACTTCCTTCCCTGAGTCACACTTACCATTCCCTCACAGTGTCCTTTGCTCCTGTTTCAGGCTCAGCTAACTTCACATTCTCTGTATTCTCTTCAAGAGTGTTAAAACTTGGTCCTTAAGCCATGTCATAGTACCTTCCTGTAAACCAAGTCATTGTCTCTCCAGGACTTGATGAAATTATATATTTTTTTCATATGTTCAGAGTTTTCCATGCAATACTGTATTGTACATGTCAAAACACAGCTTGCTTCAGGGGATGAAACAAATGGCTAAAAATCAATAAATCTTTTTACAGTTTGCCACTAGGGATCATTACAGTGTTTACTAGTTGTCTTCCTTACCCTTCAGATGTAAGAAATAACAAATCTGTTGAGTCTTGGTGCGTCAGACTGCTCTGCTGCCTGCCTGTGCTGCCTGCGGTGAGGGATGGGCATGGCTGGCATGAGCAGCAGCAGTCCAGCCATGCTGGGGAGGCATCTGCTGTGGGCTGGGTGTTGGATCATAACACACTGCAACGTCTTCTCACAAAACATTTTCTGTAGCCCTTTTTTATCAACTTTTATGCTTCCTCAGCAGGACCACCAATGATTCAGTGCCAGGTACTATAACGCCAGCCATTGAAGAGGAATAGGCGTGCTGGCACTTAGGGCTTGAGGGGTGTCAGCAGGCAGGTTTACTGCACATGACTGCATGGCTTTTTCTCTCCCTCGTGGCTGGGATTGTGAGGAGCCCCCCAGACATGTTTCAGTCTTGGAATTTCTCATCTGTCCCCTGCTTAACTGAGGTGCTCCCTGCTACATCCAGATCAGGTGATCAATGCGCACAGTTCAAGCCCATATGTCTGATAATGTAATTTTCTTATCACCAGAGAAACTAATGAAAAACACAAACATAAGAAATTCTGAGGTATTAAATAATAAGGTGCTTTTCTTCTATTCTCATAATTTTTTTCTGCCTTTTTTAATACTTCCCTAAATTTTCTGGTTTGGCTTTCATACTGATTTTTAAATTTCAGTTTTACAGATCATTGATAAGTGATGTCTATTAAAGAAATCATACTTGAATCTTTCATGAACAAGGAAAACTGACAATTTCTTAGTTTATAATAGTAGTAACTAAAAAGTGTTTGCTTAGCAATTCATGCTAAGCAAATGTAAATGTGAAGGAGATAACATTTCTCCTCAGTGAAGTGGTCACAGTGCCAGCCTGACTGAGTTCAAGGAGCATTTGGACAATGCTCTCAGGCACAGGGTGTGACTTTTTGGGATAGTGCTTGTGCAGGGCCAGGAGTTGGACTCAACGATCCTTGTGAGTGCCATCTAACTCAGCATATTCTGTAATTCTGTAATTCTGTGATTTTATTCAGGCTGGTGAAAAAGGAGGTAATTTAGTCTCTAAGCCTGGAGGAGTCCAACACACATTTTATCCTAACAAAAATGTATCACAAAAGAAAACTGGTTACATGTCTGTTTGTTTAAATGGCTGTTTAAAATTTCTTTTATATTTGTGATAATTTTCATTATGACTCTTTTCATAGACTTGGGAACTGGTGGGCTGGAAGCCATTGTCAAAACTTGGTAATGAAGACTATAGGCAAAAATCTGAGACAAAGTAGGCAAGAGAGCAAAATTAAAACAGAAGTTAAAAATGGTCCTTGTTTCAGCTGTTCTTTGTGCACTGAAAAGGCTTCAAATAGATTTTTTATTTTGAGATCTAGGCCAAAATAGACAATCTGAAGTTGAAATTGTCACCACTAACCTACACTTTTCCTGCACATCACAGGTGATATTTACAGTCTTAAAGCTGTTTAAACATGTCTGTCTTCTGTACAGATTTTGTAATATAAAGGAGAAATCTGTACAGAAGACAAAGCTGCAGTAGAGTCTCATTATCCACAAATGCAACTGGGCTTCCATGTAAACCTCTCTTTAAAGTGACGTGAATTTTTTCTTTGCTTTGTGACTGTATCAAAGCTTAATATCTTTCATTCCTGTAATATGTTGTGTAAAGCACCAGACACATTAGGTTGCCTGATATATTTTTGCTATTTTCTTTCTGACATGTTATCCCATGAGGCAAATGACTAATCTGCACTGGCATATTCCCTGGTGACTTCGGATTGGCAGAATTAATTCACAACTCAAGTCCCTTCACATGCTGTTCTGTAGAGAAGTAGTTAGATGGAGCAGGTGTGCCAAAGGTCTTAATGAGGTCTTGAGGGCAAAATTATAGGTGAAAAGGTTAAGGAATAAGAAACATTTTTGTTTCCATTTATTCCTAATTGAAACATCGCTCTCAGGAACAGGATGTGCCCTGGAGTAAGGGGAAGTCAAGAAGATCCAGCAAGTCTCTGAGAGTTGCAGTAACCAACCTCTACAGGTAACTGGAAAAATCCTGAGAACTCTTCCTTAACTGTCACCTGCACAGGTGACTCGTATCTCTGTGACAGGATCCCAAGCAAGAGAAGGGATATTCCCTAGGGTATGCTGTGGCGTCCTAGTCCAGATTAGAGACACTTTTTAACACCTCCCATGCACCAAACCTCACTTTTCTCTCTGCTACTTTATAGATGTAATATAAGACAAAATCTAGTCTGTTCATGCACCTGGTGATTGAAAAGGAGGAGGGAAAAAAAAAAGGTTAATAGTTCACTATTCAACACCTTTATTATTTGAAATATTCAGCACCACTTTCTGCTCTTTATTCTCCAACCTGCCTGTACACGTTGTTTCTTGCTATCATGCACTCACAGCATTATTGCAGCACCGCCTGATGGAGTGGTGGTGGAGACCAGTCACAGAGCTTCTTTGCCTCTGGTTCCACTCACCCTAAGCAGAGCTGCATCTGTTTAGTGGCAGCTTACTCAGATACTGGCTATGGCAATGCTTTCTGAAAAAGCATGTTGGAATTCTCAGCTGTGGAGTTCCACCTGAACAATTCTTGTGCAGTTCCCCAATGCCCATCTTTTCATAATTAAGCCATCACACTCTGTTATAAATTGTCTCCAACCCAGCAGTAGAGAAATTCTTCTTCTAGAAAGTCAGTTTAGGCTGATAAAATAGTTAGAATTTTTAAATCAGTTTGGGGAAGAATTAACACACATATAAATCTATCCAGATTTGGGTGTGGCTGCCTAGTCTTGATGAATTTTTGTTACATAACTTTTCTGATACACAGATCTCCGACACAAAAGCCCTCTGAAATGAGCTCTCTAAGAAGATAGCTAAAGCTATATAGGGAATCATGATTAATAAAGTCTCCTCCTCTCTTTCCTCCCTCCATCCATCTGGAACAAAACTGTGGCAGACTAGAGAGATATACATTACTTATTTTCTGTCATTATGATCTGGGTGGATTTATTTGGAATCTCTTGAGAGAATGCAGAACAAGCACATTTTGATTTTGCTTTTTGATTCTGTCAGAGAAGCATTTTCTGCTCATATCCCAGAATATGGATTTACGTTTGCTTGTACCCAGGGCAATCAGGAATAACTTTAGGGTCAATAGAAGCTTTTCTGTGCCTTAAAATGTCATTTTTTCTAGATATTGTGTCTAGTGCCTTTGAGGAGTGGGATTGGAGGGTTTCCAGATTCTCACTGGATCACAGCACCAAATTTAGCTCTTAAAGGCATTCAATATCATACTGTTTTCAAAAGCAAAAGAGTGTTAGGGCTCCTGCTTAACCTTTTACTAATGATAGTTTAGACATCTTTCAGAAGGATGAGAAGCACACTATTAATATTATCATTTTACTATCTTTAGTACATTCTTGATATATTCTTCCTCACAAGAAAATGCATGCATACCAGCTCACACAATTGCAAGGTATAAATATTTTGATTAATGCCTGTGTAATGTAACATATATGTTACATTGTTCATCAGTCCTGAATTTGATATGGATATATGAGTAAATTGTCGAGATCATTGAATTTCATTTTTTTCCAGTCACTGTTTTCTATCCCTTCATTCTTAGAGGAGCAGCATTGACTTATGCTCAAGATAATGAAAAGGTTAATGAAACAGAAAAGCAGCCTATTTTCCATCAGTAAAGTATCCATGAACCATGAAGCAATTAGCCAAATATTTGTACTACATCTCATTATAGTGCTATTTGTTCTATACGTGTTTATAAAAGGAGCCTTGTAACCCCTATGCACAGTGTAACTGGGTAAAAGCTGTAATCCAGAATTATTTCTCAATTACTTTAAATTTGGAGATTGTACAGTCTTTTGATTACAAGTGCACCGGTGTGTTTTGGAGCTGCCATTGTAGATGTAGGATTTACCTTCATATGTTACTGACACTGTGATATTTTAGTACACTCAGTAGAAGTGTTCCCTAGTAATTAGTCTATATTAGAGTCTTGATTCATATTCCTAAACAGTCAGTAAATCAATAGACTTTTAAATCAGTAGGAGTCAAACATACTAATATACCTTTTAAAAGTATTTTATTTTGTGATAAGCATTTTTATGATACTTCAGGTTATTTATTGCATCTTGTTACATAATAAGGGGAAGAGTTCACATTCATTCTTCTAGGATTTCAAAAGATACAGCCTGGATTATTATTTTTTAATCCAGCATAGATCAAAATCCAACTGCTGCCACTTGCAAGTACTCATCAGTATACTAAAACATTGTACTAATAAAATATCTGGTAGCACACAACTTCTAAGTTTTTTATGGTTTTTTGCTTCTTTCATATTTTAATCTTTTTCTAAGGCACTCATTTCTTGCAACAATGTTTTGCAGTGGCACAAATTAATTGCAGCACTAAGTACCCTACGGTCCTAATATTTCCAGGCATGCAGCATTGTGTCTTGCTATAAAAGAGCTTCTCTCAGGGTGTGGTAGGTGATGGGGAACAAACTTCTTAAAATTTCATTTTTTCCTCTTCTCCATTATGGGGATTTTTAAAAGCATCCAGCCACTATCTCCAACTTCTTTCCTGACCACTGTTACTCAAACTAACTCTCACTCTCTTTACAACTTCCTCATCAGAAGCTTCTATTTTAGAAAAATGAACTAAGTTACTTTGTTTTAGAGTATGTGTAACCAATTATTTTGTTTTCCTTCATTCAAAGCAACTGCTAGATCAGTCAATCATGCTATGCTGGAAATTAGATCGTTTGAAAAATGCATGATGAAGACAACAAATGGAAGTCAACAGATGACACAGATGATTTACATACCATACAAGTTGCTTATGGTAAAGTAGTAGTTGTGAGCCCATTAAATACTCAGTAGTGAGTGTGGGAAAATACAGCTACATTTTGGCTGTTGCAGAAGTTTCAAACAGAGGGATATAATTCCTGAAATTGTGCATCATGCTCTTCCTATCCCTGCAATGCCATCAGCTGTGAGACGAGCAAGAGCTGGCTTGATGATGGAAATGCAGCTTGCTGTCCTGCCTAGATTTGGACAACAGTAATTATTTTGGTATCAGAAAATCCAGGATAAGCATGTTCATCATCCACAGCAAACAATTTTCCACATCCACAGACAGCAAATTTCAAGGCCATGCAGGAGTGTTCAGTGCCATTACTATCCCAACAGCAACTCTTTTGGGCTCAGACCAGTCTCTACCTCACAAAACTGTAACAGAGATGACACAGAATTATTTACTGTTGGAGCAGGCACAAGCTGGTTTGGCAGCAGAAGTATCACAGGACAATATCCAGATTCTAACTCAACAAGTATTGCTGCTGTTGCTGCAAGAAATCATAGAACTAACAATGCCTACATGTGTTACTCAGAGGTGACCTGCTGGAGCAGAGCAGCAAAAAAAGGCAGATACACACTCACTGTGGCACACATTTTTCCTCACTGGAGCATGAGGACATTGCATAACAACGTGGGCCAATGGTTTGGGCCAGCACCTTCTCCTCCACCACCATGTGAACATGAGAAGAGTCTTTGTTTTCCTTCCTCCCCCACAGAAAGACAAAATTTATTTTCTTTTTAGAAGAAAGTGAGACAACAAATCAGTCATTACTCCAGAAAAATTTAAATAGCTGTGCACTGATATAAAAAAAAAAGTCTAAAATTAATCTCAGAGGAACTACAGGTGCTAGTGTTTTGTTCTTACAACATTCTGTAATTTGTCTGATTATTGAAGCAAAGTGCAACATGCAAGCAGTTTCCTTTGCACTTGACCTTTTGGTCTTGTTGAATACAAAGAACACTTGTATTTTTAGGTAGAAACACTACTTTTGGGGAGTTCTTATTAGTATGTGTTCAGTGTGGCATAGTCCAAGTATCCAGTTTCTGAATTCTTTACTGATAAACTTTGAGATCTTCACCACAGTTAAGTGAACTTAAATCAGTAATGTTCCATATACATTTCTATTTGTTTTCTTTGTGAGCATGTTTGCTTTTGTCTACATTATAAGCCTCTGATAAAATGTTTTCTTTGTAAATCCAGACTTTTTTTGGTTGGCTTTATTGTGTCTTCTGTGTTTTCTTGCTCTCTGAACTCTATGAATTCTATGAACTCTTCCTTGCCTTTTGATACTGGGAAGCCTTTCCCTGGATGTTGCAAGAGTATTCCTTGCTCCTGGAATGGCACTGATCCCTGTACAAAATGGCACTGAGCCCTACACAGCATTGTGGCAGCACTCCTTTGTTTATGTCTTTTGTTTTCTTGTTTCAGATCTCGGCTTTCCCTATGTGGTGAAGAGCATCTTCCATTAGATTTTGTGTCTTTTTTTAAATATCCAAAGGAACATCTATATTCCCTCTGATTTCTGGCAGCTGACCTTCTGTACAGTTTTATTATATCTTCAGACTGAAAAAACAGCCAGGATACCTTTCTTTTTCTGGGGCAGTAGCATCTACTTGTGGTTATCCCCTTGATGACCTAGGCAAAGAAGGGGCATTTCCAAGACAGAGTGACATCTTAAAGCTTGTGAATGTACAGTTCTTTAATCCTTGGGTAGCAGAGTTAGAAAATCCAGCCAGCAGCGCCAGTGTTATGGACACAATGGCACTGCCACGTTGGCGTTAGAGCTGTTTGTGCTGCCAGACACCTTCACAGACCATTGCAATGCACAAGCATCAATCAAAGGATCACATAACTCCAAGGATTGCTATTACTTTACTTGTAGGAGGTCAGAGTTCAGCTGTCAGGACTGAAATTAGACTAGAATACATGTATGCCCTCGGCCAGGCTGATGGAAGATACTTTGCAGCATAAAACATATTTGATATAATTCCTGGAAGAAATCTCTCTCAAGATAATTCCTCAGCCTAGATTTCTCTCTTTAGATGTCCTTGGTTGCTTCATAATCTTTCTTTTGGGGGACTGTTTGATACCAGTCCCCAGGCTGCTTGTGTTCCTATCCCACTGATGGCAGCTCTTGTTCAAAGGACCTTTGTAGCAGCTATTTAATTCTGTGTGGAGAGCAGAAGCTTTTGAAATGGATGGAGTTGTGGTGAACTGTCAGAAAAGAGCATTAAAGAAACACTTTTCCTGTTTTTAGAGTATTGTTAGCATTTTGCATAATTTAAACATTTGGGTAGTCATGTTTTACTTATTTGAGTGCTGCTTACTGTGACATGCCTTGCAGTAGAGCTGTGAAGGGAGCAATGATATTTCAAAATAACCCAGCTTGGGCAATATCAAATTCTGTGAAAAGGAAGTGATCTGAGGGGATTAGGCTATGCTCATACCTCCCTAAAAGTATTAGACAAGAGCAGCAAGTAAAAAAATCAATTTATTTCCTTCTTTCCCTGTCCTTCTTTCTTTGCTATTTCTGCTAGACAGGTCTATCCTCACATCACTGAGTGGGAAGCAGAGATTCTCATGGTTCGGTCGCTATTCCGTGGTTTTGAAAACTGCAGGTGAAATTAGGAAGAAGGAAGGAGCCAGAGGAATTTCAGCAGGGGATGATTTTGCTAGAATTAAGAGTAAACAGAATTGATTGTAAAAGAGGTAAACAGTTTTGTAAATGTAGCTGCATATTCTGAAGGGTCTGCCCAGGACTATTCTTACACTTGTGGCCCTCAGCTACTTTTTGTGAACCAGCATGCTGAAGGTATCTGTATATGGACTAATACATGAACTCTTGCCATTTCACTGCTTATTATAACAATCTAAAAATTAAAAAATAATTAAAAAAAAAAGTTGCCTAAAAGACCTAAGCCTGCCCTCTAGATGATTCATTACTAGTCCTGCAGATAAAATTAGGGAATCTTTTCTTTGCTTTCTGGTTGTCTATTTTTGTGCTTGGGTAACTTGGAGTCCCAGAAGAAAACAGCAACTGATTCTGTTCTTCTTTCAGAGATACCTTTTGACTGAGCTTCCTGATTACAGATTTTTGACAGTGCAGTTCACATAACTTGAACTTGGGGTAATAGATGGAAAATGGTTTAAAGAGAGAACCTGAAGCGTTTCTACAAGCTTGTGGACTGAGGAAAGTCTAGCAGCTGTATTTACCTTCATAGTGATATAAAAGCTGTAGAGGGCCAATGCCAATTGTCTATGTCTCTTCATCTCTTTAATTGCTAAGATATTAAAATTGGGCACTTGCTGTGCAAGGGAACCACAGGAAAACCTTGTGTATGGGAGCTGGACAGGAAGGGTTAGTTATGTAATAATGCAGGGCATCACCTGAATTCAAATCTGTCATCCCTTTGATTTGGCACCATCTTGCTCGATTTCAGATAAAAGCTAGTAGTGAATAAAGTGTGTTATTTTTTACCTGTGGTTGTGCAAAACAGAGTCATGCCTTACTACACTGAGAAACAGCCTAGGTTTGCCCCAGATTTTAGATATCCCATTGGCATGTTTAACTCATGAGTTCAGTCCTTCTGTCACCCTATTCAGTGAGCCAGAGGATAGAGGAGCCACTAGAAAGTCTCTTATTTAGGCTAAATGTGTTTTCTGAACCTTCAAAGTACAGGTCCAACTTGAATGTCATTGGTGCAATGAATTCTGGCATAATCAATCTTTTTACTAGGGCAGGATATCAGTGCTGAGATGATGAGGAGCACACACTCAACTAGCTCATCTTTTTCACCATCCATTTGGATAATAATGCTCTAGAAATCATTGTGATTACTTTGTAATTTCTACATTAAAACTGTAATCTATTTAGCCAAAACTAAAACTTATATTTAACTAAAAAATTTTGGAGAGAAATCAATTTCTTCTACAAAATGTTTAGCATTAATTATATTTAGTTTCCAAAAATAATTTTTAAAAACACCTTAAGTCTCAAATATGTATATTTTTTTTTCTTCAGTTATCAGTTTGAATAAGTTACACACACAAAAGAGATATAATTTTGGCTTCTAGTGCTTCATCTTTGACACTCTTGCTCCTCTTGTGTACTGAAAAAATTGCAGTCAGTCCATTGTGTGCCATTTGGTTTGACAGGGTCAAAACCTTCTGAAAAGCTGGAGCGGTAGGTTGCCATCCCTCTATTGCATCCCTTTGTAGTGGCACCCCCCAGGTGACTGTACAGCACCCTCAGGAGTGAGTGCTGCTCAATTACTCACACACTGATCCTCAGTCTTTGTCCACTTGTTCAGACTGTCTCAATATAAGGATTAAAAAAAATTCATCAAAATGTAAAGTTTCAACATAAGCATGAGACTGAAGTTATGACAAGGTATCGGCAATGGCAAAACTATATGCAAGTCATCAGGCCGAATACATGAAGTAATTAAAAATATATGTATAACTAAATGTATTAATAGCATTTAAACCAAATGTATTAATCGCAGAAAAATTCATGCTTCTGATGAACTAATAGAAAATCTGCAAGAAAAATTATGTGAAAATAGCAAGATCTACATTGTCTTCTAGCTAGTTGTCAGTCCCATTTCAAAACACCTCTCTATAATAGCAACCCAGTCTTGACATAATTGCAGCTCTTTCTTGGTATAAACATTTAAGCATCTAGTGAGATATGGGACACATTTTAAACTTTATTCTCTAAAGGCCTCTAAAGGATAAATCCTTTTAAAATGGATTTAGCATCATCTCAGTTTGACAGATATTTATGGTATAAAAGACTGATCCCACCTGCTATTTTCCTTTGTCAAATAGGATTATTCTTATTCTTGGTTACTTGATAATGCTTTATTAAATGGATTGTGTTCATTTAGACATATAAACTCTATATTCTTTCCCAGATTTCTTTCCTTTATTTTTAGTGTTTGGCCACAGTTAATGGCTTAAATATATTTAGAGTTCGAAATTCAAATAAAATAGGAATGGCAGCTGTCCAATACAGCAGTGGAGCTTAGCATAATGAGCACTAATAAGGAAGATAACAAGTCTATTAGCTGATATTAATTCTTAGACAATGTCTGCAATTAACTGTCAGACAATAAAGAGGAATTTAATGATTGAAAAGGCATTAGTCCAGCTAGTTTATCAATATCTGGTTTTAATTTTAGAAATGTGAATCCTGTTATTTTTAATTACATTTGTTTCTATCTCCTTGAGCACCCCTTTTTCTACATACATATTTGGATGTGGAATTTTTGATTTTTGTCCTCTCTTCATCAACCTTTCTATATTTGTTTTAAAAAGTATGAATGAATGAATGAACCCTTTCAACCACCTCTGTGCATTTCTTCCAGAATTGCTCCCATTTAGCAGCATGGAGTAGCTTCAAGCTGCATAGGATACTCTCAAGAGTATAATCAGAAAAGTCATGTGGTTTTAGAAATAAATTCTATGAGTACAGCAATATATAACCAAGATCTCAAATTCTTAATAAAAAGTTGTGCATGCCTCTCTACATTCCTTAGGTTCCTACAAACCAAGTCTCTTTGGGACTTACACTGGGAGAAGTGCTGTCAAAATCTCCTATTTTGTGTGTTCCAAGATGCTTTCTCCAAAGTATGTGCTTTTATTTTGCATTTCCTCCATGTGTATTATCTTTAATATTACTTTCTTATATCAGAGTGAACACATTTTAATAAAATATAGTGTGTGTTATTCAGAACTTAAAAACCTAACTTTCAATTAGCTGTGAATAGAGGATACTAATATAGGGCAATCCTCAGATCTGGGGAAGAGTTGCCCTTGGTAAGTTATTGTTCCTTTGCACTGTATCCCCAGTTCCATGAAGATTTACAGAAACTTTCAATTTAGTATAAACTGTGGATTTAATTAGTGTTGTTATCCTGTTCAATTACTTATGACATTGCTAATTAAAATTTGAATTAGCCCTGTTGTCTATACTTCCTTACTGAAAAACATTAATGCTAACTATGAAAGTGAGAACTATCTGAGCACTCAAAGTGAGTACATTTTATATTTTTATTATCATGAATGACTTATATGAATGACCAAAATTACCTATTTTTCTTTTAAAATTTTTTGAACAATGACAGCTGAACTCTTTTTTGCATTTTTTATTGAAAATTTTTTTCTGACTTGCTCTGTGGTGATACAAAGGGAACCTTGGATGGTATTTTCAGTGTAGACATGGTGCTGTAAATAGAGAAATATTGCCAAATTAATGAAAAAAGTTATAGAAAATATAGAATAATAGAAAAATGAAAAGGAGATAAATGCAAATGATAAGGACATCCCAAGATTTGATGAGATTTATGCTTGTTTTAGGATGGAAATGGACTGGGGAGCCTGAGTTTTTGATTTTGTGGCATTTAGGCTGCATTTCGCCCTGAATTCAGAATGGTTTAGAAATTATCTGCAATAGTGCTCTTTCTTTTCACTCCCCAGACTTCTGCATCCTCTGGAGCATAAAATCTGTCTTGAAAAGCTTCTCTCTGTTAGAATGGAGAGGTTATATCCCAATTGCAGCTTGCTTTTTTCCCTCTCATAAGACAACCAGAAATAATATCCAATTTCAGGTGGTTTTTCAACCTTTTGGGATTTAGTAAAATTGAAGCATTTTGTTGAATTTTTGCAGAGGTATATTTTTATTAGATACTCTGTCATATCAAGTTATTTCTTGCAAAGCTATGATGTGGACTCTTTTCCTGGTTGAGCAGATACTGCTGTGGCTTGAACAGTTTTAGTCAGAGAATATTTCTCTGTGGGCATGCAGTAAATTATAGAAACATTTTCTGAGTTCATGGCATAACCTGTGATGATAATTCATGTTAATATAAGTTGCAAAAATATTTTTTTTCATGTCTTAATGCTTTACACTCTTATCCTGGAAGCCTAAGGTGCCTTCATAACTATACAATAGAGATTTAGCAAGAATGAACTATAAAAGGTATTTTTTTTTAACATTCAGATCTTGTATAAAATAATTGTATAAATAAGGAAGAATTGATTTGAAAGTTGTTCAGTGTTTTTGCTAGGAATATTTATTTCCTTACCCACATAGAGCAAACGTCCTTGAAGTTTTTGTTAAGGGGATGCCTATGTATCAATTTTGCATTAGTTCCTCCTTTTTATGATAGGGTGGTAACACCGTGGATGTTAGGGGAGGGGAAAGGGGAGATCACTAACATTTCCTCTAAGTGTAGGACACAGCCTGTGACACACAACACAACCCCATTCAGACAGCCATTTTGACCAGTGAGCATTGAATCAGTCCTCAAAGGTATGTGATATACATCTTCCAAAGAGAACTGTGATGAAAGAATAGATAAATGCAATGCCAACCAGCTCCACAGCTGCTTATTCCCATGCTTCCAAAGGTAAAAGAATGGGCATCAGAAATGAAAACACCTTTCCATCACTGACAGGATTGTGTTGTGTAGACAGGTAAAGCCACCTCCACTTGTTTTTGGCTTATTAAGTCCAGACTACTGTATGCCCTGTTTGCCAAAGCACTATGCACTGAGAATTCATGCTAAATTCATTTCCATTGACCTTCTGTCCTGTTAAAAGTTTGCATTTTATATGATTCTTAATATTTGCTTTAGAATTTTTATTTTCATTTTTTCCCTAAATAGCTGGGTCTCCATGTGACTGTATTAAGGTATTTTGTCTCAATGTATTTTGCCCCTCTTGCAAGCAGTTCAACCAGTACCTGTCTTTCTCATTTAGGGTGTTTTCCAGGAGAGATATCACTGAAACGTGTCTTAATTTTTTCAGTCAAAATTCTGTAAAGTATCAAGTAAAACGCTTTTACATGTTGAAATATGGTATGTATGGACATGGTTTTCTTTTCCTTTGTCAGCTACCAAATTTAAGGTAATGAATAAATTGGTATTTCTCTAAAAAAACCCCAAACATTTTCCATAGTATAATTGACTACTTACATGCCTAAGTTTTAATTACTAATTAAATCCAATACAATTTTTTCTCTGACTTTCTCTGATTCTTTTCTTGCCTGGTGATTGATGCACCTGATTGTTGCTGTGTTAACTGACACGCAGTTAGTCCATTTACCCTTTTCAAATATTGGCACAGCTTTAGAATGAGGATTTCCCTAGTAATACCTATTTGTATTAAAAATGAGAATGCTTGCTGGAGATTCATCTTAGTCAGCTCTTTTACTTTTTAGAAAAATGGTGTCTGTTCAGTTCTTTTGTGCAAAATAAGCTGTCAGGTGTTTGTAAAGATTTTTGTGATGGTTTGATACTGTAAAATGATACAAAATATAGAGGATATGGTTCTTGCCTGAAAGATTTTACAAAATACATTACTTGTCAGTCATACATATTTGCACATACCTACAAACACATCCTTTCTTCTCCATGGGGAGAAACAGTGATGTTACATTCTCTCTCTCACCAGAGAGATAAAAAAGGGACTGACAAGAGAAGTCTCCTGCTCATTAAGTAAATTGCATGCTGAGCACCATTTCAACAAACCTGGAATAATCCTCTTGTTTTCATGCCCTGAGAAAATTGTCTAGGTTTTTAGCATTTCGTAGTTTATAGAGTAGTTTCCAGAGCTGTTGACTGGTTTCTGTGTTGCTGGAGTTGGGACTTCAGTGGGCCCACACTTGCTCCCTAGCTGCAAGTCAGCAGAGACTCAGCAGCCCATTGGGAGCATGTATATTTTATGTCTAGATGAGAGCAGGCTTCCTATGCATTTATTATGCACTTAATTTGGTGTGACAGGTGGCATTCATTTTGCAGTTGTGACTTTTGAGAAAACGAGCCCTTTCAGTAATTGCCAGAAAGCTTTACATTTGAGCTGTATCACTCAGAGTTTGGTACAGGTAATCCATTCATGGATTGGCCTGGCACACATTACAGAAATCAGCAGAAAATTTGGATTCAGAGTGAATCCAATGTACCAATATAATGTGTCTAATGTAAATGCAGAATTAAATATCCAGTAAGCAATAGGGAAGTATAATTTGCTTTCCAGGTGGGGAACTATTACCAGATCCAATATTGTATTCAGTCTTCAAAGTAGTTCTAAGTTAATTGATATGAATTATTCTTAAAATAAAATGAAATATTTATTTCTTAAAATGAAATATTCTTAAAATAAATGGATACAAAACCATTAACCAAATACAGTATCCATAATAATTTATGTTGCAATTAATCAGAACAATATCGTATGGTGAATTTTTAGGGCTGGTTTTATGATGGAACTGAGTCTTAGAAGTTGTTTGATGTCATCTTTACTTGCATATCCAGTAGGAACTATTCAAACAAAGATTGGATCTAGCACGTTATCATCTCTCTGAGCTTTCATGCATTTAGTTACTTTGAAATTTCTGTAAGCTTTGGCTAAAACCTGAAAGAGGAGGAAGGTAGAAGAAGGGCAGGGACAAAACAGTGTCATGTTGAGACACTGGTATAAATTTTGTACTCTAACCTCTTTCAATGCTTGCTGTCTCTGTAAAGTGGAAGCTGGAGACAAATGTTGGTGAGTGACCACCAACATATCCAAAAGACTATGCAGCTTCCAAATGAAAAGCAGAAAAACCTTAAAAAATTAGATCTCTTCTGCAAATTGTCGTTGAGCATTTTATGACCATATAAAAACAGAGGTTCTTTATGACTGCAAAACCAGTTCTGGACGGTCTCTGTATTCACATTTATTTCAATCTTTATTCTATTTTGGCACTTAAATTGTATCTTTACAATGTAGTTTATAGAGCTGTCTGAACAAGAAACAATTAATTTCTTGTTGAAGTTCAGAAAAATTGCCTGGTGTGTTATGCCACAAACTGCATCTCTAATCCTTAAAAAAAGAACAGTGTGGGCAGATGATTTCACCTAAATGAAGGTTTTTTGGGGGAAGTCAGGGGACTCCATGTGGGTGTAATGATCTACATTTATGCACCTGTGGACCTCAAGACTCAGGAAATTTAAGGCATTAGAAGCTCTATTTGCTTGAGTATTTCCATTAATTTTAGTAAGACTATTCACAGTAACAACCACCAAGCTCAAAAGCAAATCAAGATCAGCCCCTACAGTATTTAAAAGTTTGTGCAGTTCTGGCACCTTTGCCACTGAACTTTTTTATTTTATTCTTGCATAAACAAAGGATGCATCTGAAAGTGGGTCTGAAAGCAGTGGTCACCTCTGCGGGATGAACATCTGTTGAATGCACAAGGCCATAGATCCTGTGCGTGCTTCTGTCATTTGTCACTTTTCTCCCCTGCCTCAGGAAAAGCCCAAGGACAGTGACAGTGATACCTGTTGGGAAACAGATGATCTCTCAATGCTGACAACTGTTCTGTAAAATCCCTATTATGGATAACCTTGCCATACTATTTGACTTTGCAAGGAGCGTCTGTCCTTTCCTAAATTGAATGATTTGATGGAAATTGTCATTCTTAATATGTTTACCTTCCATTTAATGAGCAATCCCTTTATGAAGGATGAAGAGAATGCAGCCTCGTACATGGATTTTGTTACAGTTCATCAAAGAAAATCCCCTTGCAATGTCAGAGCTCCTCTGTGGCAGGCAGCACCAGGAGCTGTAAGTACCTACCATGGAAGAGGGAATTGTTTAAAATCAGTGAGAGAAGATTAAAGGGAGAAAAAGTCAAACTAGAACTTATCTAAGGCCAGGAAATGCCTCAAGGTACTTTCTGTGGAATTTCAGTATTTTGCACTGTCTGGTAATATACTGTATGAGGTCTTCCAGTAGTCAGGGCTTCTCCTCCCCTGGAACCCTCAAGCCCCTTTTCCTATTGCCTAGGCTTCATCATCATGCCAATGTAAAGACAATAAAAAACATTTTTATTCTGCTTTCATGAATCTTCTCTGACCAATTTCTGCCTTTCTATTGCGGTTAAAATGCAGTTGGTGGCAGAATCTGTGTTGCTGATTATAGTTTTGAATGACCCACATATCCTTTGGCTAGTCAGTAAGTGAAAACAGAAGTCAAACAACTGTAAACTATAGACAAAAATCTATTTTATGGCCAGGGAACATGTGACGTGCCATATCGTTGCCTGCCTTTTACAGTCCATTATTCCAGTGAATGATTTCCATCAATACAAATGCTTCTGCAAAATTCAATTTCATTACTAAACTGTGGTCAATATCCTGGTCACAAGAACAGGCAGCCAGAGTCTGTGGCCATCACATGGAGGGCTCCATGTTTGTTTTGGGTGCTGGGGCCATGTGTCTTGACAATTTCAGTGACAAGACAAGTTTGATGTGCTATTCAGCAAGGGTCAACTCTCATCTTCTCTCATGTGGAGCTAGAAAAACACTTAAAAAGCTATGTTTGATTGAAATATCTTTACCATGGCTATTTATTTCCTGCATCTTTAACTCACAAAGAATTTACGTGACTGTTCAATCTTCTCTAATTCCTGACCCACACTTTTTTTGTTTGTTTTTCTGTAATGTAAAATATGTAATCAGTGCTGCATTTTATAGTGAAAAAAACCTGTATGAATTCTGGTACTTAGAGACAATATTTCCTTATATTTGATTGCATATTTTAGACACTTTTCAAAACGCTCATTATGAACTCTTCATTTTATTTTCATTCCTAACACACTTAATTCGAAAGAGGAAGGTATCTAAGAAATATCAGATAAAATTTCTAATGGAAATTGAAGTGATTCTAAAAAAATAACATTCATGTATCAATAACAAATCATAACCCCTTAAAAATGAGGGCTACTTTTGCTTTTATACAGACTTCACATTTACTAGGAGCATACTTTTTGTTAAGTGCAATTAGTTACACATTAAATTGAAGTAAGGTCTCTTTTCAGTTACTATGGCCTCAGATTCAATTTGCTTTTTGGAGGTGATGTTGGAAATAGCAAGCTGAGTTATTTCTGTATTTTCAAGGGCTACTGGAAATAGTAGAGACAGCCAGGTGAGGAGGTTAAAATAAGGATAAAACAATTGCTTGGTGAAGCATGATACACAAAAGAAAAAGAAATAGGTTTTTGCCTTTTCCAGTAGATTGAAGCAGTTTCATGTTCAAAGCTGGTGCAGAGAAAATCACTTGGGATCAAGAAGGGAGTTTTTGCATTCTAGGGAGAACATAATCTTCTTCGTTTACTTTCTTTGTAAGAATATTGAAATTTCTGTTTACAATCCAGTGTGAAGCAGCATAGAACAATTTACACCAGAAAAACAGTGGGAAACTAATGGAAGTGAAAGCCATTCTCTGAAAAGGATTCTCAGCTGAGGACTGATGGGAGTTTTTTTAACATGTGCATGTGTGTCTTTGCAGTGCTACCTAAATAAGTCATGTCAGTCAGTCTTCTTCCAAATAGAAAAATGCTTGCAAAACAATGGCTGTATGTAATTGGTAGCAACTGGAAACAGCCTGGAGTCCCAGAAGCCAGAAATATAAAGGACTTGAAGAAAAAACTGCTCTCCTGTTCTGAAGGAAAAGCCAACTTTTCCTTTAGTTTCTTTCAAAGCAAAAATTTTGCACAGTCACATAGGCTACCATTCACCAGCCTTTGCACTGAAACTTCCCTAAGACTTTGTTTTCCAAGCATGGTTTTCCCTTGAACTCCTCCTAAATTTTCAATTCACTGTATTTTTCAAAGGGCTTTTGTTGTTGTTGTTGTTGTATTCTGAAGTATCTAACAGTAGACAGCTACTCTATGGTGGTGGTAATCTCATGGTTGTATTTGCTTACTTCGTGTGGAGTAACAGTGACATCCAGTGGTTGGTTATTTCAGCCAGATGTATAAATCACTATTCCAGGCAGTATTTCAGTGATGCACTTCTCCCAGTGCTTCCCTTTTAGGGGTTCCTGTGGGTGGGAGATGAGGGGAAAGAGAAGTAAAATTTATAGTGTGAGAGATTTACTCTGGGAATTTCAGCAAGTGTTGTGCTGAAGTGAGAGAAAAGTATTTGTGATTTTAAGTTAATTTTTTTTGGTGTTAATTTCTGTGGTTTAAAATCAGTTCATGTAGCACTGGAAGGTTGCTTCACGACATTTTGAATTTTACTTTGAAGTTCACAGAATCATAGAATATCTCTACCACATAACTATGCAGCTGTGCACATAAAAGAAGACATTTTCCTTTGCCATCTGCAATTAATAATCTTGTCATTGAAAGAGAGAGAAGATAATGTGAAGAATTTCTCATCTCTTTTCTTTTCAGTATGACATATGTTTATTCTAATGACTTGTGAAACTAAAGCATCTGTTGTTATATATAAAATAAGCATCCCAGTAACTGCATTCATTCTATACTGTGCAACTTGTTGGACCATTTTTTGGTTGTCAAATCTTGAATGAAGCTCTTAAGAATGAAAAGAAACTTTTATTGTTCATCTGAATCACTCATGTTGAAAGGCATCTGAACACAAATTCTTTACAGTGTGTTACTGTGCAATTTTTCTTGTAGGCCGTATTTGCTTCCATTCTAAATAGATGATCTGTCAACTAGAAATGTAAACTCAAATAGCTTTTATTTTATATACATATATATATATATGAATCACTTATTTTCACTCTTGTCTCTCATTCTGTAATAGTCTCTTCATAAGCTCTCAGTAGTAATTATTTCTTTGATCAGTAAGGAGAAAGAACAGTGGTGGTACCTCTACACCTCCCTTGTTGAATGCTAAAGGTTTTTTGTGCACCCAGTAAGAAATCTTTGCTCTGAAATGCAAAAGCATTTGAAATCGTGTCTAAGCTTTGAAAAGGTTGAAGTGCTACTGTACGGCTTTTGAGTTATGGCAGGAATCATTCCTGAAACAGTGCTCACAGTGATTAAGATAAGATAGATGGCAATGCCTACAGAGTAGTAAAGAAATGCTTCTTTATGGTCCTCCTTGGTGTTGTGACTGAAGAAGTCAACACATTGTAAATCAAAACAGGCAATGTCCCCATAACTTCAAGCCAAATGCTGGGAAGCCTGTGAATTTTATTATGAGCTAAGTAAATAAGAAACATTGATTTAATCTTGAGAAAGTAGCAGTATGTTTTCATTCTTTCATGTTTGTGTATTTTCCTGCTTCCCTAAGTACCCTGGTTCCAGTAGTCCATGATGAAATTCCTTGTTATAGGTTATGAAGGAAAACTTTGAACAGTAAAAGCCCTTGTAGACATTTCAAAATCTGGTGATTTGTGACCAATCTCTTCCAGAGTTAAAATGTACAATACTTTTAAGTTAAAGGCTGAGAACTGTCAGATTTCCTGTGAAGTCCCCTAAGGCTGGAAATAGTGTTTTCAGCCATGTGTGCAGTGAAATATTTACTGTGGAGGTGTCTGAGGAGACATGTCAGCAGTTGTTTGGGGAAAATCTTGTGTCTGTCCAAGCCTTTGTAAAGGTGCAAGCTGATCTTAAAAAAAAAAAAAAAAAAGTCTTTTTTAGCCCTTCGTTGGTGCAGTTGGATGTTTAGCTTAATTTTATAGATCTCTTTCAATTCAGAATTTAAGGGGAAAATGGTGTTTGCTGTTCTTGGCTTCAGTTGTCATTAGGATGTGAATCCTTCAGTGCAGTCAGGTAGGTGAGCTTGTGGGGAGATGCACTTCAGGGCTGATTTGCTGACGTGTGAAAAAGAGGAGAGGTGGTTGACTTGCTCCAGTACTTTCAGTGTAGATGGAGATATCTGTCTAATGAAATTCTTTCAACATGAAGTGTACGTTTCTTTAAAAGTTACTTCACAGCATATCATGCATAGAACCTGTAGTCTGAAAAAGCACTTTTCTTAATTACAGTGAAATTAATACTTTGAATAAAAGGGGGTTTCCATTTGCATTTCATCTCTGGCTAGTTAAAATTGTCTTCTGCTCAAAACACTGTCTTATTTTCTGATTTGGAAACCAGTTGCAGCATTCCAATTCATTTCAATTCTTGCTTAGTAAAAAGTGAAAGCAGTGAAATGCAAAAGGCTGTTAAGTACCAAGAAAACATCTTGTGAATTGTTTTTAGTTAACAACAACTGTGAAAAGGGTCACTGAATTTCAATATATAGATACAATTCTGACTTAATAAGCAAGAGCTCTTGCTAATCTGTTTAATACCAAAGCTCTCTTATCCAAATCTACAGTGGTTTCAATCCAGCATTACTAGAACAAGTCATAATTTAATAAACATGTTTGGTCAGAAGGTCATTAGAGGGATTTTTAGGTTGCCTCAGTGTATTTGACTGGTTTTTCCTGACTTCTTTGCATCTCTGTAGCATACAGGCTGTTATTCATTTGGTCTGTTTCCAAGCTGGCATCTCTAAAACACAGTTCTGTCTGAACCTTTTTTTTTTTGTCATGGAAAAAATTCAGATATCTGTTTCTTTCTTATTTTAACCTTGAGCTTTGATCTTTAGTGACAGTTCAGATTTAAAATCACTTCCTACTGGATCACATCAGTAGGATGATTGAAGGGAGTTGGAACCCAAGCTGTTTACTCGGCTGGCCATCAGAAAGTTTCCCTTCAAGGGAAGCATTTCAATTAATGTTACACAAACCACAATGAGAGTGGAGACCAGCCTAAAGCCATATATATGGGTGTCAGTTAAAATCAGATGTCAAACATGGCTTTTAATTACAGACCTACAGCTGCAAACTGGTGGTATTTGAAGCATGCTGGTGATTTCAGCTTCACTTTGGCAACCCATGATATCTGGAAGTGAAGTGAGAGCCTACAGGTACAGGTTTATGCACAGGCTCCATGTGCTTCTAACTGTGAACATGAAAGGTTTGTTTGCTCATCAATCAGAAATCTAAAGAGTAAACAGACTTCTGTTCTCTTCACTGTATCTTTAAATGATGGAAATGGCATTCTGGAGAGGGTGAACACAGGGTAAAGATGCCTTAGAGGTCTTCCAGCTCCTCCAGCTGTTTCCTCTATATATCCTGCTTGTGACCACAAGCTCACCCTTTGGGCAGTTCTTTTTGGAGAGCATGTTAATGTTTGAGCCTATAATTTCTTTTTATTAATTTTTTGTATTTCACCTCCTGGTTATTCACAGATTTCAGTCTCATCTGTAGAGTCCTCAATTTATCAAGACAAATGTTTCTCAGATTTCTTAGATTACTTTTGAGGCACTTTTGAACAGTGATGAAAAAAAGGACCATCATGATTTCCAGACAAGGGTGAAAAAATTGCCAAGTTGACATTGATATGGTATTGTGGAATCTTTCAAATTTAATTGTTTGACTAGTTTGAATAAATTAAAAGAATGAAAGTTCAATTCAGATGGAAATTACAATATTATTCCAGGTAGAAAAAAATTCGTCTTTCCTTTCTGGGTTGAGTGTTCTATTTACTCTTCCATTTAGCAAGCATCATAGTAGCACACCACTTTTTTAGCTTAGTGATAGATGCTTTCTATAACACTATTCTCAATATTTGAGTTTTTACTTTGGCAAACAGAAAAAAATATTTTGTTCAACAGCAGAAATTTACAGACAAAAATATGTAATTTCCAATCACAGGCAATTTTCAATTTTTGTATTCAGACTTAATAAGCAATTAGGTGTTTTACATTTTTCAAATTTGTCCAAAACAAAAATATTTTTTTATTTGAATTCTTGCTGCAGTTTGAGGATCACAGCAGCAATGTGCCTGAAATATTTAAAACCTACCATTGCTGAAGCAAAACTATGTCTGAAGGCACAAGAGTAAAATCAGCCTGACATGGTACCTTGAACTGCACCTTTCTAAGCAAGGGTACCTGTGAAGCATTACTGCAAACTGCAAAGTCAGTCAGCAAAAACTTTAAAGCAAAGAATGTTTAGCTACATAAAGGGAATCATAGAATCATAGGTTGGAAGGGATCTTTGAGATCATCCAGTTCCACCCCTTTGCCATGGGCAGAGATTCCACTCACCAGACCAAAAATAGTACTGAGAAGTATCTGTAATAGATTTAATTTTTGGTAGTAAAGAGATTTATAAGCAAGAAATTAATAGTTTTGTTAAAATTTTGGTAGTCTTGTTCCCCTGCAATGCATATTCCATTCATTTCCAAAGATTAGCACACCAGAAATTTGGATAATCACTGTAAAATTTAGCCCCAAAGACCCCATTTCTGTACAGCATACCTTTGATAATTATAATCCAGAATTATTTCTTGGGCGTTTCTGGATGCATTCTTTGGAGCCCATGCAAATTGAAGAGCAAAACGCTTGTATTTGAAAATATAGTATATTCTTTAATATGGAGTTTTCCCATGAGAACTGTTTTTCTATTTGTATAGAGATGAGCATGTACTATTTACACAAATATTTCTCTTCAGTGTACCTACCTGCATGTATCTGGAGAGAAATAGTCTTTTAAAGCTCTCAATTATTTCCCAAGAATTATAGAAAAGTACTTTGGACTATTTGAATTCCTTGTTATACACAGCTGAACATATTTTTTCATTTCTTTTTCATAACTTGTTTGAAGGAGGTGCTGATAAAGGTTAGATAAAGTGTTAATTGGATTATAATGTATTTGTGAGAGAGATGAAGAGGGAAGACCAAGTTCTTTCTCTGAAAAAAGAGTGGAAGTGACTGCATGTCCCAAGCTATGATAATGTAATTAATTCAAGTAATTACAGGGCATTTCACTTACAGGAAAAGTTTTATTGGGTCCTACTTGAGCTCTTTTGCTCTACTGTAATGACAAACAGTGTCTGCTAATTAAGTTTATTAATATTTAACTCGGTGTTTCTCACTTAAGAGCAATGCTTATTGTCATCAAGCTGAGATTCAGCTGCCTGTCTCCCATTTTTGTCACTGGGCCGTAGTGGTTTTAGGAGATGCTGTGGTAACATACAGTGAGCTCAAGAGCTGCCAAACAACATTTAGGTTAGTTTAAACTAAACTGTTCTTTAGAAAGCCTGCAAATTCAGATACCTAAAGTGTGGAAGATCAGGCATCCTCATTCAGGTCTTCTATTGAGTGGGGGGGTTGTAGTGACACAGGAGTTCTAAGTTTTTTCTGTCTTCTGAAAATTGTTGTGGGGTTTTGTTTATTTATTTATTTGTATATTTAGTAAGTAGAGATGTTTTATTGTCAAACTATTTTAAATAAGTAGCTAATTTTGACTGTGCTGTTCTGAAATGAAAATTACTGCAAGTAAACAACTGTGATCTAGCAAATCTTTTGACAGTAGAAAAATCTAATATGCCAAATCTGTCAGTTGTTTAAATCAGGGTAAATGGCTTTATAATGTGATATCAAATTGCTGTAGAGACTATTGTCCCCTGTTTGTCAACATGCCTGGGCAGTATATGTGAGAGCACCCAAAGCAGATATGATTTGTCTCATATGAATGTAAATAGCATTGCTGTGCTGATCTGGGGTCACTGGGGCGTTCTCTGCTCCTGGGAAAATCCCTTACAATTAATTAATCTGGTGTACGCTCATTACAGTTTCAGAAGAGGGATGCAGTTTCCAGCTAAACCCATGGTGAGATTAGTCTGGAATTTGTCAGGTAAGGCTGGGACAGTTTTGCACTGTGACCAGGAGGACTTTTGTATCTGTGCTGCTTTGACCACCTTGTGGTCTGAGAAGCTGGTTCAGACACTTTTGTATAGGTTTGGGTTCAAAATCTTTTCCAACCTCATCCCTTCTTGATGAAAAGCTGAGGTGAACAGGAATATTTTTCAAATGTAAGTAATCAGTTGAAGTGGGCTTTTTAATTGCTACTTCAGTGTAGTCCCACCACTCTGCTTCTTATGCTTGCTATGACCTTTCCAGTAGTTTCACATTTATGCATAACATTTAAGAAAAGATTACTGATAATGGTAAGTAGTAGGTATGTGGTGATAACTGCCTGCCCAAGAGATTGAAAGGGCAAATTAATACCAACTGAGGAATACCATGATAAACTTAGGACCAGTCCGTGAAGAGGAAATAATGATAATTAGAAGCTCCCGAAGTATTTGTCTCTGAAAACTACAAGGCAGGAAAGGAAAAGAAGTCAGGAGTAATGAAAGCAATGAAATAAAGCTACTAATGATGATGAGCTGTCAGGTGAAATCCAGGTTGCAAAATTATCCACCATTGCTGATGAGTGGCAGTTTGAGGAAAAAGCAGCAGTTTTTTGGGCTGGTGCCAGCTCAGATGTTACCAGGACCAGCCAGTGACATGACTTTTGGGAGTTGTCCTTCTTCCAAAATATGCATGAGTTGACTTTAAGAATGTTGCCCTTTTTCTCTGTATTTTACTGCAAGAAATGGATATTTAAGTGAAATATTCTGCCTAAAGTTTCACCAGTAACACTGCTTTCAAAGCTAGGTTGCTGTGAGCCAGAAACAAGGTGGAGATGAAGAGCATGCACTTTTTGATAAAATGCATAAGCACACAGGTGGGACTCAGAGAGCACCATTAGTGAAGGGGGACTGATGAGGAGGAGTGAGCTCCTCTGTGCTTGGATTTTCATGCAATCGCCATCTCTAGAAAACCACATATTTTAAAATGTACTTAATAAAATTAATTTATAATCATTGTTTTATTCAAGCTTCTATCTAGAAGATAAATTTTATGTCCAGAAAGAATCTCTATCTTTCAATTAAATCACAGTATCTCATGTCTCTCTCAACACACTTGCCTGTGCATGTTGGTATCTGAAATACTGAGCAGTGCTCATCAGTGGATGATTAATAGGATGTTTTGTTCCAGCAGTATGATTTTTTCTAGAGACAGTTCTAGTTGATATTAAAGTCAGTGACCAGAGCAAAAACTGGTGTCAGTTCCTGTTTGGCTGCCACACATAAAAGAAAGTGTTAGTGATGCCATACAATTGTGGAGCTAGCTTTTGCTTGCATGGAATAATTGTTTCTTTAGGTAGCTTGTGTACTACAAGTTTGGAAGATGAGGAGAGATGTGTTAGCATAGACCTCTCCCAGTCCGTGTGCTGCTGCATGTCCTGCAGGGAGCAGATACTGCCTGCTGTCTGGCTTCCCTGTCACCTGCAAGCAGTGACCAGACTGCTGCCCGGGACTTCCTATTTGCCTTGGACTAGCTCACAGGTTTCCAGTCCTTGTGGACTGAGCGTGTTCCTCTTCTCCACCTTCCTAAAATTGCATGCATGTGATGCGCTACTAAATAACAATCTAAAAGGTAAGTAAATGATCCTACAAAGTAAATTGTGATAACTGTTCTATTTAGGCTGTTGGGGTACTTGGCGTGATCCATCTAACTCCTTTATAAGAGAATAGGGATCCAGTTTTACATCTCCTGTAAAATTAATTACTCTTAGTGTCTTGGAAACACTTCCAAGGCTGCAGTTGCTATGGTGATAGATGTAGTATGGAGATGTAGCTAGATTGCCTGAGCAATCCTAGCCAATCATCTTTAAACTTCACTTACCATAAACCAAACAACTGTCATTTGTTGTTGTTTTTTTTTTTCTCTTTCTTTCACAAATTGTATTATGCCTGATCCTATAATTGAAACCTTGTGGGCTGTATTCGTAGGGCTTGAGGACAAATCCTATTGTATGGACCCTATGGTCTCTCTATCTAAACACAGTCTGGACTGTGAGCCAATGATTATTTCATATACTTTTTAAATAGTTACGTATACTTTTTTGATAATTAGTTTATTCTAACATATCGGGATATTTCTGGATTTTTCTCTGTTGCAGTATGCACTAAATGAAGCTGAGTAGTAAACACCAGCACCACTTCAAGCCTTGAGATGCCTCGATGCCAATTGTTTTTAAGTGCTCACCCAGTATTTTTATTTATAGAGAAGTATCTGTGCTAGATACTGATGGATTGCTGGCAGCATAGATCCCTGTGATACTAAACACAAAGAGACATTGTACATTCATTTGTATAAGTTACATGCTACTTATGGTTATATACATGCTACTTATGGTTATAACACTTGGTCACATGTTTTCAATTCAGTATTTTTTCCACATCCAGTAGCTTTGGGGTTTTTTTTCTGAACTTCAGCAATTAGCATGAGATGATTGTCCTATGAGATTGTTCTATGCATTCTTTATGACCAGTACAAGAGAATTAGTCTTACTTATCTTCAACTGATAGGTTGCAAGGGATCTCTCTGTGGAGGTACATGAGTCTCTCAACAGGCTACGTAAGACTTGATAGTTAAAGTTATGCTTTATATCCACTGCTACTGGATATATATATTGTAGTGTAGAGGGTATTTCCTATGTTCCAGGAGGATGTAGTTACAGTAGTTATACCCTAAACAGACCAGGACATAGAATCATAGAATGATTTGGGTTGGAAGGGACTTTAAAGATTATCTAATTCCAATGCCCTCCGCCACAGGAAGGGACACCCTACACTAGACCGGGTTGTTCAGAGCCCTGCCCAACCTGGCCTTGAACACTTTTAGGGATGAGGCATGCACAATGTCTCTGGTCAACCTCTTATACCTCATCCCTCTCACAGTAATGAATTTCTCCCTAATATCTAATCTAAACCTACTCTCTTTCAGTTTAAAGGCATTCCCCCTTGCCCTATCACTAAATATTCTCGTAAAAAGTTGGTCTCCACATGTCTCATTGCCCACCTTAGGTACTACAAGGCCCCTGGAGGGTCTCCCTGCAGCCTTCTCTTCTCCAGGCTGAACAACCGCAACTATCTTGGCCTCCTGTCTTCATAGTAAAGATACTTCAGTACTCTGATCAGCTTCAGGGACATGTTCTGGACTTGCTCTAAGAGGTCCATATCCTTCTTATGCTAGGGACCCCAAAGCTGAACACAGTACTCAAGCAGGGACTCATGAGAGTGGAGTGGAAGAGAAGAATCACCTCTCCTGATGCTTTCAGTGTTCCTGTTCTTACTTGGTGTTTTTTTATCTCTCTGGCATGAACAGAGGGTTTTTTCAGTGACAGCTAGTATCAAGTAATTAAATCCTTTCTGAATAGTTAGTGTGGATTATTTTTCTTAAGAAAAATAATTTTCTTAAGGTTATTTCCTAGAAGACTGAAGCTGAGCAAGAGACTTTGCAAGAAAAACAAGAGTTGGAGTTGGAGCTCAGCAGTGGGGAGGCAGAACAGCACTGAAAGGTGCTCCCCAGGGCTGCAGCAGGAAGCCTGCCCTAATGTAGGTCATTGCCTAGAATGAAACTTTTCCTCAGGGCATCTGCGTAAAAAGAGACAAGCAGGAAAATTTGGCTGATGCAGATGTAGTCTGAGGAAATAATAGATTTACAACCACTGTTCTAAACAGCATCATCCAAGGCCACCCAACAGCTCTTTAATATTGAGGCATAAGCAGAATTCTCAGTGAATAAATATTCTGCAATGATTGTAGTTAGCAATACATGAAAAAATATCCTGCAAAGAATGTAGATAGCAGTACATAGAGGCAAAAAAATCATCGGGAGCAAGGACATGCAGCGAAAGCTGTGCACTGGTAATATGTTTTTAATGTCTTTGCTGCTAAAAGCTTTAGACAGCTGGATAATGACTCATCAGAAAGCCTCTCGGAGTAATTCCACAGTCCTGTGAACCCCTAGATTTGGGCTTTTTTCCCCCCTAAAAAATGCCATCAGCTATTTAGTTTCACATTGGTTGGCCAAGCAGCATGGATTAGCATGGGAAAAAGTCAAATAATGAGATGTTTTATTTTGTCACTGTGCTTGAGAATATAGGACAGCTGGCAAAATGTGTCAGAGTGCGATGCTTTGCTCCAGGAGTTCCACGAAAGTATCGCTTGGCAAGCGGCCACACAGGCACTCAGCACAGCATCTCCTCCGAGGGCCGGGCAAATCTGCCCTGTGATGATGGAGGTTTCAGGGAGAAGATGCTGGTCCTAATCAAAGCCAGGACTCTGAATTTGTGAAAGTATTTAATTAAGACTAGCAGTAAGCCTGCTGGGTAGTACAGCAGTTAGTTTGCCACTCTTAGGGTGTGAACAATAATTTTCATTTCATTTATTTACCCTAGTCTGCCAGGAGTGAGATCAAAATGATCTTTTACACAGTGAATGAGATACAGAATTGTTATTCTCACAAAATGCACTTTGAAAATGTCTAAACACCCCAGAAAGAGATCAAGTTTTTTTCTTCATAGAGTTAATAGCATGTTATCCACTTACATTTATTCTGGATTAGGGCAGGAGAGCTCAGAAATTTGCAGGACAGAAACCTCACTTTGCTGCTTATATACTTGGTCTAAGAGTGGCTCTATTTTTGCAATAGCCTGCTGTTCTCTTATTTCTTTAACTGTAAATTGTACACACCTGCACTCTGATTTGCTTCTGATCTGAGAATTTTCTCCTTATGTGCTTGACAAAAAGATGCTCATTTGCTCCCTCCCACACTTTCAGAATAACAACTTTGCTACTTTGTCTTGTTTTTTGTGGAGTTTTTGTTAGCTAAATCTGCTCTCAAGCATTATGAGGTGATTGTCTCCAAAACAGTAATTTTTCTGCACTAAAAAATTATAATAAAGATTGGCTACCATCCTAGTCTCTGACTGAAAGTCAGTGCAAAGCTTATTTCTCTATGTACTGCTGCACATATGCTGCAAAATCCTTGACGGGCTTCATATCCTAGGCACAAAAATTATCACGGTAAAAATTTAGTTTTTTGGCTGTGGAAAAGACATCAGGAAGGGTCCTGCACTTTTCCATCCTATTGTTTCCATGTCTCCGCCGCTGTCTGAACAAAGTGATGCATAGACAAGTCCGTATTTTCCCATCCATTTTATTCTTTAGTGTTGCTATGGGTAAAGTGATGGTATTTAATAATAAAGTAATTTTTATGGACATCTTGGAATCAGATTGTCACATGGGTGATGAGTCCGGGGCCCAGTTGGACTGGGTCCTTTCAAAGGCTATGTTTCCCAGTAGTCCCAGGCTCAGGTGATGCCCTCACCAAGCCATGGAGAGGTGCAGGACATTGGAAGTGACATTAAGGGATTTGATGAGCACAGGTTGGAAGGGGCTGCAGGCACATAGATGAAACAAGAGTGGCACAGAGAAGAGTAAATAAGATAAGGTAAGCCCAGAGTGTTAAGCAGGCTTAGAAAGATTTTATCTGAGTGGGTATTTTAGAAGATGCAAATATGGCTTTGCTTTTACTTCACAGGGTTTTTAATCTCAGGATCTGTCTTTGCTTATGTTGCAGCAGGAAGGTGGGAACAGGAGCATTTATTCAGTTCTGTGAAGTACCTAAAAACATATAAGGCAAATACCTGCCTTGGTGTTACTCAGTTATGATTGAAATACATTAGAATAATACCTATATATTCAAGCTATATTAATAATATAATCTTAATAGAATTTAAAGGAACGATTATTTTAAGCTGAACTAAATTTTGCCAAACAGAATTCTCAAAAATGTATTCAACCTCAGCCGTATTTTGTTTTAAAAGTGGTAAGTGATTAGGACAGTAGGTTGCTTCTATTTCTTATGGTATGATAAAGGTTATTAACAATATGGTGAATAGGAGTGTCAAGGCTGATACTCTGCAGAAGTTCATCACAAATTTTAAAAAATGCAGTGTACAGATAATTAATTATTTATTAGTATTCCCACAAATTAAATATTTTTAAAATAATAATTTCTTTCTAAAGCAATAAAATTAATCAGGAAAACAATGTGAACAGAAAATGGTGGCATGCCTTTTTATGGCTGAGGATTTTGCTTCTGGTTTTCTTCAGAAGCAGACAGAAGGCATGTCAACAGGTATGTAGAGTGTAGGGATTGCCACTAAAATATGTCATTTTAAATTACATGAATAACTACTATTGTTTGGCATCAACTTCAGTGAGCATTCTTACTCTCCTATAAATATCAGATCTCTGTGATTTTTAGATCCTGCTTGATCTTTCTAGTTTTTCCTTTTTTTCTTGGTAATTCATTTAAAAGGGGATACTTATTTTGGAGGAAATTTCACATGTTTAAAGTGAACACTTGGAATTTGAAGAGTTTGGTTTCACAGTACAGTAACTAGCATCTGATAAAAGCTGATTTAAATATGGCCTGAGTTAGAAATGCCTTAGAAAATTGTTACTGCACAACCATTTTGTTTTTGTTACAGCACTGTACTGTTCCTCACAAGTAATTGGAAAACATTGATTTAAAAATTATGATATCTGAAAACAGAGAGCAAGTATCAAGTTTAATTTAATTTTTTTCTTTCCTTCCTTGTCAACAATGTAGAAGATAAACTAATAGCACGGAAAAAAAGCGTTAGCAACATCCTCTCATATCTGACTCTCTTTCAAGCGCTGGTTGGATCTTCTGAAGCCTCTTTTAACCGTAGTTCTGCTGAAGTCTGCTGCTACAGCTAAACAAGCAAAGCTCCAGGCAGGCCAGGACAAGCCCAAATAGAGCCTGACAAGTCATGAATACTGTTCACCAGCCCAATGCCCAGCCAGTGGCCTGATGGAAGCAATGTGGCCACCCTTACCTGCCTCCACTTCTGGAAATCACAGCAGGGTCTCCTTCACCTCAGGAGAAGAATGGGGAAATCCACTCTTTCACTATCATTCTTGTGGCTGTAATAAGCATCAAGGATTGATTGGGAGAGGACATACCTTCATCTTTCTTATTTGTGCTGCACACGGCCCCTTCTGTTGCAGGGCTTTTCTGAGCAAGTAGTTCTTAGCAGTAAAATGATTCAGCTCGCCTCTCCAAACAAGTCATCACTTCTCTGTGTACTCAGGTCTCATTTGCTTATCAGTAAAAATCCCAAGAGCTGCTGCAGCTTTTCTTTGCAACTATAAGGAAACCCCTGAAACCTGTTCTGAATTAATAAGGACATCAGAACACAAAGGGAAAATATAAAAGAACTCAAGTATTTTTAATGGTGTCTTTAAATGCTGTACCAGATTAATCTCAAGACAGAGATGACTGCAGGTTTGGATGCTCACATGGGAAGAAGGGGCACCAAGTGACCAAGTAACAGCTTGGTGCTTATAGCTTGTTCAGTGAAGCCTAGGCTTACCTTTGACAATTGAGTGCCATGTTGTGATTTAGAAGTAATAGCATCTTTTTCTCCTGCTAATACATTAGATCTGACTGACTTTTTATGTCACAGATGTATTTAAGCGCTGAGGCATTCAGAATCCAAACAGAGCATTGCTCAGGGCATCTAAAGCACTTCATGCTACTATAGGAAATAGTTTTGTTTGTTCTCTGTGTTAGTTGCTGCCTGTTCCACTTCAGGAGTTTCATTTGTCTTTCAAAAAGTTCTTGTAAATCAGTATAATGAACTGGAACTTAAAATCAATTATTTCTTAATAATTGAAATAATATCCTAACATCCTGTAGTTTTGGTCTCATACAATATCTCATATATTTAGATTTCTATCCTAATAAGCTGTGTCCCAATCCAAATATCGTTCAGTGGGTTTGTAAGAAGGTACACGAGAAGCAAGGCACTTAAACATCACCGGAGGAAGAACCTCATTTAATTCAGATTTCAGATGAGCTCAGAGAACCGTTCAATTTTGCCTAGACTGGCATCTACAGTAGTTAAAGAGAGAGGCAGTGGAAAGGAATATTTTAGCAAGGGTTGTATTTGAGAAGTATGTAATTTTTGGGATGGAAAAAGGGCTCATTTTTTTTGCCAAAACAAATGTTTAAATGATAATGTTTTCTTGGTTACAAATCAAATGTGAGAATTTTTTTGCCATTGAGGAAATGGACATCTGGTCTTTCACAAGAAAAAGATTGTATCATCTTGTAGTGTGAGGAAAACAGAAACACAGAAAAAAAATAGAAATTTAATAAAACAAAAGGAAGGGACTTTAAAAATTTTTAAACAGTATAGGACTTTTTTAAACTTTATTACTTGTGTTCTGGTTTTAGATTAGCTGCTGTATTCTCTCTCTCTTTTTTTTTTCTTTTCTTCTTTTTTTCAACAGCACAGGTGACCTAGTTCACTGTCATTCACATCATGTGCAGTGAAATACTCACGCAGAGTATATTTTATGAGAGCAGTTTTCACTTTAGAATAAATATCTGAGTTATGAAAGGATAGAGGAGAAATGTATCCTAATCCAGTCATTTTGCCATAGATCAGGTTCCAAATCTCAGAGTTTTCAACTGTGATTTTCTCAGTAGCAGATAGAGGTGAGGCCGTCTCTATGACTGCTTAAGGGAGCCAGCATTGATAAATACATGGAATACTTCACAGATTACCTCTCTTCAAATAATGATGTTTTTGATGTACTTTAGTTTATGTACATGTATGAGTGTCCTTCTGATATCAGCGATACTAATAAGGGTTATTTATATTTACAAATATTTGCAGGTTGGGTCTTTATTATCCAAGGCACTGGAAGTTATTTATGCTGTTGTTTTAATCCATAGAAAATAAACATAATAAGAACTCTCCTGAGTGTGGTAAGGCCTCTCTATTCTTCATGATGAACATTCTTCTGAAAGTAATGTACCTGCAGCTTCTGAGCCTTAGAAAGAATCAGAGTGCTCAACAACAGGGATCAAATTCAGATGAGACTATCCATACGAGTAATGCATTTCTGATTTTTATTTTAATAAAATAAATTACAGCTCATAACATGCTATGTTTCTTGAACTAATTTCATAAATGTGAATCATATAAATATTATATTTAGACAAATAAACACATTAAAGACTATAAATTATTCCAGGATATTTTTACTCAGTTCTGTCTATTTGCCGTTTTGCTCATTGGCCTTGAGGATTGACTCCTCACAGAGGTTTCAGCAAGTCTGGGAAATACTCAGGCTATTAAAGCACATAAAATTATGCCAATATTATAATTTTTGCATAGTGCTTAGCATTTAATTTAAATTATGTAAACTAGAATGTTGTTAAGAAATTATTTCCCCCTTTTCTTTAATTTTCTATTTGGGTTTTCCTTTTGGAGCAGTGAATTAAAAAGAATAATATATTTCATTAAATACAAGCAGTAATTTATTTACTTTTAAATGGGGTGATGCCTACAGAAGGCTTTTATCCTGAGAATTAAACAAGGAGTGACCTATGACCAAATATACTCCCCAAAAGTTAAAAATATGTAAAAATTAAATTGCTCGAGGACATGATTTTAGAAGTGGAATCTGATAAAAGCATAATAAAGAAATGGCCAAGATAATGAAAATCTGGCATCTGCTGAGTTTCAGTGAAGGGAGAGAGAACCTATTTTAATATTCATAAATTGAGCCATGAACTAGCCAGGAACAGGTTCTTTCATCTGCCCACCTTGACTGATGGACCTTCTGGAAGAGCCCAAAAGGAGATGATGTTCAACATCTGTCATGGCTCAATCCATCTGTCAGGTCCCTGTTTACAGCTGTTGTGCCCCGTGGCCAGTTCCAAGCAGACCACAATACCTGTGCTCTGGCTGTGCATGCCCTGGGAAGGTGCCAGGGAGAGAGGCTGCTCCCTGCCCCAGCACCATCTCCCTGCTTCCCCCATGCCAGGAACATGTATCCCCAGCAGGAGCAAGGCTGATCCTGGAGCAATTGCCTTTAATGGCATCCCTGAAGTGTCCTCATGGTGTGACCTGTTTATCCTAAACTCAGGGCTTTAATTAAGGGCCTGTGAAGCTCACTCTGCAGGCTGGCTATCGCTTTTAGGCGGTGGGGGACATGGAGTGATGCTGATGTGAACACCCAGACAGAAATGTTAGGTATTTACTGATTGGTATTTGGTGAAATCTCTGGCCAGGGGTAGCTGGATAATTCTTCCTTTAATCTCAAAGTAAAATTTAGCATTTAACCAAAGAGAATAACTCCCCTTCAGTACTAAAATCAAGTATACTTTTATCAGACATGTGGAGCCAAGTACTTAAAATATTAATTCTTATCTTCCAGTGAGGATCCTGAGTATTTTTGTATCAGTTTTCTGTAGGTTGTAATATTTCAAAATTTTACCTCTGCTTTGTGACCCGATGTACATGGGGTTTGACTCAGTCATATCTAACATGCACAAGCTGAGGTACCAGATAACTTTTTTGTAAAAGTTATGCAGACTGAGGGTGTTGTACAAGTTGTGAGCCTAAGTAGTGTCAGGCGAGAGACAGATACACTGTGAGTAGAGAGGGGAGATTTTTTTCTGCTCAAGTATCGCAGCACTTTATTATTATTGATAAGAGTAAATAAATACTTACAATGCGTTCTTGAGGCAGTGATAAGTTAGAAAAATAAAGCAGAGAGGGTTTTTATCCCCTTTTCTTTGTAAGCATGACTCCATTTACTTAATTTCAGCTCCTGAAAAAGCTTTGCTAACACGAATTGATCAGCTGAGGCAGGGGATGGATTGTTCTCCCCTGGATATCACTTCAGAGCAACAGGAATTTCCTGCTCACTTCAGAACTCTGATAAAATGTTCTATACAGAATTCTACCTCCTTTTACAATGTCAGACTGCAACCTGTGGCAACTTAGCTGTCCTATGAACATACCCTTTCACATTCCAGATCTGGATAAATGTACTGCATGGATTCAGTTTGGGAGGAAGGCTGACAAAGCAGGGAGGGTCTTATTATCTGCTTGTCTTTCCATCCTGAGGTCAGTGTCTGTCCTAGAATCTCCTGGAGAAAGCTGGGTGAGTGGTTTTTAAAAAGGGAGGAGTGGCACAAAGATTTGACAGCTAAAGTGCTTCCCTCCTGCCAAAAAAAGACGCAGACCTGCAGCATGTCCAGACTTTAGTATCAGGATGTCCTCAGGCCCATCTGAGGACCACCTTATATGTTTAGCTGATCCCAGGTACTTTTTTAATGATTAAAAATGCCATTCTGCTGTCATAAAATCACAAGAAGCTCTGCAAACAAACCCTAGCACTTCATTGGATATATGGGAGGAGAGGTTTCTATAAGCAATATTTTTGTACCTGTTCATTTATCCACAGTGTCTTAGCCAAAATGAGCTCTGCTTTTGATTCCTATGACTTGAGACCTTGCACATCTGTATTGCTTTTTCTCTGTCCTACAGCACAACTCTGTCTCATGCGCTTCTCCTGATCTGTTTTTAAATTCTAAACTCAATTAGTGGATTTCCTTTTTCTTAAACACTTACACTGATGAAACCAATAGAAAATCTATTCACCCCCACATTAAATAGGTTTGAGGATTGATTTGCAACTACAGCTCTGAATTGCATTTGATCTGCATCTGTGTTTAGATCTGGACTGGTTTTCTTAAATTTGATAGTGAGATATTTAACTCTTTGTTGAGTGTTGTACATGAGGTATAGATAGGACAGCATAGGCCTAACAGTGACAACCAGTGGTGAAAACACTCCTGCCCATTATTGGGGCTTCCTGGGGAGGACTAGCACTGGCAAGCTGAGCACTTCAGCTGGATTGAAAAACGGGACTGATTTTTTGAGTTTAGGGGAAAACGTTTCTGGATAGATTTCCACCATTCTATATTTGGGGCACCAAAATTCCTGGCCTGATTTTCAGAAGCACTAGAGCAGCTGAGAGGGAAGCAGAGGTTGCCCAGCACTGCATAGCTGACCATCTGGCCTCCAGGTATTGCTGTTAGAAAATAATCTCAAAATCGGAGATCACCTTTGAGAACACTGGCTTTAATCTCAATTTTACAGATTTTTCTAGATGTACTCCCAAGGCTTTTTCCCACCTTATTTATTTGAAATGAAAGAGGAGTACATTTAGATCAGATATTCAGAATAAATTATTTACCCTCACTGTGGTGAGGCACAGAAACAGGTTGCCCAGAGAAGTCATGGATGCCCCATCCCTGGATGTGTTCAAGACCAGGTTGGATGGGGCTATGAGCAACCTGATCGAATGGAAGGTGTCCCTGCCCATGGCAGACGGGGTTGGAACTAGATGATCTTTAAGGTCTCTTCCAACCCAAATCATTCTATGATTCTGTGATTCTGTTTGCTGGCAATGGTGGGTGGAAACACTAGTGCAGACCTTTGAAAACATAAAGCTTGACAGAAATGAAAAACATAAAAAAGTTTTCTGTTTGTCTTTTTGTGAAATACCAGTTTTGTTATTGATGTAAATCACACAGAATGTAAACAACATGTTCTTGTTACTGCGGGGGACTGAGTGCCTGAGCAGAAACTGTGAGTGCTATTCACAGTGACTCCCTCTATTCTAATTGTTGATCTCATGCAAGTACATAAAGGAATTGAAGTTTATTCACTGAAATTAGTGACTTATGTAGGCAGGTATATCGAATGCCTCTGATTTTATGTTTACTGGCAGCATTGTTTCAGTTGCTGCTTTTTTTCCGTGGAAAAGTTCAGCTCCCAGGCTGAAGAGTTTCCAGAAGCAGCAGAGGAGGCACACCTGTGAGCACGACTGCAGAGGCAGCTCCCTGCAGCAGCACTCATCTCTTAATCACTGACAGAGCATCGTGTCTGTGCACATCCTGAAGAAGAGGGTTTCTCCTTTTTTCTTAGCAGTCTCATTTGGAATGTCACAGCCTGTTACTGGCAGCCTGATTCACACCCTGAGATTTCCCAAATATCTTGGTGCTTCCCGCTGGCACCTCTGAATGCTTGGTGAAATACTGAATGTGCAAGGTGATGTGTCAGTACAGAGGATCAGGTCTAAATGACAAGGAGATGTTACATTGTCGGGGACTCAGACAAACTGTACCATGAACCAATCTCTAAATTTGGATTTAAAGAGAAATGCTTATTTTTTACTTAATATTAAGACTGTGTTACTGTTTGGAAAAAACCCCAACCAGTTGCTGCTCCCATTTTGTTTTAAGCACTGATAGGTCTGCCAATTGATTGTTATTAAGTTAACATATAAGAATTGTCTATTTTATTTTTGCTGCTGTTGGAGACATTCAGTGAATAAAGAAATAACCCTGAATTAGCCAAATGATATATCTGTACCAAGCTGTTGTAGATTGTACAGTAGAAAACTATCCACATTTCAAAAATACCTAGCTGTTTTGGCTTGCTTGGGGTTTTTTCTTGTTTATTTGTTTTTAGTTAGATCAAAAGTACAATTAAAAATGCCTGACAGGCAAACTAGAGAGGCAAAAGAAGAGGAGCTGCCACTTGCTGTAAGTTTTAGATGCTCGATTTTATGGTCAGTTGTTTGATTTCTTCTGTGATGACTCTGCAATCCCAATTTTGTTACATGAAATGCAGCAGCTCTAACCCTTTATGAGCAGATTTGGTCTCCTTAGTGTTATTTTCACACCCTTTATACCCTATCCATTACAGAAATCAGGTATTTGAACAGAACAATAATAGGCAATAGTCTCTAAACTTCAGTGGGTGTTTTTTCAGTAGCTGTCTGAAGTCTTTGCAAAAGAAAAGAAGAGGCATTAATAAATACCATGATATAGGTGACAGGTTAAAACTCACAGCTAAAAAAAAGAGTGACAAAGAAAAACAAAAAGAAAACAGGGCAGCACAGTACAGACAATAGTTTATAGTTTGGGAATCTTTCAAATCTTTCAAAGCTCCCTTTCCATGTCCACTCTTTCATTTGCTCTTCCCCAAGTCATTGTTTTAATGCATTTTAAATTGTGTCTGTGTTCCATTCTGACCTTGGCCCTTGTAGGTGATGGACACAGACAGCATGTTGCTCATTTGTGAGTTATCCCACTCCTGCAGGCTCACCCCTTGCACAGGGTGTGCCAGTGCTGCAGAGGGCACGGCTGGAGATGTGGCAGCACGGGGCAGTCCCTCGGGGCCACTGCGAGTTAGCATCAGTGAGATCAGCCCTGACAGGCACTGAGTCACACCAACTGCTCCAGTCCCAGTCAAAAGGTCACATTTGGTTGCCTCTTCCATGGAGCTCATGTATCTAAAAAATCGTGGTTTGTAAGGAAGTAAGAGCAGCAAGGCAAGAATGATCTGTTGATTATACAAAGGAACAGTACTGTGAGTTTTCAGGGGAAAGAAATATGTCCATATGTAATTCTTTAATACAAGCATAAGAACCAAATTCAGTTGTGATGAATAAAGTATTGAAAAATAGGCTCTTATACACAGACTCACATGGGACTCCTTGTACCTATCTGGACAAATGTGAAAGGTAGAAGCTAAGAGAAATGTAAATAAATGGAACAGGAGTTTAAGTCTAAACACAGGTCCTTCATCTGCTTATTTTAAGAACTTAGTGAGATAATACAACGAAAATAACAGCAGAACATACATGTAATTTTGATAGATTTTGTGAACGCGTGTCATGCAATGCCTTTAGGACGAGGGGAGAAATTGGAGATCCAGATAAAGCTGAGGATAAGCAAATTGCGTCTTTATAGCTCTAAACATGAAAGTATAAGCAGGCAGTCAAACCTAAGGTCAAAGTAAACAGTTACATCCCTCAGCATATACAGGTATAGAAACAGGTGTGCAATCACTATGGCATTCTCAGGACAAGGAGTTCCTCTGGCCTGTAGCAATATTTTAATATGCTGATCGTTTGATTATTGAGGGAGAAAGATTCAAAAGGTTCTTGAAAGACTTGCAGGGAATGGACAAGAAAAATGGAATGGAGATCAACTAAAAGACAAAAAAATCCCACAATCTTGTAAGCAAGGAGGCAGCTAAGATCAGGGTGACTACAGAGGCATCAAGCACCAGGCATCAGCTGGGGCTCACCAACTCAGTGGCTGAAGTTCAGCCTCTTTCCAGCTCTTTTGAATTATTTCTTGAAGTTCAGAATTTGTGTGCAGCATGGCTTGATGCACCTTTCTTGTCACAGGAACATAGGAAAACTATGCTCAACTTTGGTGAACCAGTAAAAAAGTGTGCTTCCAAGAAACTTGGAAATCAAAATACCTGATATTTTCACCTTCATGCTTTTTGCTTTAGAAATCAGAGGGCTGTTTCTGGAACCTTGAAACGGTCTTTTCTTTGCATTTAGCAGTTTGTCCCTGCTTCTTACAGATGATGTAGCAGGGAGCATGTGTACCCATTGTGTCCCTTTTACCAGTTGAGGGCAGGTTACAGGTCACCTTAAGGTTTTAAATTGGCTAGAGTTTTGACTCTGATCCTCCAACTGTTTTTATACACAGTTCAATAGTAAGGTATGCTTTCTAGCTCAGTTTATCCTTGCAATTAGCCATTCAAGACTATAGATAATGTGTTTTTATTGCCATGTTGACAAAGAGGAAGATCCTCCATTTTTCAGGAACATAGTTGATGTACATTAAATTCCGAGCAGCCATAAAAGCAACCACAGTCTCATGTAAAGCCTCATTCCTTTCTCGGAAATATATTCACAACAGCTGAGCCTCTTTGAAGAAGCTGTTATGTTTTACAGTCTGCCTTCCTCAGGAGCAGATTAAAAGGGTTAAAAGTTGTATATTTTCATCTCATTATTCACCAGGAAAGTTCATTAATAGGTTGAAGCTGCTCTAGAATAATGTGTTGTGTCCATGCAAAGCTAAGTGCTGACTTTCTCAGGATGGCTATAGGAATATCCTATAATAGACAGTGAGTTACCTAGTGGACTGATACAACTGATTTTTAAAGAAACAATCAGATTTCTAGTACCTTGAGTAAGTAGTGGCATTGATTATAACACAGTTTACAGCAGCTCTGGACAAAAATCTTGCTTTGTTTCTTGTTATGAAAACTACTTGATATAACTACTTCAAATTTTTTTTTTTTTGGTTCTGCAATGCATATTGTAACACTGAAGCAAACAAAAAGCCATAACTCTTTGCTACCACTCTGATTTTTGTACCTTTACAGGTTTTTCTAAGCATCTATACTCATCTTGTACATAAACAACCCTTAAAAGTTTGATGCTGAAAGAGGAATTTTATCTGAATATCAGGATGTAGATATAACCACCTTGGAGTTACCCATCCACAACAAAAACAAGCATCACTGCTGAGTGTGTTAGGAGTTGCATGTAATCATCTCCTTTCTAATGAGATGCATTAAATTTCTGGGCTTTTATCATATAAACATATACCCAAAAGTGTGTGACTTGTTTCTTTTCACAATTTCCAGCTGGTTAATGGTGTGATGCCATTCCACAAAAATACTTTTTAGTGGCTGACATTTTATATCCCATTAATTGTTTAGTTAAAACAGGAGACATAATGGATTTTCTTTTGAACTGATTCATGATACCGTTTTTGAATGTTTGGGTGTGAGTCTCTGTACTTCAAGGTTCTTCTGATAATGGATACTTGAAGTAACAATTATGTAGATGTATGAAAATGAAATAATAATAGAAACATATTTTTAGATCTCTAAATGAACTGAAATTTTAAGTGAACATTGCTATTTGCGTTTTATGTATATATACATATATTAATATTTCCTATACTAGAAAGACTTCTAGGATTTTTGTTTATATTTATTAATTTCAGGAGAGGCAAGTTTGCTCTTGTGTTTTATTTTCCGGACAGATATTTCATGGCAGGCAGCAGTTTGTTGGGTGTCCCATCCTATGGGCACTGACTTTTTATTTTTAAGTGGAACAGTGCTGTAGGCATCTCTATGAAAGAATGAAAATGCATAAAACAGGAAATGGTACATAATATTTAAGAGCTTGTCAGCCTGTCAGGTTTTGGGTGTCTTTCTGGTTTGATGTTCATCATTTTCTATCCTATCACTGGAAAAGCATAGAATGAAAAAGAACAGAGAATGGATTTACAGCCCTTTGTTTTCATATGTGAAAGCTGCTTTGGAAGGAAATGGGGAAAGCCTGTTGAATATTTGGTTGTGCTTTCAAAGAAGAAGAAAAAGGGTGGGTAAAAGGATGCACAGTGAAAGAAGGAAGAAATTGGTGGCTTCTCCTAAACCACATATTTGCTGTGTAACAAGAGCTAAGTAACAAACAGTTAAAGTTTATTGTTAAAGTTGTCTCTGTTCCCTGTGCTTCCCAGCATTTAGTGATCGACTGCAGCTTATATTAAGGTGTGAAACTAAGACAAGACTTAGCTAATGTATTTTCTCAGAGATGTGATGGCATTCGTTAGACAATAATTTTGCCTTACAAAAATCTCCTCAGACTCAGGTTCCTCTGAATTTACCTTTCATGTTCTTCTTATGAACACTGAGCATTAAAGAGCAAATGGATGAGAAAGAGACATTAGCAAGAATGTCATATACTAATCCTATAATTATAATTTCATAAAGCCTACCCTCCCGACTTTTATTTATTCCAGCCCCTGTCTTTTATAATAGTTGATTTTTAGACAGTGTAATTCATACGCTGACAGGTCATAAAGAAAGGCTGCAAGCTGAAAAACAGGCTCACAACTGTAAAGAAAAAAGAAGTAGAAAAGAGTACACTAAAGTAGGCCACTTCATATAGCTTGAGTGTTCTTGCAACTTTTTCTAGCTTCTCAGCTTGTAAATTACACCCATTTCGAACTTTCATAAGTTCACACATCTTCTGGAAGGAACATGTAGAACTGAAAGAGCCTAAATTATACCTTGAAAATACCTCTAAATTTGCACCTATTTATGTTTACTTTTGCATTTGTACATAATTATGGACATGTATACTATCATACTGAGAGAAGTCTACAAAAACACCGTATATATGAAAATATACCATCCCATCTGATGTTGCACAATAGTGGCAAAAACTCTAATCATTTTTCTTTATCCAATATTTTAGTGTATTAGAGAGGAGCAGAAATTTCCTTGTGGTAAGTAACTAGAAAAAATCATCTTCCTTTGTTCTTTTTGGCCATTTCAATAGCTATTTTTGAGCTTTTCTTTATACCTTGTTTTATGTGAGACATTTACATTGGAGAAGATTGTCTACAGTAATGACTGCGAGTGTCTGGATAAACTTGTGTCAAAAAATTCCACTTTCATTTGGAAAGGTTTGGTCTATGACTGAGTGTCTCTGCATTTCTCCTGCATTATTCATCCAGGAACAGGATGGTGAATTGATGGGCAACTGGAGGAGAATTTCTTCCCCAGCCCATCATGGTTTGTTTCAACAGCTATGTTGTTAAATCCTCCTTTCAGTCTCTTAATTTAGTGCTGTCCCATTTTTCCCTTGGCATTGACCTTTTCTAGATGAGAGCCTGGTGCTGTCAACAAGCTGATGAATTATGGCTGTTCTGAGTGGAAGTGACCATCAAATATAGGCTGGTTTACTCATTTTCTTCTCCAAAATCCCCCATGACAGTACTGGAAGGAAATATTTCTTACAATACAAGCAATTTCTCTTAGTCATGCCTTGGGGCATCTGCCTTTCTTATTGATACTGGGTTACTTTAATCACAGATGCTGTACAGGAGATAAAAGATGTCTCTCTGTGTTGATACAGCAAGGAGTTATTGTTGGTGTTTAAGGTGAAGCCTTAAAGCAATTTTTACTGCATATTTGAATCTTAAGGGAAGGTAGATGCTGAGGATTAGGTAGGGAGGAGATTATGCTCTGGAAGAACAAATATCTCATTTCAGTGATACAAGGATTCTGGCTGAGTTTCCTTTAAAGCCAAAGATGTACCCAAGCCAAAAATTACACACTTCTGTGAAAGTTCAGAGTTAAAATGAAACAGAAAATAACTTCTCTCTCCTTCATGTGTCTGTGGGGATACTTGACCATAGGCTATAACATGTGATGGCTCTTAGTGGGCTGCAGACCATTCCCAGACCAAACCCATAGGTACAGATTTGGCTTCTCAATAATATTTCTAAAATAAATTTTGCTTCTTTTATTCAGAAGAAGCAGCACTTTTTTAGTGGTTCTACTCTTGAGCATTTAGTGAAGTATTCTAGTTTTGGAATGAGTGTCATAAAGACAGTTTTGAAAATTAGTAACCTTTTCCAGGCTGCTGCCTCAAACTTTCTATTGTGTTTAAACAACCTCTACTCAATCATACCTAGTGTGAGTGTTATGTTTCTGATCTTCATGATGGGCTGCATTTCACAAACATTAAGTCATTTTTTTGAGTCAAATTGTCCAACTTTAAATAACATTTATCAGAAATGCTCATATCAAGGAAATTTGTTCTATCTCAGCTGTGTCCCACTGAGTTGATGACTATGAATTGTACATAGTGGTCAAAAGAAGATTAATACCAGAGAACTGCTTGTAACATAATAGTAGCTTCTATGTAAGAAGGAGAGAGAAATATATGACTTCTCCTGACTAGTATATATAAGTATTAATTTGGTGTCATTCTTGCAGTTATTATTTAAAATATTATTTTATCTAACATCATTGTTTCATCTTTCAAATAGTAAGTTTATGAAAGAGAATGTGCTCTGTGCTCTGCCTTCCATTAAAAAAATATTATTGCCTTTAATAAATTATAGATTAATATAGCCATAGCTTCTAGTTGTAAGCAAGGTAACCTATCTGTTGTGAAGTAAAGAAATTTTTGCAAACCAAGATGTTATATTCTGTTTTTGCCTCATCACTCTTTACAACTACCTGAAAGGAGGTTGTAGGCAGGTAAGGGTCAGCCTCTTCTCCCAGGCAAACAGACACAAGACAAGAGGAAATGGCCTTAAACTGCACCAAGGAAGGTTGGATATCAGAAAGAATTTCTTCACTGAAAGAGTGGTTAAGCACTGGAATGGGCTGCCCAGGGAAGAGGTAGAGTCACCATCCCTGGTCATGTTCAAGAAATGACAGGAGGTGGCACTTAGTGCTGTGGTTTCGTTGACATGGTGGTGTTCAGTCAAAGGTTGAACTTGATGATCTTGGAGGCCTTTTCCAACTCTAACGATTCTGTGATTCCAATCTGGACATAAAATTAAGCCAAACTTGGTCTTTGATCAGTGTTAAGGATGTTGGACTAGGCGATCTCCAGAGGTCCCTTGCAACCCTAATTCTTTTGTGATTCTCTTAAACACACAGATATCTGTTCAAGCTACTTTTTGTTAGCTTATCTTTATGTATATTATGTGAATTTTATTCATGACCTTATTGTAGGTGCTTATGAATGTACATGAATAAAAGAATTGCTATATGATCAATATTATCATTCATATCCCTGCTAATTAGAATCCCAGTTAAGTAGGTTCTAATATTTGCAATAACATTAATTTACATTGATTTTTGCCTAAATTTACTCAAAAGTGTTTGATTTCTTTATAAGCAGTTATAGCCACATCTTCAAGTCTTTAAAGACCTTGAAAGTGAGATACAGAAATCGTAGCTAAAAGTTTTCTTTTACATGCTGACGTTTTAATGTACTCTCAGTGATTCTTTAACCAGCAAGAATCATCCCTGATTTTTACCTGCATGATAGCAAATCCTCTTTTTATAACTTTCTCCTTTTTTAAAGACCACATATAGTAATCTTCAGAAATAAAATAACATTAACTTAGAAGAGACAATAATGGCATTCTCTGACTGTTGTAATTTTTTGAGGAAATTTTCTGTCAGAAAATGGTGGAAAGTGTTTGAAAGGGGTTGTGAGTGTTTGCTGCTTTCATAGGACATCTATAGGATTGTAAGGTTCAGCTATTACTGCTTTTACTTTTGAAGTTAGTAATTTGACTGCAAAGCTTGCAGTGGCAGCTAAAGTCTTGTGTTCCTCGGTATCTTACTTGGCCAGTTTGCACATAGAAAATTCTGCCAACTTTGCTTGTTCTTGTTCTGATGTGTGAAAATTATGTTTGTATTAGGGGTTTTTTAGGCCCAGATACACTAAATGTCTTCTCAACCTGCAGATGAGAATAGAATATAAATAGAAATAGAATATAAATTTCTCCTTAATTCATGAGGTATGTAACCATGTGTTGCAGTGTTTTCAGCCATTCAAAGAGGAGCTAATGCACAAGATGATTTCAAACAGCAGACTCTTAGCCATCTTAAGCATTGAGAAAATTTGGTGTTATGGACAGGAAATATTAAGTGATTTTTTTGTTTTCCTATACAAGCATTTGTCAATTAGGTTTACTGTAAGGTAGTCTAACTCACCTAATTCAATATGCAGCAAGTCATTGGAATATCAATTTAAGTGTATTCCAAGTCTCATGTGCAGGAGAAGCCTCCTGATCTTACAGGTTTTGCTGCACAAATATCTCTGTGACAAGGCCTTTTGCTGTTCCACCCCACTGCAGCTGTTTTCTGGGATCTCATCATTTCACACTTTGATCACTGCAGCATCCTCCCCTCCTGCACTGAGGAATACAGTGCTACCCCCACAATCTCTGTTCAGAACTCTGCCACAAAGTTCATTTCCCACCTTGATTATTTTAACTTATTTCTCTTCTGAGTGCATTTTCTTCATTAAGCAGACTGCTTCTTTTCAACCTTTAGACCAGTCTTCATGAGTCATTTCCAACCTTTCTATCCACTATTAAAATGTCATTTCCTTTTTTTTATTCCTGTGTTGCTAGCCTCTAACTCTCAAAACACTTTTGTGCTGACTCTGTGCTGCTTTTCTCTCTCTGCAGAAATTTCCCAAAAGCCTCCACAAAGCTTGTGTTGCCCTTTCTCCAGTCTGTCCTTAAGAATCCTTTGTCATCATTTTTACAAAAAAAAAAAAAAAAAAATTGATAACCGCCTCCTACTGTGCTAATACCATTGATTGGATGTGTTGGTTTTTTTGGATTGTGAGGTGTTTGCACCAGGCAGATTCCACTTGGCCTGTACTTCAAAAGCTCTGAGGTCCTGTTCCATAACCTGCACTTTTAGGTGTAAGTAATGAAAGTATCAGGGTTTTTTACAGTGCTTGATTAGCCTGGCTGTTCCTCACCTGGCAATCTTTTTGAGTTTGTATTACAACTGTGTTTTCTGCATGGCACCAAGGAGAAACTGCAGCTAGTCCAGCCTACAGCTGTGCTTTTGCTGCCTGGTTGATTAACGAGTCCTGTTGTGCCCATCTCCAGTGGAGTCCACTGCCTCCTTGTTTGCTGTTGACTACAATTCAAGAAGATATCTGCTAGCTTTATCACTTCTGTGAGCTGTAACTAATGCCCTTCCTTCATATATTTCAGAATAAAACACAAAACTAAAGAGGCTTAAAGGGTCAGGACTAGAAGGTACGAAATTTTGTAGGAGACCTTATTGTTAGTACAGCTGACCATTGCAGAGCCAGGTTCTTACACTGTCCCTCGTGGTGTGCAATGAAAGGTTACTTTTTGTTCAGTCCTGACAGTTCATTATTGATTTACTGAACAGAAATATAATTTAAAACTGCAGGTGTCCATTTAATTTTTAAACAATATCTGGAAGCTATGTGGCTAGTTGTGTTGTCATGCTAGTTTTGGTTTGTAACTCTGTGGTTCACAGCAGATTTCTTCTTTCTGAGAACTGGAATAGGAAAATGCTGTGCTTTGTGGGGTTTATTTTGAGCGAAAGGTCATGACTAAGAATGGATATATGTAACTTCTCTAAAGCTAGCTAACGTGAACAAACTAAGTTGTGAAATCACAGCAATGGGAAGTTACACTGATAATCCATTCAAATATTTTCAACTACTCAATGTCTTATGGGACAACAAAGTTTGCTGTACTTTGATATTGAATTATAGCCACTTGCTACAGTGCCATATTATTGATTGGCATTGAGGCTTAACTTCATCATGTCAGACCTCAGCTTTTGATTGACAGGAAGACATTACTTGGTAGGGAATTAATCTCAGTTGTCATCTGAATTATTTTACAACCCCTTATATCTTTGTGTTGACACCACAAGTAACTTAAGCTCTTTAGTTCAGAAACTCACATATTTGAGAAGTGGATAAGGGCTCTTTTTATTTTATTTCTTTTGTGTTTTGTTCTTATATGAAAGTAGATTGTGATACCACCACATGATTCCATGAGGTAAAACCCCATTATTTTGAATACTACAATGCTAAGATTTGGCAATGCTGGTGGGGCCCCAAAACTAAGAACTCTGCAATGACAGAACTTTTGGCTCCGCAAGTTTGAATTCACAATTTTTAATTAGCAATTAATGCTACTGCAACTAGAATTAAAGTATCTCCAAACAGGACTCGCATCAAGCAAAAATCTGATGAGGATCTAGAAAAATATCCAAGTGAAAATTCTTCTCAGCAAAGTGCAGTTTAATACCTCCTTCATTTCTCTGGGACCCAGGAAGCTGTATCAGATTGCACTTCACAGCCAAAACCCATTCCTGGGGTTTTGGAAATTGGCAGCCAGTATAGACTTTATTTCTCAAATGTTGCTTTGACAGGATAAAACCACTTTTTATATAAAACTGCAGGTTAAATCTGGGCTCTGACCTTCAGAGAGAAATCCTGAGCACAAGTTCTTGTTTTCAAGTCATATCTGGTTTTGCAATTTATTCATTCACTTCCTAATACAAACTATCCTGGGATCAAAACCCAAAAAGTCATTCTTGCAGGGAAGATCTAAATTATTCATGTCAGCCAGATGCAGATTTGGGTTCTTTACAAAAGGATACAGATAGGGAGGTAGCCTAGGGCAGTGTCCTCACCACTCAGTTTCCTTTATAAAACACCCTGTACTGCCTCTACCCCCAACAAGAGATTTAAATAAAGTTGCCCATGCATTTTTTTTTAAGTCAGTGCTGTTAGCACATTAGTAATTTTCTAGGCGTTCTCACTGGGTTAAGTCTAAGATATGCAGATCTAGATTTGACCTAGGTACATGCAAAAATAATGTCTTAGGTGTTATGGCTACTTTACTGTAGAAAATACAGTAGTGATTTTCAGCCAGATGAGATGGTGTCTGAGGCAAGACTTTAGGCACCACTCTTAGAAATATTCAATTTCACCTGAGCCACAGGGAAGGGTCCATTTCAGAAGTCTCCTTCTGATTAACTCTTTTCTTAGAGGAACTGGTGTCTGCAGTTCAGTATAGTAATCGTCGGGTGCCTAATTTTCATTAATGAATACTCCCCACACTGCTGGAACTATTATTCTGTTTTAAAGTAACATATATTTAAGGGACTTTTTGACTGAGAGTTTAACCCAGGCAGAATAGCCTCCTAATATACTGGATGAATGCAAACTCTGTCCAAAGCTGTTGCCCTACCCAGACATCTGGAATAGGATAGCTGCAGTAGTTTTCTGCAGTAGGCAGAATACAGTATTTGGGTTTGACTCTTCCTTGTACCAAAAAAAAAATATTATCAGACTATTATTATGTTTTTTATAACTAAATAGTAGTAATGATGCCAGTTGGTCCAGTCTATTAGTCTGCAACCAGGAGTAGCCAAGTAATTGCATTGCCATAATCTATTTTTTTTAATTTGGTAAAGTAAATCCCTACCACTTCATATACTGTGCACTGTCAGAAACACTACTGCAATGCCAAAGAAATGAGAGAGGAGAGAGACTGGCTTGATTCAGGGAAGGTATATGAATTGAAGGAACCTTGTTTAAGTATCATAATGGATATTGTTAGGGAAAATGTACAAGTAGTGTTTAGAGGCAGCCAAGCAGCTCTAGTACAGAGGAACATAGAATGACAAACAGCTTTTGTTTATAGCACAAAAAATGTGAGTATGGGCTAAGGAGTAGTGTTTATGGTAATTGAGCTTTACAAGGAAGTAAAACTTCATGGGGAACACAGGGGGTAGCATTTTCAGTGAAGGAGGCAATAAGGAGAGCTGTGTAGGCATTTCCTGATTAGCATCTGCTGTTTCAACAGCCAAGGAACATGACTCGCATGTAAATGCTTGTGCTAGGCTTTAACAGGCATTCCCTCTAGCATGCTTCCCTGCCTTCTGGTTTTATTTTGAGTCTCCTTGAGCCCTACTGTGACTTGAAATCAGTGGAGGAGAAAGGAGAGTAACACAAACAACAGATGTCTTAAAGTTTTGAACAGAGAGAGAAAAAGCCCCATGGCAAAGGAGACAGTGCAGTTAAGGTGTTTTCCTGTCACTAGTATTCAGTGCTTCTAGTACAGACTCTATTTGCATTTTTGCATGTATAAATATACATATCTCTATATATGCAGTTGGTATGCAGTTGTACGCACGGGGGGTAAAGAAGTGGTAATGCAAAAAAATGCCCATTGCACAATTCAGATTTTTTTTTGCATCCTGTAAGAGTTTGACCTATAGACACCAAGTGTACTGGCTGACACAGCCAAAGCAACCTATTTTAGGGCAGGCTCACAAATTATTTCCAAGCTGTTCCCTGCTTTTAGTTTCTTGCTGCATAAAATACATTTTTTTTTAATCTGAAGCTCAAAGATTGGGCATGCTAATAGTGTGCCATGTGTTCATCAAGACAGCTTTGCTTACAGGTGGTAACTTAAGCCATGGCAGTACAAATACCATGTAACCCACAACATAAGGAGAACTAGATTTGCACCAAGTGACATTCAGTGCACATTCAGAAATGTCATTAATCTGTGCTTTTTGGTATGGGGAACTGTGTCTTTAAGGACTTTGATCTCCAGAAAGTAAATCTGTGGCAGAAACAGCTGTGAAATTCTTACAATGTATAGACAGCTGGGGATAGCATAGAGACCCTGAAAATATGTTGCCTGCTGGGTGTTAACTCAGTACTGCATGGGCCAGGAACAAAAAGAAATGGAAAAAAATAGTGTGAATGGAGAAGGGAAAAGATGTGAAGTTTCCAGATTTTTTTGCTTTTTGGGGAAGATAACTAAAAGAAATACAAAGAGTATTCAGGGCTGAGAACTTTGAGCTCTGAAATCTTAGCAAGCTACTTCCACCTTTCCCATATCTACCTCCTCCTTTTATGTCTTATTTCTTCTACAGGCTTCAGCAGATGGATCCACAGACGGAAAATCACATTCACATGGCATCCTATTTTCTTGTGATATTTTAAATGTATATTTATTTGCTTATTAACTTGCTGGTTTTTTTCAAAGCATTTTGGTAATCTCTATCTCAATGGATATTCACACTGGTTATTTTGTTAGTTAGTCGAGTTATTAATATATATAAATATATTTTTCAAAATTATTTAGCTACTGGACTACAGAAGTTTATGCTTACATTAACTTATATAGAGTTTTGGACAACTGCTGTTACCGAATGTGACTTCTGAAAAAAAATTCCAGTTTTGGAATGAATGCTGAGGATGCCAGTAGGAATTACTATTCTTTGTCCAGAAATTTGTATATCAGAACAGTACTGCCCTGTAGTGGTATTGTCCTGGACTACAGGGAATGCTATACATTACAATATATTGGTGGCAGCACTTTAATCATAGAATAGTAGTTGTTGTAAATGAGAGGGAGCCTGCTGCATTCACTTAAAACAGAACAACTGTTATCTCATTAATACTATTTTTGCATAGACTTTCTTAATCTTTATAAGGTCATCCTATTAGAGAAAGAAGTATAATAACAAGAATTATGCCTGTATTTTAAATAGTGCTTTTATGCCTGTGTGACTTTCTTTCTACTTTAAAAATATACTATCTCTGCTGCACAGATGGGTAAACTGAGGCATGCATGGGAAGTGAAGTAAGTTCACTGGAGATCTTCCAGACAAAGACAGAACTCCTGATCTTAAAGCAGAACCTTATCTTAAATCATATATAAAACTTATCATGAGGTGTTTGTAAGTTAACAAAACAAATCGTACACTTTAGAGATACCATTTAACATTTGCTTTTCTTCCCACAGGAACTTTTTACACCAGAGTGCAAATTCAAGGAGTCTGTTTTTGAAAATTATTATGTAATCTACTCATCCATGCTCTACAGACAACAGGAGTCCGGGAGGGCCTGGTTCTTGGGGCTGAACAAAGAAGGGCAGGTCATGAAAGGAAACAGAGTGAAGAAAACAAAACCAGCAGCTCATTTTCTACCCAAGCCATTGGAAGGTGAGGTTCAGTCCATCTCTGGCAGACTCTCCTATACATCTCACAAGAAGAGGGAGTGGTTTCCAAATTGCCTTTACCGAATGTGCATGCCTCACACAGGGGCCAATACCACTGCCACTGCCAAAGTTTCATGGGGCAGTTTTGTGCTTCCATGTAGTGATGCTACAAAGGGCATATGTAAAAATAGTTTTCCAGGGACTAAGTGGTCATTAGTGGTCACTACAAGAAAAGAAGTCTTTCGTGGAATAGTATTGTGCTGCTTTTAAAATATTCCATTGTTGGGGACAAAAACTATTGTGACTCTTGTAGTAGAAAGTAATCCTTCCATTAGGCAGAGTGAGATAATGAAGATTGAAGATTGGGAGTTATAAAAGGAATGGATGAAATGTCAGCATTTTAAAGTAAAAGCTTTTTAATATAAAACACAAAGGTCTCTCTATGAAATAAATCATGATCTATTACTATGCCAATTGATGTAATGTACACAACTCATGTAAGTTGGCCTTTAAACTAAGATAGGAGCAAATAACAATCACAGTAACCTTACACACCAAAATGATGTCACATTCTCTGAAAAATCCATTAATATCTTGAAACTTTTGTGTTATTTTATGTATTTATATATAAATACATATGCATGTATTTATATGCTGCCTTTTGCTTCTTGTCCTGATGGCACTACTTATTGTTCTAATTTCTGCACATAGCCTCAGATATTCTGCAAATTACCTCATTTCTTACCATCTGACAACACACACCTGAGTAATGCTTTGGTTAGCAGTCCAATTTCTTTTGATATTTAACTTAAAATTTTTGATTGAAGGATCAGTTTGTCAAGTACTTTAGTTTCATCATAAGGAAAGAATCAAATAAACTTATGTTTATTTGAAGTCAGGTTGATGCCTTTGTGCTTTCCCCATCTTGTGAAAGCTTACTGTTTTTTCATAAGCTCTCAACAATACTAATAATTTATATATTCATCTTTTTATATTAAGACTTATAGGGAGGGAACGTCAGTGCATTTTTAAAGCAATGCAAATTCGTATGTACTAGGAAAGAAGTTACTTTTTAAAAATGTTTGGATGATCAGACTTCATCAAAATAGCTTAGACAATGCTTAGAAATAACTTGATTTACATTGCCTATGAGAACCATCAAACATGACAGCTCTGCTATATAATTCCTTACTTTATAGTTCCATTTCATGTTGTTCAATGTGATAATTTTGTAGGTCACAGTGTTATTTCACCAAGCTCTTTTAATTAATCAGCTAAGTGCCCTAAACACATTTATGGGCCACTCTGAAGATATAGATCATAACCAGCCTTATGTACTCTAGAGAAGACATTTAATTTCCGTCTTTAAGAAGCTATAAAAGGATTTAGATTATGTCACTGGAAATGTTAGAACAAGTATTTGATTAGTTAATGATGCTATGGGGCCCTTTACATTTATTATGAAACTTCACATCATCGAAGATCAAGGTCAGTACTTTGATGCTCCAGCCTCCTACTCTAATTAGGCAACGGATGAAGGAATTGTTCTCTCTGTGGTAGCACACACCCAGTCTGGAAATGAGTGTGATGATTAATTCCTTTGACTGCTGTGACACCTCTTTTAACATTGCTCTGATATAAATAAATGCAACTGAAGTTAGGTATAAGTGGAAATATTACCTGATAGAGTGACATGGAAAATGAAATTGAATTATCCAAGAGCATTAATCATTAAGGCAGCTTAATGCTTGAACTGTGTAATTGAATACATGTATTTCCCTCAAAGGATTTGAAGTGGTTAGATAGGAACTGAAGCCCAGGGAAGAATTTCTAATTCCTCTAAGAATTCAGTCAATAGTTTAATTTGGAGTTTTCTGCACTTCTGCATTCAGTGGAGATCAGTGGCTACTGCATATGTTTTTGGAAATGAGGTAGGAAAACCCCCAAACAACTTTTGTACTTTCCACATATCCTGGACATTTCTTCAGGGCACACCTGAAGAAAAGACCATGGCCAAATTCCTCAGGCCTGGGAGACTGATGTACAAGTAACTTTGTAGAACTGGACCTTAGCCTAGTCTTGCAATCTATGACTAAGAAAGAACACTTAAGTCTAGACAACTGAATTGTATGATCCCATTTTTAATTACAATCTGTCTTAACACAGTTTACTTCTAAAAGCTCACGTTTATTTAATTGTTTATTTAAGGGTTGTATATAGATACACATGGGTATACACATGTACAATTTTGTGTGCCTTATGCAAAGAAAGAACACTAGTTTTTCATTTTCAAGAAGCTATAGTGTCCATTAAACAAGGAAGAACGCAGTTTCCTACTGCATTTTAAGGTCAGATGCAGAAGTGAGAATTTTGGAGGGTCAAGCAATTCTATCAGTGGTGCAAAACCAGCGTCTGTCAAAATAAACAGTTTCCCTGGTATGCAAGAAGAACATAGAAAATTAATCCTATTTGAGATGAACTCTCATATGTGACACATTGTTAAAAATGCTTCTCCCTTTCTCTTCCTTCCCCTCAGTTGCCATGTATCGAGAACCATCTTTGCATGATATTGGAGAAACAGTGCCAAAGGCTGGGGTAACTCCAAGTAAAAGCACAAGTGCATCTGCAATAATGAATGGAGGCAAACCAGTGAACAAGAGCAAGACGACATAGCCAGATCCTCACAGGTGTTGTGACTTTACTGAGTCCCAAGTACAGTTGAATGATTTATCCTTGCCAGACTTCCCCTCAGCAGTGTCTGTGGATCAGCTTGTGGCAAGTCACCAGCTTGCCCGTTCCTGTTTCTGAACTGAGTTGTTGCAAGTGGATAAATCTCAACATGTAGCTCCACCACAGCGAGAAGACACCTGGATGAACCAGCTAAACTCAGACCATGGAATGCCCTACCAGATATTGGAATGCCTTTTTAATATCTTTTCTGTGACTGTGACACTTCATGTGAATGACATACTTCACAAGTACACTTGATACCTTGCCTGCTGACAATTGCCCATAATCCCTTTTTGAGTCCAGTTTCAGCAAAATCCATGTGTTTAAGTTCTATTTTGTAGCACACAAATAATCAAGTAATTTCTAGTTAGATGCTGTAAACCTGTGCTATTATGGATTTCTCTTCTTCCCTTTTTTATAAGGCTGCTCGCTCCACTGTTTGTGACCTTTTGCAGGGATTGTGTTTCTCTATAACTTAAGTGTTGCCGGTGGCTTAGTTTTGAAAGCAATCAGGGAATCAGGAAGCCTTCAAAAATCTATTATTAAAAATTATATCTATAAAGAATAGGATCATTGTCTCTGGCTTAAAATATTGATTAAATGTGAATACTCTTTAGTAACAGATACTGTGCATCTGAGGTTGGCATTAAAGTGGAGGGAAGAGTGTCAAACACAACCAATGGGGAGTTTTCTGAAACGTGTGTTTGGCATCCCCCTATAGTTTCTTTTTGTGTGTGTTTTATACATATCACAGGCTTACTGGTAATGGTAACATTTGCCTTGCCCAGCGAGCAAGACCCACTCATTTTTGGAAAAGTGGGTCCAAAGAATTTTGTAGGCCTTGTAGGCCTGAATTAAGGCTCATTTTTCATCTACTAAATCTTCATTGTTTGAAAAACAACCACCACCAATAAAGGGAAAAAAAGTAAGACTAATCAGAATTGCGCTACCTAAATCCATTTCAAATATAATCCTTTCCTGTTTTTAAGGAACTGAACTTAATGCCAGTGTTATTTTTGGCTGAATCCCACACCTACTTAGCAAAGCATGGGCAAGGATGTTGTTGTGTTCTTTTTTGCAGCACCAATGCAAAGGGTAGTTACAAATTATAGTTTAATATTTCTGGTGTTTTAAAAAAGACGTTTTAAAACTGGACATATTACAAAACTTTATTTTTATTTTTAGCTAAGCATGCAAAGTCCGGTCCTATGTATTTCACTGATATCCCAGTATGTACCCCCACCCAGCTTCCTAGGATAACGTGCCCACCAAATTGCTAGATTGAAGGTGCCTTGCCTTGATCTCTATATACTGTACTTTCTCCTACATGAACCTAGAAGAAATCAAAAACATCATAAAATTGAAGCCTTGGATCATATTACCAGGAACAACATCAACCCTTTGAGTTTGTCACTTGTGAACAATTAAGCCAGTGTTGCGGGGGATGAAGGCGGGCGGGGGAAAGATTTAGAGAATGCCACAGAGATGCCACTGAAGTTTTTGCACACTTAGTCACAGGCTTTCAGAAGATGAAAAATATAGGCGCTCTCTGTGTGCTTAAGGAGGAATTTGTTTCTTAAAAATGGCAGCAAAGATCAAACTGTATCTCAGTCTGGAAAACTGTGTGGCAACACTCTCTTGGCCTCTTGCTGTTACCTTGATATTTAAAGACAAAAAGAGGAAACCATCCGTTCCTTTTTTAGCACTGTATTTCTGGCAATTTGTTTTATCACATCTTTGTGCTGAAGTCCCTGACAGAGACTGCTGATTATTTCCAACTCCCTGTCTACTCAGCTGAACAGTCTGATTCAGTCTGAATGAACTCTTCATACTAGTTTTCAAATGTGTTCTGTTTTTATAAGCAACATTTAGTGCACTCTTCAAGGAGGCTACTGTAAAGCTGCTAAATTCTAGATAAACTTTTTCTTTTTTCTGTAGGTCAGACTTCTTTTTGTATGTGTGATATGAGAACAGCAAGATAATGCTTAATGTTGGGTCTTTCTAGGGAGGGAATGAGTTAAGCATGAAACCCTCTATCCATGTAGAGAAAAAAAAATACAAACCTAATCTAAAACTGTGATAAAAATGCAAAGAAACTTTGACTTAAGACTGTGCCCTTGCCTGCTAGCACTAAATCTGTGTGAGCGAGGAAAACAACACTTTATTAAAAACTTTGGTGTGCCCTTCTCGTCCCATCTGGTCCAGTGGGATTTGTGCACCATCCCTGAGAAAACAAAATCAAACCAAAGCAACTCAGATGGCGAGCTGGGGGCTTGCTCTGCACTGCAGGACCCAGGAGAGGCAGCAGCTTTGATGCTGCACTGTCGGCCGGGTCCCGCCGTGGCCCCAGGCCTTCCTGCAGTTGTAAGAGGAGAACTTCACAATATTTCAAGTGAGATAAAACAGCTGAAGGCTACATTCTCTCTCAGCTGATTCATGAGGAGCGAATACACGAGTTCATGTCCCATTCAGCTGTCTTTTTATTCACCCAGTGTAAGAGCCCTGAGGAGAGAGAGGGCTGGAGACCTGGCTGAGCCATGCAAGGAGGATCTGGTTCATTGCCTGATCCTATATAAACATTGTTTTCAACATTAACCTTTTGGTCCTGAGTAACTATGATCTGTGAACCAGTTTGGGAGGCTATCATTTAGGCCAGATTTAATTTCTTTCAGCAGTTAGTACATACTGGAAATACAGCTGTTTGCCTTTTTGGGTTTTTTTTTTTTGTTTTGGTTTGGTTTGTTGTTTGGTTTTTTTTTTTTTTTTTAATTATTGTTTTCTGGTTTTGTTTCTGTGGGCTAAATTCATATGAGTGTTTAATCCAGTGAATCAATGCCCTAAGTTTTTTTTCTACAATTTGTTTAAACATAACAGAGGTATCTTCGTGCTTTGTTTCCTCCCTTTAATTTTGTCTTGTCTCATCTGTTGCATGGAAAGAGTACACGGATGAACTAACTGCATGTTGTAGGTTGTGTCTGTCAAAGAACTGTTGGTCAGTGTTACAAACTTACATACATATATGCAAAGAGTTTGTCTGCATTGTACAGTTTGTGTTTATTCTTATTTGTTGTATACACAGATTCAACATGAGGAATAAAACATTTATATGAAGGCATACTGGAAACCAACAAAAAAGTTTATGTAAGAAGTAGACTGTGCAAAGCATCATTGCACTGGCCACAGGATGGTGAAACTTCATGTAAATAGGTTGGCAAACTCAGTTCTCCCCCTTTACCATGCCAAAGAAAATTTCAGCTCCTTAATATAATACCTCTCTTGCTGTTCTCCAGGATGAGACTTCACCATTTTCTTCCCTCTAAAATTAATTTTGCTGTTAAGTGAAAGCTGTTTTCAACTGTCTGTTACTACTAAAGTACTGTATAGTAAACCTGATGGAATCAATTTGTATTTACAGATTGGGGTTTTTGTACTTACATGTGCAGCTGTCCGTGAATCTGCAGCATTCCAGGTCTTTTGCATGCTTGCATTGTATTTTGTTCTTCTGGGTTTTCTCTAATCTCTGAGAGACTGTTCACACTGAAATCTAACCTCATCTTGCCATTTTATATGTTAACACTGCACAAAGTCATTTTCTTCTAGTTTTTGATCTGTATTTCAGCTACAGTTCTATTTGGCAAAATTAGTCACACCTGCACAGTTTTAGAGATCCAGTTTTGAGGAGATATGTCAACAAAGCACCATTTTGCTGTACTTCAAAAATTTTATAAATACACAAGAATCCTTATGAGATTGCTCACATGATAGAGCCTATGGAAGGGTCTCTAGCTCCTTTTAAGTGCTTTGTAGTTCACATAACAGAGCTTTTTCTTAATTTTCTGGGTTTTTTAACCATTTTCCATTGATTTTTTAATATACTGTCATTTTCATAGATGTTGTGTTGGTTTTAATAAACCTCTCCCAGGCTCTCCCCTTCGCCAGATATAAAGTAAAGCAATTCACTTTGACAATGGTATATACCTGACACAATACTAAGAACCCTGGCTTTATATATATATATATATATATATGGGGAAACTTTTTGTCTTGGTTTAAAACTAGTTCACTCAATGAGGTATGAAAGCAGACAGTTTGGTCCATGCAGTAAAAGTGTATCATGCTGATCCGTCTGTTTATTGCTATAAAGAATAGATTATTCAGCTACATTTAAATGCGAATGGAAGCAAAGTAAGACTGCATAAGACAGTTCTCTTTCTTTTAAATGGCCCTTTAGATTAATTCATATTTCATGCAATGCATTCTAAAATGTTTAATAATGAGTTTTTTTTCTGTGATGACTAATGCAAATGCTATGACTTATTTTTGAAGATGTAATAATTTTTTTTGTTCAATTAGTTAGTCACAGAAATATTCAACTTAGCTTTCTTCATCCCAGTATCATTTAGCTGTATCATTTAGCTACAAAGTGAGACGTCATTCTGCAAAGAAGCAAGGGCAATGCATCAGAAAAGGGAGAGCAAATACATGATTAAATGCATCTATGTGTTTCTAAGAACGAATATACCCAGTAGGGAAAAAAAAAGGATCACAAGCAGGTTAATAAATTATAGAAACAAATCAGTCCACGGGTTTTTTATAGGCGATATTAAAGATATGTTAAACACAATAGGCATAATCCTGCAAGTTTATTATAGAAGCACTGGCACACTTCTGGATTGTGTTCTTTCTCACATAAGAAGAAAACAAGGCTATAATATCTTTTTGTTTATAAGGTTTATCAATCTAATCAGTAAAAAGTCCCCATTTATCCAATTCGGTTTCGCCTTTTGCCACAGGCCTGGAAGCAGGTTTTTACAGTCACTAGCAATGAAAAATCAAGCAGTAAGTTTCACTTCCTTATGCCTCTTCCTGCATTTACAGTTTATGTATCTGGGATTCCCATCACAGGGAATGAGATAAGGGAAAAAGATAACAATTTATTAATACAGCTATTATATTCAAATATGTGGAATAATAATCTTATTCCTTCTGATTTCATTTTTCTAGAGAGGAAAAGAGCCACAAAACAGATATGCTGGGTGTCACATCACCAGTTACCTCAGCATGAAGAGCAGGGGAAATGTTCAAGCAACATTATAGGAAACAGAAGAAAAATTGGAAAATAATTAATGTGTTCATTACATTTTTAGTAGTCTTAGTTAATACTTTAAGGTTCATAGTGATAGCACCATTTTGTTTGATAATTGCATTTAAATGAACCACGGAGAGTAGCTGTCTTAGATATTCTGATTTTTTCCATATGTAAGTTAACAAACAACTTGGATAACACTTTTTGAAATGCTATGGCTACATAACCCATCCAGTAGTCAAAAAGGTTGGAGCTGATTGGTTTAAAAAAAATCAAAGTAGAAATAAAAATTACTTTATACTCTTTAAGTATATAAATTTAAAATTAAAACAAATGACAAAATAAAATGCATCAAATATGACACTGGAACCACCTAAAGAATTGTTCTTTTATATATGAATGAGTACCTGAAATACCACAGCTGATCTACAGTAAATGTTTTGATGCCATGAAACAAGTCAAAAGCATCTACTGACACCAGAATAGTTTTGATTATCTAGTATTTTCTTTATACAATACTAAATACAAATGGAAAGAAATCAAGGAGAACTTTGTATTCTTCATTGTTTACACTCTGATTCAGCAGATGAATGTATATGCAAAAAACCCAGTGATTATGAGATGATTCAGGTCAGAGGTATTCATTATTCATAAATATAAATAAAAGTAACAATTTGTGCTCTCCAGACACTAGGGTTGGCAAACTGCATATATGCTAAAATTTAGGAAAATATTCCTGTTGAGCTCCATGGAGTTTTAGGGTTTTAGGTATAAAATATAAATTAAAATTTCAAGATGAATTTTACTTTGAGGATTCCTTATGTGTTATGAATACAGCTTAGAACTCTGCCTGATACTTTGGTTATCTGATATTTGGTTATCTATAAGAGTGTAGCTAGCAGCTTTGGGATGTATGTCTAGTTATTTATCTGCATAGCTTATATATAAGTTGGATGTTTGGTAATGGTACTCCCTGAGAATATGGGCTTCACAAGCTTCATTTTTAGAAAGAAAGAATCCAGGTTAAGAGGAAAAAAAAATGGTAGTTAAAGAGCAAGCTATATGGGACGGAGGAATAATAAAGCAGTTAAATAAATTAATTTGAAATTTTGCATTCTATTACATGTTCTGTACCATTGTATTTTCCTATTTCAAAACTGTCCTTTCTAAAAGAAGAGTAATTTCTAGACTAATAATGGAAATACTTTTTTTTTGTTACTACATAGTTCCATTATTTCTGAGTCTTGTACCTCTTCAAAAATCAGGACCTTGGCACCTAAACCACAGTGTTAAAGTTTGGTATCTAAAAGAAGTATTTTTGAGCCATTTAATCAATTTCTTGCTCAATCATGGTTTCACAAAATGTAAACACTTTTGAAACTAAAATGTGTATTTCTTTTTTTTTTTTGCTCTAAAGAATTCAAGGGCTGCCAAATCTACATGTACAAAAAAAAAAGAGACTCATGTAAATAAGTTAGGGAAGTCCCAATAGTTGTGCATCATTCATAACTCAATGTGAATTTCACACTGAGCAGCATTTCACCATTGGAAAATAAAAATAAAATTTTTGTTCATACCACTGTTTTGTTTGTATTTACTCTATTAAAACTTTAATTACTTTGTTGACATTGTCCAAACATCTTTGGCTGAGACCAAGCTACTGCATAGCACAGATGATTTTTCAAGTCAATTGATGTTTAGGTTCCCCTTCTATGAAAGCAATTAAAGTCAGTGAATTCCATGTGTGACAGGGCAATCTGTCCTGAACAGTGAGTTCTAAAAGTAAAATCCTAAAAGTTACTAATATAAAAAATTTTCATTTGCTTTACATGTAGATAAATAGAACAGTACAATAGAAGTACATGTGAGTTGCAGAATACATATGCAGAATAGGCAATCATACTTTTATATCTTTATTAGTTTCACTCTATATGTTTCTATAGGTTATGTATTTTAAAGTATTGTAATATGTAGATTAGATAACCAACTTACTGATATATCAACCACAGAAACTAAAAGTTCTCCTGTGGAAAAGGTTCTATTCAAACATTTTGGGTCTTCAGTCTATGAGTGTCATGTGATTGGACCTCAGTTACACAATAATTTGACCAAATAAAAAATCATTTCTATTTTTAGAGGCTTCTTTACAGTTTCTCTCAATTTATGAGTTGGTTCATAATCAGGATTGTTGGGAAAAAAAAAAAAGGGCCAAATGATGTATTTTTCAAATACCATAAAACAAATCAAACTAATAATTTGACAATATTCCACTGGTGCTACTCTTCTACAGGTGAATTGTTGCATACTGACAAGGAGACATGACAACCAAGTAAATAATGCTTAAAAAAGGGTCTACCTTTGCCTCAGGTTGCTCAAAGAAATAGTTGTTATAGGTATAATATTGGTTCCACTGAATTTACAAAAATCTCTGGAGAAGTTCCACAGGGCCAGTATTTTATGACTTCACCCTCTAGAGCTTGGGCTGTCGTGCTCCCTTGTTTAGTTTTCTGACGCATTTCTTTAAGGAGCAGATCCTCAAATCTGTTCTAAGGTATTTACAACCATGTATGTGTGTGTTCATGCATACCCACACCCAGACACTTAGGAAATTAAATGTCCTAGCAGCCTAAAGAAAAACAAAAAAAAAACACCTCCTCAATCTTTGACATTCTTCATTAAGGGTATTCTCTCCCCAGCCAGATTTCACAAGCATTTCCATTCCATCCTTCCCAGCACTCACAGTTTCCACAGCTACAAACACCATTACCTAGAATAGAATGAATAAAGGGCAATTATCATAATTGAAATGTACTACATTAAAATGTGTTTTATGGGAAGTAAAAAGCTATGCCAAAGTAGATGTATTGTTCCTTTATTGTCCCCTTTTTCCTTTAGAAGGAAGCAATTACTGTACCATTGCATTAAGAAGCCACCCCACACCTATACTTACATGGCATTAATAGCATGTTCTCAATAATTCCATCAGCAGTATTGCAAATATTGAAATTGTGTATGGTGAAGTGTAATTGTGTACACCAGTGTTTGTACCCAGCTGGTGAGGCTAAGTGTTCACACTGTGCCTAACAAGATTAACTATTATTCATAAAGAAAAAGCCATCAAAAGCTATCAACAGAATAGCAATTAAACCACAGCCTTGAGCATGAAAAACTTTAAACCTAAAACCTCAGAAGAGCTATACAAATAAATCCTATCTCAAACTCTCTATTAAGTGAAAAATCTCCTGCTCCTCTTTTGCAGTAGTGGAACAGTTGAGACCCATCTATTAATTTTATTTAAATATTTTTTATGACCCTTGGATGCTCAGTTTGAGACCTCTATAACCTTTGTATCTATGGAAACTCCTCTTCCTTCTGACTTTATGAAGATCCATGATTAGGCATTAGAGCTACAGATAAGGCTCTTGTTCCTGCTATGCTAGTTGTCTCCAGAAAATGACCCTTGCTAACAGGGCTAGCTGGAAGACACAATTTACTAGTGTCAGCCTTCCCACTCTCACTCTAATTGGCTGGCAGAGTTCTTCCACATCTAATAATTGCTCAGCAAAGGGTTTCTAAAATTAAGATTTGAAACAGGAAGCAGCCAGTGAGTTAATTTAGCAATTCCCATGCTGCTTCTTGTCACTATGCTTGTCACAAGGGTTTGTTGGCAGCCTGCCCATTTCTATCGACATCTGCCACCTGCATATTCAGACAATGTTAAGGTGAAGCTGCTTGAATCATTTACCCTCACATCATAAGAAAAGCTATCAGCTACTCCAGCCTCCCACCAACAATTGTCTGATTGTTAGGAAGCTCTGTTAATCCACACAACTATGCTCCCAACCCACCAGTGAATTTTGTCTGTGACTTAAATGCATTACACACATGGAATGTCCAGTAAAAGAACAAAGGCTAAGGAAACCTCATGATCATAACGCTGACATTGTGTTCTTTGCCAAAAACCAGTAACTTGTAGTGTATTACAGAGAGAATTTTGGATGGATTCCATAGCTGGCTTACTTATTTAAATTCATACTCAGGCTTTTAACTGTTGTTTTGAAACCTTAAGTTGATCATTGCACTGCATGAAGAAACAATTACAGCAGGTTTCAATAACCAGCAAATGTGCTTCCTCCATCAATGGGGAAAGGAGAAGCTGGGCTTTGTCTAACATAATTTCCATCAACTCAGTTTGTTTCCTGAAGCAATTAAGTGTTAGCCTGTACTGCACCTGTGCAAATGAGACCATCATGTTTGTCACAGTCTCTGTCATCGCATTCACAGAAATCACCCGAAATGTACCATTCCTGGGGTGAACAGATGCACTTTCCACAGTGGCAGGAGCCTGAAATCACAAAAATTATTACTCACAGTCAAAGAGTACTGGCACATTCAGACTAGAAAATAACAACCCAAGTCACACATATGCACACATACGCACATGTGCATGTGCACAAAATTGCTGCCTAAGAGGCTGTTGCATAAAAGAAAATAATCAAGCTAAAAGCCTTTTGAATGAAAGGATTCTTTTGGCACGAGTTGGAGTATGATGGGATGTTACTACTAATAGCTTTGATCCTGCTATTGCAATTAATCAGGACTTGCATTTTGAGGCTTTCTTTTGGTTTAAGAGACCTACAATCAGGACTTCTCTCCCCAGTAACTTCTATTTTTTTTTTTTTTTTTTTTTTTTTGGTACTAGCAAAGCTCAAATTGTCCCCAGCCCATTGTTACTGATGGCAGTAAAATCACACCCAGGAAGAAAACAGTCCTCCTCATCTAAAGCTTTTAGGGCTGAGTTCACAAAAGACCAACAGTGCCCAAGACTAACATCTATAAACCCCCAAAATCCTCATCACCACGAATGAAGCTTCTCCACCTCACATGGACTTACTGAACATTTGCTCTAGGCCAAAAAGAGTTTGTGCACATAATGGCAGCTCAGTAATTGGCTCGTTCCTGCAGCGTGCCCAAACGCCCCTTGTTGGGAGAAGCTGCTCTCCTTCTCCTCAAGGATGTCAGGCCACACCCTCACAGGCAAAGCAGGGACTGTGGGGTCAAATTCAGGTGATGCCATAACCCACAGAGCACCAGAAACCTCCCTTGAAGAGAAGACTCTGAGGCATCCTTACCCTCAGGAGAAGGTTTGTGGCTCTGAATTGTGGAAAGTGACAGGTGCCTTTGAACAACCGTGTCAGGAAGCCTATAGGCTGAGAAGTGTGTGAGAGGCTTTTCTGCAACTAGAAATGCCACAAGGAGATGGCAATTCCTCCTGAGTGATTCCAGCACCTGGCTGAAGAGACTTGGCTTTTACAGATCTCATCTTCAGCAGCCTGGCCCTATGCAGATTTCAGACATGTGAACACTGAAGTGGGGATCTTACTAACTGCTAAGCAAAAATCCTTTCGTGGACCTAGCCCTGAGAAGGGGTAACAGCAGAAATCAATGTTAAAAAAAACAAATTAAAAAACCCAGATAAATTACAGCAAAGAATACGTGCAAAATTTTCAACTATGAGGGGCTGAGTTAAAAAATCTCACCAAAGAAGCTGTTGACATTTTATAGAAGCTTTTAAATGAGTTAAATTCCCCTGAAAATCCTAGCCTCCTGCAATATTTTCAGAATCATTCCTTTTAAAAGTCACCAATGTGTTGAATGCATTATTAAAGAAAAACATATAGAAGGAAGGAAGCTTGGTTATGTCAGAACATAACCTAAACAGAATTCATGGGTTACTCAACAGGGCTTGAGCCAAAGCCTATAAAATCATGCTATTCCATCTTTCCAGTTCTTTCAGAGACCTCTGAATAAAATCCATAGTAATAATCCTAATACACTTAAAGAAAAAAAATTTCATCTGTTGATATCAACCAATTTTCCATTTCTTTTCCCATAAATACTGAAGCTTAATTCTTGAAAACTTCAGAACAGCCTCAGCAGAGTATCTAATTTGTAATTAAATATGTAATTTAATGCTTATTTTAAATTCACAAAAATTAACTCATTGCCTAATTTTAGGGAAATGCTTTAACTTGTAACATATGGAACATGTAAATATATTCAGGAAGAGCTAGTGATTAGAACATTTGAGGATGGAAGTATTTGATTAAGCATCTACTTTTTCTGTGGGTTCTGAGTATTGCTTACAGGGCCACTGGCATAGAAAATACTGATATTCCCTACAAGGATCAAAAATGCTGTTGTATAAGGAGGCAGTGGAGGATAGCAGACATATCAGAGGGTTGCTCTATAAGAGGTACACTAAGATATACTTGAGGGCAATTTAAAACAAGTAATTCTGTTTATACAAACTGCAAGGTACTGACATCTGAAAATAATGAGGAATAGTATGAGGATTTTAGTGAAATTACAGCAGTTATTAAGAGTATTACACTGTAAGAAGCCTGAAGTGATTCTGCATCAGCAAGCACTGATCCTGCTACTGAGGGATGCCCATGATGTTTAAAACTGTTTTGCAGAAGATACAGCAAATTTAACACCAAGTCAAGCAAGGAAGATAAGGCTCCAAAATGCAAAATCTGTTAGGGAAATGAATGTATCGAGTCTCTTCCCTGAACAGGGCATGCTGCTCTGGGAGGCTCCTCAGTTTAATTGTGTCTAATGAGTTGCAGGGTGTTTCCTGGGATCCCAGCCAGATCCTCTCGGATGGGATTTGGCTCATTACCTTGCCCACATCCTGCACTGTTACAGTCACCATGTACAGCCCTATCTTTACTGCCAGGGAGGCAGCAGCATGGTGGGAGTTGCTGTTTTCCTTGGGAAGAGCTTTTGCTACAGGTGGCACAATCAGCGAGCCAAGATTCTGAAAACAGCCTAGGAATGTGGATGGCCAACTTTGCTTATATTAGCAGAGTGCAATTTTCTGATAGTGTTCAGCAGTTATCTGCTGAAAACCAGGACTCTTCACAGTCTATTAAAACCTACATACAGAAACTCAAGCTATCCTCACTCCATTTTAGCACTTGCATATCATGGTTAGGTTTCCAAAAAAAATGGAAAAACCACCATTAGTGCACAGGTCCGAAATTCCCTTTTATTTGACCAGTAATCATTACTTTTTTCTCACTGTAATGAATCAGAAAGAAAATTTTGCCATTTGGTTCCTGGATAGTGCTTCACTATCTATGAACAGTGTTTTGAACTATGAATATCCAGTAAGACATGATTTCCAGATACATATCTTAGCATCAAGAATAGATTAAAAACGAAAAAAAAAAAGGGGAAAAAAAGGAAAAAAGACCATAGCAGCAAAATTTATAAGTAATTAGACTGTCTTTGCCTGTGATCCCCGCCCTGCTCAGAAAAGAGGCAGGAGATTCAAGAAGAATCAAGAATTCAAGAAGGCAGGCCTTCTTGGGCGTTTACTGGCCACACGCTGCTGAAGATGTGTTATGGAGGTGATTTCTCTAATGTGCACTCAGGGGCCAAAGAAACTTAACCAAAAAAAAAAAAAAAAA
>VXBC01008933.1:479943-494655 GCA_013399945.1 Ploceus nigricollis | reverse complement strand
AAAAAAAAAAAAAATCCCACCACTGTTTCTGTGTATGGATTTAGGGTCACAGAATCACAGAATGGGTCCATTTGGAAAGGACAACACTAGAGCACCTTTCAGGCTGCTACAGATTATGAAAGTGACCACATTCCAAACCACATGCCAGCAGCATAGCCAACAGAGGTAAAAAATCCTTGATATCTCTGCAAATTCCTGATGGATTATCTACTCCCAAAGCCTCAAAGTAAATGGTACCCTTGAAACACATGTTCAAAGCTAATTGTTCTCACAGTAAGACCCACAGGCTGGAATAAATAGCCCTCAGCCATCCTTAGCAAAAGATAGCAGATAATATGAATATTTAAAAAATCAACATAATCTTTCATATGTAAACTTATACCGAATCTTTCATAGTGCATTTTATTGATACCAAGCATATTACTTCACCTTCATGGTTTATATAAAATTCTCAATGAGGCACACATTAAGAGGAAAAAAGTTAACTTCTGCAGTAAAACAGAGTAATTTCCATTTCTCATTTCTGTAACTCACTGACTCTTACACATATACTACTTTAAAGATAGTTCCATCTGGAAAAATAGAGAAACAGTGCAACTTTTTCATTTTTTATGACACTGCATCAACTGGCGGGGAAAAAGCCCCAAAACAAAATTAAATGGTGCAATAGGGAGAATTCTGATAAGTGATAATACAGATAGATGAAGCCTGGGCTGGAAACCCCATTTAAATTTCCTCTGCACTGAAATAAAAGTTACCAAAGGGAAAACTGGAAATCTGCCTGATGTAGAGGGTTCCTAACTGGTTTTTCCAGCTGGCAGATTTCTTTCCTGTCTATGCAAGCGACATACAAATATAGGAAATGACACACAGAGTCTGGATTGAGTGCATTCTAGCCTCCAACCAGTCTCTTTTTTGTCTATTCTCTTTCAGACATATTATATACAAAAATAGGCAATTTGCACTACAGGGGAGCTAAAAAGCCCTCTTTCCATTAATGCAATTTCCTAGCCTGAAAGACTGCAAGGTAAGAACCTCAGAGAATCATTTCAGATAATTAGCAAGATTTTCTAACTTTTATTCTTCCCTGTGGCAATTTTTTAGAGCTGAACTGAAGCTGATGCAACCAGCTGAATGAAAATTAGTAAATTAGAAAGTTTGTAGATTCATTTGTGGGGGTTGCAGACATCTACTTTTCCTTTGCAGCTGTTTTGGGGAGCAGAGGGATTAAGGGTACCAAATTGCTTTTCAACACTTTCCTCCACATACTGTTGTCCAATATATTACATCTGCCATCTTCCCCACTGGAGTGTTACTGTGGGTAGTGCCCTTTTTCCCCAAAGTGGAAGGAGCACTAACAGTTAGTTTATAATGTACAGCTGTTCCAAACAGACCATCAGCTAAACACATACAGGAAATTATATGCTACTAACAAATTGCATAGGAGAGCAACGCTGCTGAACGTGTTCGGCTGGGGTGGGTGTCTGACAAAATGGATGTAAGTGCATTACAGAGCATCCTTTAACATCATTTTAATAATGAGTGCCTTTGAAAGAGAGGGTTACTGAACAACAACCCCCTGCCATGCACATTAGTCTTCCAGAACATGATTATTTTCCTCTATCAGGCACTGGCACAGGGTAGCTCAGCTGCCAGATCTTACCCTTCCCGGAGCACAATATGCCATCCGCTGACTCGCAGAGACTTCTGCTCTCCTCCTCCGTCATGTTGCACTTCCTTGAGTGCTGGCACAACTTTCCAAACCACCCATCCTGGCAAATGCATCGGCCACATGAGCAGATACCATGGCCTGTAACAACACCAAGGTTGATTATGAGCAAGACAAGCAGAAAGCTGTCACTGTGGTCGCAGAAGTCTGTGGCTGTGGTCACAGCTTCAGACCTCTTCAGTATGAAGTGTGTGCTATGGGATAGACAGACTGATGGGTGGACAGCACAGCTTCCCAGCAGGATGGCCTTCTCCAGTTCTCTCCTTCTTGTGTTAAAAAGGGTGCCCTAATGATGTGCAGAAAACAAGTGAGGGATAGGTCAAAGAAACTCTGGAATGTGGATGAGAAATAGATACTAGAAGCCATAATTCATGCTTTGAAGAAGGGCGGGGAAAGCTAAAATAGAATTTTTAAAAAAATTGTTTGTAAAAGGTTAATAAAAAATTGAAAATATGTTGAATAATAAACTGAGTAGAAAATTTGGCCAGGAAGAAACGAAAAGTGCCAACAAATATAGACAAGAANCATAGGTACTTTTGACTCCCTGCCAAGGTTCCCAAGCCCTCTGCCAGGGTCTCGGGTCAGCCAGAGCAGCCAGAGGGATGTCCTGGTTTCCCACAAAGAATATAGGAATGGAGAATAGAAATAAAAGAAGTAAGAAATGTCTTAATAATTCCTTAGCTAATTAGTTACCTGGGAAGCAAATTATTTATACCAGTGACTTTTGTCCTATCTTACCTTCTATGTAGGGCAAGGGAGTAGAAATAAAGGGACTGAGATAACTTGGGAGCATGGACTGGGAAGAAAGGAACAAGCAGTAGGAGTATCTGGGAAAGCATGGAGCTGTAGGATGCAGGGAAGGAAACCAGCAATTTCTTCTGATTAGTGGATTTCTCATGAGCCTCCAGTGCAACTTGATTTTGTAAACTCAGAGGCAACACTGGTAGAAGGCCAGAGGAGAGACAAACCTGGTAGTTGCTGAAAGTGAAATTCATTCAAGTTTACTGATAGTCAAATATTTTACAAATTTTAATTACAAAAATACTGGGGGCTCCAAAGTCTTAGAGCTGTCATTTCCAGCATCTAAAAATTCAAAATAATTTTTGTATCCCACACTCTCTATTGATATTTGGGGTTTTTTTATCATATTATATTGATGTTTATTACATTTTTATTCTATTTATCATATTAAAGGGTCAGTTAATGATGACACAGTCTTATTATGGCAGTATTTCTACCCACTTCTAAAAATTGATAACTAGCAATTATAAAAGTTTGATGCTACTTGAACTTTTGTGTCAGACTGGGAAACAAGATCAACTCTATGACAACCCAAAACACAAGAGAAAGAAAACAAGCATATATACTTTCCCATATGCCCCTTCCAGATAAATGTCATGCAGTTGTCTATATGAACTAACTAAAAGTAAGCTTCTGTCAGAGCATTTTTATTGACCTTATTTATTTTTAATTAGTAACATAGAGATTAGAACTCAGAGTAGCTCAACTAAGAGCAAAATATGCAACTGGATGTCACTGCTGGAAAACTGTTTTTGAAGATATAAACACGTCTACTCTTTTAGCAGTGAATAGTATGAAATCCATGGCAATTTCAATGAGAAATACTTTGTACAAGTCAAATAAAAAGGTAATGAATAATCTATAAATTTGCAGCAAACAGAGCTTGCAGTTTACCACATAAAATTTGACTTGAGCTTTTCTGTAAAGACAATTTCTCTCCTCCTTTATGCCATATAAATCCTCAAAACATAAAGGATTCTTTTATCTCAAATAATCCATTTTAAAAAAATTATATTTGTTCCTAGCTGACACCAGCTTGGGCAGCTGCAGCTTTTTGGATGCCTCATCCATTGAGGTGGCAAGTGTACAAGTGTTCAGCCCACTGCATGTTAACTCTAAGCTATCTCATGTGAGTGTGGTGGCCTGAAAACAACTGCTTTACGTGGTCTAGTTGTGAATATCCTCCCTGCAAATCACAGAAGAAAGGGGTAATCTGAATAGTTAAATCAGTATTTTATCATGTTAGCAATTCATTTTGGCTGAACTTCTTCAATTAGAGATTTTTCTTTACCTCCAACTATACAGATTAAGCAGATATACTGAGAAGTATTGGTCTATCAATATTTCAGGCCGAACAGAAAACAGTTAAAATCACAAACAAATTGCATCGCAAATGCTTATTCATAAAAAGCTATGTTAATGAACTTTAAATAGTCAACAATGTTTTAAAAATTAATCTCAAAGAATAAAGACTTTGATGTGAGAAAGGCAAAGAAGACAAAAAAGATGGTGTCAAATACTCTGTCATTTTGCTTAAAATTGCAACTCAAATAACCACAAGATTTAAATGTGAAATATGAATTCAGCAAAAAAGCAAGCTGCGGCAGATTACTAGCAGGGGCTCCTTGTAACCCAAATCAACCTGAACCAAACTGGGCACCATGATGAATTATTTCTTGCTCTGCCTGGAATTGAAACTGTGCTGCTGTAGGAAATTTCAGTTTAGGATTACTCATGCAGCTGTTGTTGGTGTTCCCCAAAAACCTTCATGATCATTTTGTAATACAAAAGGCACCACTACAGAGGAGCACCAGCACAATGAAAAAGGTGAAGTAATCATTACAGAGGAAGCTGCTTCTTATTTACAGACTAACTATTAGAAACATATGATGTTCCTGAGGGGCAAACTGAGGCCAGACCCAAGCAAAATTTGGCACCTCAGGAACAGAAGTTTCTCAAACTAATACAATATAATGTATTTCAAATGGATGAAAAATAAAAAGTTTTAAAAACGTAATAAGAATATGAAAAATTGCAGCATAACACAGGATCCTTGATATAGAACACCAAAGAAAATGAAACAAATATTTTTCTCTGTATTTAAATAGAAACAGGATTTCCATTTTTATTTTTTCTTCTAAATCACAGGACTTTCCATTATATTAACAGAAGAGAATATTAAACCACACATATCTGGAAGAATTATTTCTAGGTAAGCAGGCTTCATTACCCTGCCCAAATATGCCAAACGAGTTGCTAAAAATGTTCTTGGAACAGTGATTTTTATCTTTTGTTTTTTATTGTACAGCAGAAGACCAGAACAGTTGTAACAACTGCAGCTGGAGAAACCTAATAGAAATGTGAATTAAAATACTGTCTTATTATATTTTCAAAGTAGGTCAGTTAGTCTTGTCTAAGCCTAAGAAGGTGGACTGTGGCTCCAGTTTGAGTAACACAACAGTCAAGCAGTTCAGTATCATCTTCAAGTGAAACACTGCAGCAAAAAGGGCCAATGTCATTCTCTCATCTACCTACCTGGAGAAAAGTGAGGAGGAACAAAATTAGAGCATTGATGAGATAGTGTTAAAGTCCTGCAGCTCTGTGATATCCATGTTTGAAGAGATTTTTGCAAAACTTGGAAGGGTACTAAAAAGTTCTGAGGAATTCAGAGGATATCAGAACAGGTATTCTCAAACTACCAGAGAAAGACAAAGCAAGAGAGAAAACCTGATACAGACAAAATCATGTAAGAAATGAACCAGAATTTCAAACAAGGGTGATGACTATTGGAACAAACTTTCAAGAGATGTTGGCGTGGGCTACACACGTCTTAGGAGTTCTGAGAGCATGGCCTGCTCAGAGACAATCTTTTGCTGCACAAAGTGCACAGAATTCAACATAGGGGAAACATGGGAATAGTGTAATGGCTATTTATAGCCTACTAAAAGAGGTTCAACAGAAAAGCCCCTTTTGGATTCACAAAATTAATATCTATTAATCAACTCAAATGTTAATGTACTAGCAATTCCTTTACTGCTCATTTGAGCAGAAAGATCAAATTAAAATGCTTTTTGCAAACCCGAATCATATTTTATGCTATCTGAAAAGCTAAACAAACCAAGTTCTCTGTGCATCTATAAAGTGTTGCCTTTTCATACACCTACACAAATGTCTGGGTGACCAGGACATTAATCTGTAGTGCATTAAAAAAAATTAGAAAAAATTAAAATTAATTTAATTTAATACAGATTATGCAATGCCATTAGTACCTGTACTAGCTGCAGTCATCCCTCTTGTATCTAATACCTACTGATCCTTTCAAATTTATCTGTTGCTGCCCATGGATGTGCCTCAGAGCTAGTATGAAGCAGTTAAACACAAGGACACAGGCATTGAATCATTAACTCTCCTCTTAGTATTGTCAGAATAAAACCCTAATTCACATTAGTTTTATTCCAGTTAGACTATGAGTTCTCCACTATTTAATACCACCATTTGCACCTTTGTTAGCACCAGTTTTATTCAGTAAATGTATATGAACATATAAATGTATATGGTTTAGTTTTCTGTGGTTTTTTGGTGTTTTTTGTTTTTTTCCCCCAGGAGAAGAAATTGCATTTTTCAATAAAAATACCATGATAAAAACTCTCTATTAAGTAATACATATATATAGAATGTATCTATCTTGTGTCTGCAACAATTATATGTTCTTCAGATTCCTCTACCAAAAGAATACAATCCCTGCTCTAAAGACTTTTCAACAGAACAGATGAAAGAGCTGTTGGGTAGGATATAAACTCTTATTTTAACATGGTAGGAACCTCAGAGAAATCAGAGGATCAATTCAGATGCCCTGTGGCATTGGACATGCCCTAAGGCATCAAGGACATCCTCATGATGGCAGCAGCCAGGCAGGCACTCCTGTGTCCTTGCGGAGCCAAGCTGGGGTCAGGCAAGCGTAGTCTTGGGAATCACAGGTGATAAAAACTGCTTTAATTTAGGTGGCTGAAGACTCTGAAACTATGTGCCATATAGCTGGAGAAGCCATGGTAGACTCAGGAGTCATATTTCTGAATTCTCAGACCAGTCAGTGCCAAAACTTGTCTTTGTTTGGAGATTGACAGGTATTATTTGCCTTTCCTAATTTTTTTTTTACATATATTAGAGAGTTCCACAAATGTCTTATATAATTCTGTTTCTGTGGATCAACATTAGTGCAAGAAATGAGGAAATTGTCTGACAGCAACTGTACCATACTTAGCTTTGCTTAATGAAGCATATAATTAATCATAGCTCTCTCATTTCTACGGTTATGGTCTTATTGGTCCTCATAAGAACATGTTATCTGAAAATATCATGCTTCTGCTTCACTGAACAGATGACAAAAATAAATGTCATTCATGATTTCTGCAGTATGGACCTAGAACGTTCACAAAAAGAAAGATTTTACATTTCCTGTTGTATATCTTAAATTCCAAACAAAAAAGAAAAAAAAGGCAGTGCTTCCTCTGAATCCAATTATTTAGCCTGGCTGGATAGTAACGAAAATTTTATATTCAAAGAAACATGGCAATTAGAGGCAACTTATACCAGACTTTTGAGAGGGAGCTTTACCTTTGTACATCCTGGTGATGACTGTGCAATCCTAGAATCCATCACTAAAGAATGTGATATGGAAGTTTCTGTCTCAGCTTTAAAAGTTTAAATCATTGGAAAGCTGGGAATTGTGGCTTAATGTATAGGTATGCCTTATAAACTCCAGATTTTCCCTTGTTCTCTGGTGATTCATAGAAAATAACATTGGAAATCTTAATACTGGTGGAAATGATGCATGGATGAAAATGTATAAGCGCCAGAAGAAACCCCAGAATGAGGTCAAATGCATGACCTGCACTGATAGACAACAACACATTCACAGGAGTAAATTAAGGAATGTATTATTTCATCAAAATCAGAAGGTCTGCACTCTCATAAAATAACAATATGATGAATGTCACGATGACTTGTTGGCAGATGTGTGTGTGCTCAAGAACAAAAGATGTCAATGCAGACACAGAAAATAACTTGTCTTATTCTTTTCTTCATAACCCCAACAAGAACAGCATGTCAGACACTAAGAATGCCAAGAACGAAGGATGTCAAAAATCAGGAAGCACAGACAACAGGTACCGGACTTACCTCAAGTTTACAGAGATAAAAGTAAGAAAAAATGTGAGTCAAAAGGATCACCCTAACTTTTGGGTCCTAAATATATAGAAGACGTATTTAAAGACCAGATTGTTATTGTCAGTCAACAAGAAATAAAAAGACCTACCAAAAACTTGATGGGTAGCATCTCTTGTCCATGTTCTGTGTCGCACACAAGGAATCCTGACCAAACTATTATATGCAGACACTTTGATGCTTATATTTGGACATCAGAATGCAAGAGGATGAAATCAACAAAAAAAGTGTTCTCAGTGGTGAAAATTAATTTACTAGTGGATTTCCTAAAAAAATACTAACTTCCCCTCCCATAAAATCTCAAGCAGAGTTTTTGCTGCGCTGTTTTCTTACACTTAGAGAAGAGAGAGGTGTGAAGGCAAATCTGAGTAAGGAGGGAAATAAAAACTACCTCAGCATTTGTTCCAAGAATAAGTCAACTCCTCCAGCTTCTAGAAGCCTTTTTAGAATAACTGGAATTTCAAACTAATGATAACTAATGCCTTTTACCAAAAGGTATTGGTATTAACAAACAAAAAAGATAATCTGCATTTACTCCTTGATGTGGCATAACACAACCAGATTCCCTACAGTGTTAGGATTGTATTTTGGTGAAGATTGTATTTTTATGTGCTCTGGCCAAAACAATTAGTTAAAAAGTCATCAAAGTGGAATTGCTTACTTGAAAATAAAGAAATAAGACTTAAAGTATTCCACTGTCACGAGTGACAAAGAACAGGTTTACTGGAATGACCAGTCTTAGCTGTTTCTTAGTGTTAAAGACACTGCAAACATTTATGAATAAACATTAACAGACCTTATCAAAGCTAATGTTCTTATTGATGGCCCACTATTTGAAGCACAGAATGATACACTGATGTAATATAAAATGGGTACATCCACAGAAATACGTAAGAGTCTTGTTATGAGTTACTTGTTACAAGTTTAAGCCTTTGCTAGTGATCCTAATTTCAACCAACTTTTTACTATTTTTGTTTGGTTTACTTTCATTGCAGAGTTTTTAATCAGCATAATTCTACAGGAACTTGTGGTATGCAGAGGACCCCAAATGTTTTATTTCTTTAATGGCTGCTATTCGGCTGTGACAAGAACTCATAGCTAGGCCAATAATCATCCAGAGAACAAATTGAAGTGAATGGAATTAAGAGCATTATCAAATCCATTTCAAACTGATCATTACTGTTGTTCTGAGTTCCTGTCTGCCTGCCCTCAATCCTGAAAGAGAAAAAAATTGTAATGGACAACAGTTGGCCCAGTGAGGTGGAGCAGCCAATGATGAAAGCACTGTAAAACATGAGTGGCCACAGATAGGAAACAAATACCACTTGAAACCTTAGGATGCATCTGCAGCAAGCAGCTCAGCCATAACTTCAGAGGGCAGAGAGAAGTATGTCTCACCAGGTTACAGGATGAGTAAATATCAAGTCTGGTGTAAAAAAAGCAACACAGCATTGTCAAGGACATGTGCTGGCAAACGTGATTCTCTGGTCATGTGTGTGCACCAAAACCACTTAACTTGCACATGAAAGACTCAAAGAACCAAGTGAAGGAAAGGAAATGTGATCTTAAATATTTCTGTAGATCAACACTGAAGTACACCTGGGAAAATCTTACATAATCAAAAAACCTGAACAGCAGGGGAAGGGCCATTCGGTAGAACATATCTATCTCGAAAAGGCTGCATGAGACACCTTCTCCAGTCTTAGCATAGTAAGTCTGTGTACAGAGGCACAGGAAAAGGAACATGAAGAAAAGACCTGAAAAGCAGGTCAAGGAAGGTGAGTCTCCCCCTCCACTCCACTCTGGTGAGACCCCATCTGGAGTACTGTGTCCAGCTCTGTGGCCCCTAGTACAAGAAAGACATGAATCTGTGGGAGCAGGTCCAGAGACTATCCACAAAAATGGTCAGAGGGATGGAGCACCCCTCTTAAGAGGAATGGCTGAGAGCATTGAGATTGCTTAGTCTGGAGAAGAGAAGGCTCTGGGGAGACCTTACTGTGACCTTTCAATGTTATAAAGGGAGAGTATAAGAAAGACCGAGAGAGATTTTTTAACCAAGGTCTGTAGTGACAGAACAAGGGGTAATGGTTTTAAACTGAAAGAAAATGGGTTTAGGTGGGACATAAGGAAGAGAGGTTTTTATGATTAGGGTGTTGAGACTTGCAACAGGTTTCCAAGTGCTGCAGGTTCCCCACCTCTGANACTATCCACAAAAATGGTCAGAGGGATGGAGCACCCCTCTTAAGAGGAATGGCTGAGAGCATTGAGATTGCTTAGTCTGGAGAAGAGAAGGCTCTGGGGAGACCTTACTGTGACCTTTCAATGTTATAAAGGGAGAGTATAAGAAAGACCGAGAGAGATTTTTTAACCAAGGTCTGTAGTGACAGAACAAGGGGTAATGGTTTTAAACTGAAAGAAAATGGGTTTAGGTGGGACATAAGGAAGAGAGGTTTTTATGATTAGGGTGTTGAGACTTGCAACAGGTTTCCAAGTGCTGCAGGTTCCCCACCTCTGAAAATGTTGAAGGCCAGCTTGGATGGGGCTCTGAGCTGCCTGGTCTTAGTGAAAGGTTCCCCACCCATGTCAGAGGTGGTTGGACCAGATGATCTTTAAAGGTCCGCTTCAACCCAAACTGTTCTGTGATTCCATAATTATATGAATCAATTTCTAATAGCGGAGTGCTGTGAAATCTATGCCGAGTCCTCCTGCAACCTCTGTCTTTGTGGAGACATTAAGTCTCTATTATTGGTACTGCATTGATGGACAGCTGAATTTTTAAGGGAATGACTCACTACAATCATGCAGAAACATGGCCATGGGATCTCATTCAGTTGTACCCTAATTTATCATAGCTTTCACCTCATGTCTTTCTGTCGTTGCATGAACAGCTGGTCTAGAAAGCAAGCTATTAATCAGTCTCTGCTGGCTGGAGAGGGCCAGTAATAATTCTTATTCAAATCATTTAGGTTGTCATTCACATTTCTCATTTCAGCATGCATTTAATCTGAAAACACTGGTCTTCCTTCTTTGTGCTTCAGTGCTCACTGTCAGACCCCACACAGTCCAGCTTATAATGCTCTGAAGACAGATTTACTAGCAAGGGTTTATGTCCTTACTGTGATTGCCCAGGCAGCAACAGTGGTAGAAAAATAGCAACGAAAAGAGGACAAGAAAAGATGAAAGAATAAGCAGTTCAGCAAGACATTTCAGGAAGTTCAGGCTGAGAAGGAAGCACACACAAAACCAAAAGAAAGAGAGGGAGATGTAATAATGTTAAACATGAGTGATATAAACAAAAAATATATTTTTAGCGTTGATGATGATGAATTTTATGTCCCAACTATTTAATTTCTAACAAATATGAAACAGATTTTCAGTGCTTTTCAGTGTTTTTATGTCCTTTACACAAAATTAAATTTCAATTATTTTTTTTCTACACACTCATATTATTGAATTACTCTGAATGCTGTAAACTATTTTAAGGCTGGTTAGACATTCAAACCAAAATTTTCTATATGTCTATATTCTGCATGGCAGACACCTTGAAGAAATATTCCCTGTAGTCAGAATTTTTTATGTACATGAAGATCATGAAGCAATATATTCTTTTTCCTACATAGAAATAAGGAATACAATACAATGTGCCATTGCTCATACCAACAATTTTGTTAGTATTTAGAATCAAAGAGTAATTTTAAAGATGAAGCACATAAAAACTAGAAAGAGAGCATTAATGATAAATATTATTTGCCTGCTTATAAAATACCATGTGGTATGCATGCACTAACATATCCAAAATTACCTTGAAATACTGCTAAACACCAACATACTTTACTGAAATATCGCAATGTAAGGTTTTCACTGTCAACACTAAAATAAACCATCTGTATCTACAATTACTATGACACTGTCTCTCAAGCATTTTGCATTCTTTCATAACATATTTTGTTACTTTTTTAGAAATGGCTATTTCTAAAATACTACTTTTTTAGAAAACAGGCATATCACTGTCAGTGAATACAAAATATTTAAAGGTTTTGCTGGTCATTAGTACCTTTAGGTTTATTACAACACCCTCAATGAAGCATCACAACTAAACACAATGTAAGGTTACCTAATGTTTTAGGTTTTTGTTAAAGTGTCTGTATTCTTTAATGGATACTGATGGAACTTAGGATATACTACAGCACTTCCATTTGTGTTAGCATTCCTGAAGTCTTAAAATAAATACTGTCTAACATGTTCAACACTTCTAGTGCTTGTTTCTAACAAAAATCTGCCATCTTATTATCAACTGATGTAAATAATCTATACTGACGTTATACTATAAAATCAAAGGGAACAGAAAGCTATATACTGTCAAGATTTAGTTCTGTTATGCTGTTAAATTCTGCTATGTTATGTGATATTAAATGAACACATACCCCCACAGACATCACCATCTGCATTTTCACACTGTCGATCATCACATTCACAGTTTTTGCCATGAACTCTGTTGTCTCCTGGAGGGAAACAAGTGCACTGGCCACATTCACATCTCCCTGTAAAAATAAATAATTGTTAGAGTCATGATTTCAGTAAAGTAAAATAAACTGAATAAACCCTAAGTTTATGCTGCATCCTAACCCCAAAGACAAACTACCAGTCACAGTGCATTGATTAAAGCATAGCACATAAACACAATTAAAAAACAAACAAACAAACAAAAACATAGCAAAACAAAACTATTCCTCCTCCATGGCAACCAGATGGAAAGTATATCACTGTTATAATCTTAGTGGAAATGGCAACAATAAGCAATCACTGGCATTGCATGTTTTTCGTGTCTGAACTTAGCAAAACTGAGCTGGCCCATGCTTATCTGCATAATTAACCTCTATAATTGATCTAAAATATTTAGCACATATCTCAGAAACACCCAGACAAATGTGATCAGAATTAAATAGTCTATGCACAGAGCTAAGATACCCTCTATTTATGTAGAAAAATAATTCTTAAAATACTCTGTCAAGCTTTTTGAAAGCAAAATCCCTATAATTTTTCTTGTCTAGATCTGAGGAAATAAGCACAACCTGTGTCACAGTCTCCCCTTCCATCAATCTGTTTACAGGAGAGCTCCCCAGAGCTTAAAGGGACAACAGATTTATCCAAGCTCCCACAGATCTTCACTCCAAAATCCTAAGAGCAGTGAGTACTAAATGGCCAGATGTGGAAAAAATTAATATCCAGGACAGTCTTACACTGCACATATCTGAGACAAACTCAGTCCAGGTAACGGGCCCTAACTTCTAAGAGTTTGCCTCTGTATGTTTTTATATTATTTTATGCAATGCTGGTGAAAGAACGTTCTAAAAATGGTACAAATCATGGACCAAACTCATACATTTGATGGGCTTGGGAAGCGATATTGTGTGTAAAAAATGGCCACCAGAGACAAGGACTAGGATGCAGAAAACCTGCCCTTATTTATTTAATTTAGTCACAGCATCAGTGAAACTCAGCTTGGGCCTGGTCACTGCTCTACTGAATGCAACACCCAAATTTACAGTATTGCTGGAAAATAAAAATATATCCTCCAAGTGCAGCCTTTCATTATGCAACCAGACCGTTCACAGCACACTGCATTAATTTTTTCCAGCATTTGCTGAAATATTTTATTGAATGAGAAAGGACTGTTAATGAAAACCTCATTAAAGGTTTTCTAACTCTAGGTGTCATGACAATAAAACCCTTTAGGGTAAGGTACTGACAAATGATTACTTCTTTTCCCAGCTTCTAACCTTAATTTGTTACATATGTTTGTGGGGCTTTGGGGTTTATTTTTTGTTTGTTTTGTGTTGTTGTTGTTTTTTTTAAAGAGAACAGTCTAATTAAGTTGGAATAGGGAGAGATCTTTTTACTTATGGAAAAAAATTTCTAAGCTCATTTTATAACTTCTGTTCTCTTCAGCTTCCCAAGCCTCAACATACATTGCACTTCTGAGCGACATTTTATGCACTAGGATTCAATCTAGAAGGACATAAAGTGCAAGAATTTTAGAAAAGACATATTGATAAAGAGAATTAGAGTAAATACTCCTTAATACCTTTATTATATGCATAGTTTAAAAACTATGTTTCATTGTCTATTATATGAGGATACTTGTTTCAGAAAGAAACTTTTTATTGGAAGTGCATCTACCACATCATGAAATAGAATTGTGCTTAGTAATCATGTCAAAATTTAAGATATTATTGTCTAAAGAAAAAAATGATGCTATTGGCCTGAATTCTCTAAGCTATAATTATTTGTCAAGGACAGCCACATTAGAAGTTGGAAAAGAAAAATGCTTAGTGCTTAAATATACAGAGAATTTTATTGAGTCTAATTTGTCTCTTTTTATGCATTCACCTTAGGCAACCTGATCACTTTTGCAAAAGTGCCACATCAGCCTTCCCCAAGGAACAGTCAGGAACCCGCAGGCTGAGAGGTCCCTGATGAACAGGACCCACTTGTTGTGGAGACTGTGACGTAAACAAAAGAAGAATCTTCAGCAGTGGTCTCCTGGCCAGCCTTTGCTATAATAAGGATGCCTGAAGATGGTAAAATCATTTGAAGCAAACTGCTTTGACTAGAGGAGTCTTTAGATATGGAAAATCCTCATTTGAGAGGAGTGAGCAAAGGAAGGTCCTGTAATAAGCATCCTGCATGTTCTGTAACTAAGCATTATCTTCTGTAATGCTTAATTTAATAAGTCAGAGTCCAGTGGCTGGTCCCTTGCACTGCAATGGGAACAGGCTCCTCTCAGTCCCTGCTGCAAGTAATATTTATTCATTTTAGCTATTGTGCAACAGTTTCACCAGCAGAAATATGGAGGGAAGCCCATCCCTAGACAGATCAAGCACATTTTTGTCATGTAAGAGATACAAGATCAAAGGGAATTTAGGCCCTATTTTCTCAATCTGTGCCTCCTTTTTTTT
>VXBC01008933.1:458240-479936 GCA_013399945.1 Ploceus nigricollis | reverse complement strand
TTTTTTTTTTTTTTTGCCTATCTCTCACCTAAATTTCACCTAAATATGGTTTCGATCATCTGACTGCAGACCTCAGCAGAATTGAAAGTGTCTTGAAAATAGACAGAAACTTCAGTCAGCAAGTGTTCTGGAAAAAGATTTCTTTGAGCTATTTCTTTATTTTTAAATATTCAAAAATACAGTTATAGTAGTTTATTACACTGCTGCTGAAATTGATACTCAAGTTATTAGTTCCTTTACTTTTACAAATGTTACAAGATCAGCATGAGAAATTAATTTAATGGTGTCACTTAAATAGCTGCCACTTTGTACTGGCTATAAAAATATTCTGCCTGCAAAAGTAGTGAGATTTTGGTTAGATTATGTAAATTGGGCTCACTCTAAGGAGATAATTTAACAAATAATTAAAATCCCATTGCTTCGGAACATCTCAGTATGTATCGTCTGCTGAAATATCAGAAGCCACACTTTATTCTGTGATCTTCTTCTCTTAGCTATTGTGATAAAATACTTACCAAACAAATTCAATCATCTGAAAGTAATTTGAAGCTCATATTATACTGAAAAGGGATCAGCACTTTACTAAACATACTCTTTCTTTGTATAGAATAATAGGTTTGCCATAGCAACCTGATCATACAGGGAAAGCTACTGCCATACATCCTAATTTTTCTTTACATTCCAGGGCATACAGAAACAATTAAACATGGGATGACTATAATGTTCTGCACCTTCTCAACCATCTGTGCAAGGGCTACACTTAATGAGTAAAAAGAAACCAGTTGACCTCAGACATTTTACAGCAAGTGGCTTCCACTCTTCCTCGCTAAACAGGGAGGGTAAATGTCATTATCAGAGGGCTTCAGATGAAGGAAGCTTTATGATGGAAGTTTTATGAGCTATTAGCATTGAAAAGCTTAAGCTACTTACTGCAATGCAAGATGCTAAGAATAGAATAATTATACAAGACATTTATTTGCCTACAGTCTTAATATTTCCTCACACTTCTTCCTCCCATTGATGTCAATAGTAGTATTAACTTATCACTAATAATTGTTAGTGCTTGAAGAGTGACAAAAGATCAGCTTAGGTTGGGGTTTTTTTGTTTTTAAAGGGAATTAAAGTGCCACATCTCATCAAAACACAAGTTCATTAGATAACTGACTAGAATTCTAAAGAAAAATGCCATAAGCTTTTAGCTTTTGATTTTATTCCCCATTTACTATAGAATTTTTTCATTCCTCATGTCCAGCGTTTATAAAAACATAAATAAACAGTTTCTAGATTTACATTAAACCTGTTCCCATGCAAATTACTGTGACAATTAGCTGCTTGTATTCAAACAAATTCCCAGTTGCCTATATGGATTGACTGAAAGTCTCCTTTGTAGAGGTAATTTTAAAAATCTGTGCTAGAAGTATATACTTTTTTAATAAAGCATTTTTACCCCGTTTTTGCCGGCAAAGGAAGAGATAGTAACGACTTTCAATGTAAAAATAAACACTGAATATAATAAGATATACTTCATAGTCTTTCCCTGCCTGTAACTCTATAACATAAAGGATTTTTCTGTGCAGGATGATGAATTTTTATCTTCTAAATGCAAACAAATAAATAAAACCTTTCTTCTGTTTTTTTTTTTTTGTGTAAGGAAGACAGTGCCAAATTGCACTGAGACTGTGGTAAAAGCAAGTCAGGTTCATTTGGCATATTAAAAAAATGTTGTTTCAGGCTAGTGATAAATAGGAGGGAATCTGCCTTTAGTAAGGACTTTTCTGCCCCATGGCCGTCCCAGGCTTAACATCTGAAAACATTACCTATCAGAAATTGCAATTTCTTTTTTATCACATAATCTCAGGCAACTTGAGCACATTCAATAAAGCTGCTGTGTCTTTCTGCCAACAGAACTCATTTCATGCTGGATGTGAGCAAGATGATCTAAAACAATGTTCAGAAATGGCAAATCAGAGAAGGGGGATGGAAAGATTTGTACAGAAGATCACAAAGTTTCAGTGGACATAAAGGGTGAGGGGAAGCAGATGTGGCTGAAGGAAGTAATAGCAGGTAGCAGATTCAAGTAAGGCAAAAGAAAATCCACTGATTGAGTGGTGGAGGGAATAGAAGACCAATAAAGGGGACAAACAGTACCACAAAATTGGAAAAAAAATGCAACACTTGCCAAAAATAGGGTGGTGCCTTGCTCAGTCTCAGGTGTTCAGAGCAGCACACTCCAGCTGAGCTTGATCAATGTGAAGAAATTTAGACTCAAGCAGGAAACACCTACAGAGTTCTTAGTGGCCATGCATTGTGTGTTTTGTATGTCTATTCCAAAAATTGCCCAGAATTAATTCCCATCTAGAATAGCTTTAAAAAAAAAATTGTACTGACTAGACAAAAAATAATTCTGCCTTATACATGAAAAAGATCCTTGGGTTTTAAAATGCTGGCAGTTCTTGGATCTGGTTCTTTGGCTGGTTTATAAGGTCTCAGAAAAAGGGAACCTTTGTAAGCATCTTGAGTAGGTACAAAAGTATCCTCAGAACCTCTTTAAATGCATGAATATCTGACTGATCTCAACCAAATGATGAAAATCTGGGGATTTGTTTCTTATAAGGACTTCAGGCAAGCAAGATACGAACATGTACCTGCAGCTACGATGGAAAAAATTTCCTCTTCTAAAAAAGCTTTATGAACTTATATCAGTACAAGACAGAAGAACCACAAAGGATTTCTTTCCTTGCACAGGATTTCTCTACTAGACTGTTAGTGGTTTGCAGTGAAGGGCTTGTTTTTGTGGAGATAATTTGAAAATTGGGTGACAACTGGGTTTTCCACAAAATGTTCAAGCAACAAGCTTTTTTTTTTTCTGCAATGCATTATGAAAAATAAATTGATGCATTTATCTCCTCATACATAAGAAAAAACATTCAGCAGTTATTACAAGAACAACTATTTGTTTGAGTTTGGATTGAGAATTAGCTTTCTCTTTCTAGATCAGTATACAGAAAGTAAACATTCCTTGAGTCTACACATAAAAAGATTATTTGCAGCATGACTGACCCAAGACCTCGACTAAAGATATAAAAGCTCCAGAAAAGGGCTTAGCTGAATCATACCAACATAAAATGAAATGAAAATGGCTTTAATAAATCTAAAGTAACTTCCAAACTTCAGAATTTTGTGCTCTTTTTTTTTCAAGAATTTTGTACACTAAAGTAAACTTTCAGCATCAAGTTCTGAGATTTTTATTTAAATAACATGAACAGTAGCTGACATATAAAATTGGGTTAAATATCTGTATTTTTCTTAGTCTTACTGGTCACCTCTCAGCTTCATTAACTGCATCAGCTACTACATTCAGCACTATCAACAGGTCTGAAATAAATGGATATAAATGTATACAAACATTTGGCTTAAGAAAAACAGCAGAAATTCACAAATTAAGAAAGTCTTTTATTAAAGCTGCCTGAGACTTCCCACTACTGTGTGTTTTATCAAGCTGTTCACTAGTACAAAGTACAAGATTTCCCTTATATAATAGGTATCATGGGCTTATTTTCTTAGACAGAAAAAGTATGTTTCTTTTCATTTCTTAAAAATTGAATTGCTTTATGATGTGAAAGAGCACCAAAAAAGGTCTGATAGTTTAGTTTGTCCTTAAGGGTATAAAACCTCAAAACACAAAAACCCCAAATAACCCTAAGATAAAAAGATCTCAAGAAATAAAAGTATCCTATCCCAAACAATGCAACTTTCACAGCAGAAAGCAACTGAACATCCAGTATTGTAAAAGCAAGTGTCATGCAAGAGCAACTTCAAATGGCTGAGACTTGTCCCCCAGCTTTAGAACACACAGGACATATGACTGGAAATCTGATTGCACAGTTGGCATATGGCACCTGAAGTAAATGCTTTTTCTTTGTGACAGCTTAATAGTGAAACACTTCTTTAGATAATTCCACTCAACAGCACCACGTTACAGATTTAGCATCAGATAGTCTTTCAGAGCTCCTGCCAGTCAGCAATACTGATTTGTATCTCCTTTTCCATGCTGCCTTTCTTTTTATTCTACTTTTGGTTTTTCATTTTTTCCCCTCCCTGGCTTTAAAAATTTTGGTAAGAGGTACTGCTGCACTGCTAGCTTCCTTTTCAGACTGTTAGCTTGACACCTGCTATCATCATCAAGCTGACACGTCTCCTCCATCTGCCTGCTCTAAGTAGCCCTGCCTTGAGGATGCGCTTGAAAGCTCCTTTTGCATTTCTGCACAGCCAACAGGGAATTTCTAGAGTAGTTTCAGGAAAGGAGTCATCCAGAACACCCCTGCCCACCTTGCAAGAGCAGGATTTTAGCAATAGGCATCACTTTTCCTCATGACATCTTCCACAGGTTCTCCCACTGGGGGATGCATCCTTGACAGTTCACTCCCTATATTAAGGGGACAAGTAAGACTAGGGGGGCAATTACTCCTCTGTTCAAATGAAAGGTGATAGTCAAAGTCACCACACAGAAGAGAGATGTGTGAAGAAGACAAGAAAGAAGGTGGCAAAACACTTTCTAAAGAAATGTGTTGTTAAGGCAGAGAGCAGTGGAAATTGAAGGGGAGGAGAAGGAATACATTGGGGAAAAAGAGAAAAATAGACAGCATGGCAAATTTCACTCTGAAGATGTACAAACCCTAGAATTCAGCAAGCCATCATCTGATTTTTAAACTCCCTTCCTCTGCTCATCCCTTTTTCATTCTTCCCCCCCAAAATGCTTTCAAAAACTCAAACTATGAAGAAAAAATACTGCAAAGAGATGCCACTAAATCAAGTGAATGATACAAAGCATTCTACTAAAACTAACATCTCCATAGAACATTAAAAATGAAGTTATGTTTGATTTAAAGGATCTGACCTGAGAATGCTTTCTCTTCACCTTGACAACTATCAGGAAAAATAAGTCTCATCTCCTTTTCAGCCTACTCAGCTGCCTGATGCTTAGCATAAGCTGCTACAAAATATTTTCTAGCAAAAGCCAAACATAATAAAGAGGTACAATCCCATAGTGGAAGATACAGGAAACACAAGGCTATTGTTCAAGAAGCCATGATGGTGTTTCAGCCATTTAGAGCTTCATATATTTGACTGCCTTATCATCCAGAGGACTGACTGCTTACCCCTCTTTTTACATGATCTGCTATATAAATAGTCACAGCACTAATTCCACAGAGTTATTTAATTTTCAGATTAATTTACTAGAAAATGTCAACTGCTTTGTGGAAATTTAATCGCCAGAATGTTAACCTTGTTCACTTCCTGCTGAAGCCTTTTGTTTATTAGATAGCAAAATTCAAGATATTTTAGGGTTGTAATAGAAGCCTATCTATTAAAACATTTAAACTCCTAAGTGGTCTGCTCTTTGAAGCTTTAGCTAAGATTAAAGTGCTTAATAACGGTAAAACAACAATATGAAAATATTCAACTGCATAGCAACCATCAATACTATTTGCAGATAACAGACTGCTAAGTTCAGAAACCATGGCAACAAATGATATCACACTGTATCCACCTTATTGATTAGCTTTCACCTCAAGATTTTTTCCAGAAATGAAAGACATTTCCTAGCAACTGCATCATCTACTGAGTTGTTCCAAGCTAAAATGCTCTTACCCTGACTCTTAAGCAAATTTTTCCTTTTTTGCGGCCAACTAGCCAGATTGTGCACCAGCCTCTTGTTACAAGGCTCTCCAATCTGTTGTAGAGACACTGCCTTATGGCTCTTAAAATCTTCGCCCCAAATTTAATGGCATCTGTGAAATAATGCTTTTTCCCCGCGCCCAAAAAGGCTGGCTCCGCGGAAAAGAATCCAATATGGAATGAAGAAATAACAGCTTTTGAAGGAGTTTGAAGGAAGGAGTAACAGTTTTTTAAATGCAAAGTTTATCTTCAGAAAACGACACAATCCTTCATTTCCCCACTCTATGATTTGAACTATTAGTAGTAAATTCTTCACTGCAAGTAACCCTGGGTTTGCAGATTTCAAAAAGAGTGCATAGCAATGACAAACCAGTGACCCAAGGGTTCTCAAAGGACCAGCCAGGCACATTATGTATCACTCTACAGGTGTGTACTTGTTTAAAGTCCTTGGAAACAATTCCCCCTTTGCTCATCTGTCATGATAGAACCTCACGAGCAGGCAAGGACACTGATAAGACTGAGTTGGATAGGTATAATTAGGAGCCAGGTGTATTTGTACTCAGTCTCCTGTACTCAGCCTTGCTAATTCTGAGAGCAAAAAATCAGGTTTACAGTGTGAATTAGCCCCAAAATTTCTAGAAGGATCACTGCTAAAGAAGGTGTGCTCCTGCCAAAATTTCTGTCTTGGCTGGAACTGACCTTTATTTTGCTGGTCAGCAACAATCAACAGATTAACCAGTGTGTTTAAGTTGTAGATGCAAAACGCAGCAGTCTTGTTGTGCATCCAACCGCTCTTCTCTACCACCTGCTTTCAGTCCTGACCCACTCTGCCACCAACTGCTCTGTGTCTGTTCTCAGTGGGGCAGTCCACTGAAAACAGTGATGTCTGGAAGAGCCTCAGCCCTTGGCCACTGTCAGACACTGGACAGGATAGGAGGAAACACCATCAATGGACAAAAGAGATGCTTGAAATTGAGTGGAAACCAGGGAGCAAGAAAGTATTTTTCCCATTAGTGCAGACACTGTTAGACTGCCACACAAGAAGAACTTCTGGGAGTGCGACAGAAGTTTTATATAACTCTCAATTCCTCCCATAGTTTCTCTCAAGGGGGAAGAGAAAGAAAGAAGAGTCCCCAGTGTTCCCCAGAAAACATTAAGAGTCCTCCAGCAGCTGGAGAATTCAAAACCCATGACCAGTCATTAGTCCCTTGAAAACTTTAGTCAACAAGATGTTGAGGAAAATTTCAGTCATATGCATGATATTAAATATTGTATCTCTTTTGATTTATGACTAATCATTTCTGTGGTTAAAAGTCACTGTTTAAAAAGTGATACCGTTATCAACATTGATACATGGAAAAATTAAAGATGAAAGTACGATTAACAAAATGCAGAATTTTTTATAGCATTGGAAACATTCTGAAGTCAAATGAAGCAAAAATAGAAACACTAAGGTCTATTATATAAATCAGAGAGTAAGACGATCTTTTACAAATGATTAAAAATGTTAAGACTCTAAAGCCTGATAAGTATTGTAGGAAATTCTATGCTAAATTGAAAACATCTATCCTCTTCTGTTTTGGAAATAAGTATAGATACTACACAAAGTACTGCTTTGTCAATTTCCTCAGTCATCATGTAAGAATACAAAGACAATGCAAATAGTACTTTCTACAGACCAATTGCTCTATTAAATATTTAAAACTTCATCAGAAATGAGATTGCTGGCTAGGAAAAAAAAAGCAATCTTTTCAAGGAAAAAGTAATATTCACTGTAATAATCTAGCAAAAAAGTATCTGCCAAGCCAAAGAACTGAGCAAAGAAATCTGGGCCTATCCAGTGAACCTTGAAGGTTTTTATCTTTCTGCATAGAGAAAGAATGCATCAAAGCTACCTCCTGTAGCAATTTGTGTACCTTTTCTCTCCCAAAGTACTTTTTCTAAGCATGTCCAGTAAACTGTAAACTAAATCTGCCTGTTTCCCACTGATGAATGTATGGAGAACATAGTGTTCCCAGAGAGACCAGTCACTATTATAGAAATCTAAAGGGAAATGCAACTCCCTACCCTCTCCAGCTATTTAGGAACAGTTCTTCACAACTTTAAAGCAAGGTTATTTCAGCTGGCTAGGATTAAAGGGTTGAGGTTAGGGTTAGCAAGGGTTAACCCTCCATGTAAATCACATTTTTGAAATAAACCCTATAAAAGTTTAGTTCCGTACATTTTTAACCTTAACTAAAGCTCACTGGTAAAGCAGTGAAAGTCAACAAAGTAGAAACAGAATGGAGATGTCTATTTAAAGGTGGGAGAAGTTCCTGGGCACTATTTCTTTATTTTTTAGTGCTTTACACTTAAAGGTAGGAGCAGGAAAAATTATCTGAATGGTTTCAGAGGCAGCAGAAGATGGGAGATGATGAGAAGAGAAGACCATTAAAACAACCTCTCATGTATGGTAAGGATGCTCTGGAACATGTACGTGTAAGAAATGCAATCTAAGTTCCACCAAAGAAAGTATTCCCAGACTAATGGCAGAGATAAGAGCAAAGGCTTAATTTGGATGAGTAATGAAATCATACGAGAGTAAAGGCCAGATATACCCAAAACTTGTAAATCTGGCAAAAAATATTTTTACAGTGCATACCTTGATGAGATGAATGGAAAACTTTTGGTCATGAAGTCAGGACACAAAAGCAAAACACTTTACACAGAAGAATAAAGCTTGAAGGATAAGTTTGGATTGCTCCAAACACCCCGAGAAATTAAGATTCAAAATGGAAGGAAAGAAGAGCAAAGATGCCTGCAAGTGACTGAATCACAGAATCATTTAGGTTGGAAAAGATCACTAAGAACATCAAGTCCAACCATTAACCCACCACTGCCAAGGCCACCACTAAAAGACATCTCTAAGTGCAACAGCTTTATGTCTTTTAAATACCTTCAGGGATGGTGACTCAACCACTTCCCTGGGCAGCCTGTTCCACTGCCTGAACACCCTTTCAGTGAAGAAACTTTTCCTAATATCCTGTCTAAAACTTTCCCTGGTGCAACTTGAGGCCAGTTCCGCTTGTTCTCCTGCTTGTTACTTGGGAGAAGAGACCAATTTGCTACAACCTCCTTTTGGGTAGTTGTAGAGAGCAATGAGATCTGCTCTCATCCCTGAGGAACAGGCAAGGGAGGCAGGTAAGCAGCAGAGTTCACAGAAGAATAAGTGAGTAATGGTGAGAGAACAGAAAGTGAAATGATCAGCCAAAAGAAAGAACAAAGTAAAAAGGAGAGCCTGTGTCTGACACTTTGCAAAATGAGGCGAATTAATCTCAAAACTACAAAGGTATGCCGAAGGGATGAGGATGAGTAATTCTGCAGAAGAAGTTCCAGCAAATGGAAACCCAGGTGTTTTCAGGAAAATTTTTCCAATTTGAAGAAAAGTGTCATTAAAAGAGAATTAAACACAATAGCTAGGCCAAACAGTGGTGGGAAGAGAGTGAAATACTATCTTATCCTCTAAAAGCAAAATAACTTATTTCCAAGTCAAAATTACTTTATCTATAGAAAGAGCCAATATATTTTCCATAATACATAATCGGACTCCATTTCCATAGCAAGACTGCTCAGATTAATCAAGACACCCACCTTGCTGAAGTATGAAGCAATATATTATTTTACAGACCATTGATGCAACAGAAACAAACACTACTTCCTGCACCACCATGTTTCAAAACTTTACCAGCTTTACCAGTTCTTGTCTGAGAACAATTTTTCTGCCACTGCTATGGCCACCCTACTTCTTACACACTTGCACCAAACCACCCTCAGGATCATGGTGCATGGTTCCACCTTCTGAATTTCACCTTGGATCTGAATTCAGGCAATCAGTAGCAATCTACCCACTTGTCTACAAGAAAGAAGCAGGATTACAGCCCCTGAGAAGCAGAGCACTAGCAACCAGTGCATTAAAAGGAGTCAGCATGCAAAGTGGTGTTATGAAAAAACCCCATATCCCCACATTCCCCCAAGAAGGGGAAGGTGGCTGTCCCTGGAGACAAACTCAGCTGTAAAGCCCAGACTGCAGCTCACAACAATCACTGGAGACCAACCATGAAGTTTTGCAGCATGTGTAAAGCAGCATTTGTTGTTAATGGCTTTCACTGTGAGAGACTGAAGTGATATGAAAGAACAGGCAGGAGGCAAATCCTACTGGTGAGAAACATTGTTCCAGCACTAGGATGCCATCTCTGAGTTTAGCATGCCATGAATTAATGCTAAAGCCATGCTTGCTCACATGGATTTTTACAGACTACCAAAAATTCATTTCAGCCCTCTTCCAGAAAATGTCAGAGTTCTGTTTAGCAAATACCAAAAAAACCACCCCAAAACAGAACTACAAAAAACCCCAAACAAGCAAACAAACAAAAACAAAAACCCAACCAACCAACCAAAAACCACCCAAAATTATGACTAGCCAGACAGAACACATTCGTTTGACAAACTCTGTCATACCTGAATTCAGTTGGCAATCAGGCCTAGATGGAGTATTCCATACTTGCTATAAACATTTTATAGAAATAAAATGGACCTGGTGTTACCAATTTAAAGTTCTGAAAATTGCTTTAAATACTGCATGAATGTGTGGTCTCCTTTTACTGCTCTTCTAGAGAAAAGCACTCTAAATAACTCAGCCATATAAATGCAACAGTTTAATGCTATACTTAAAAAGCAATTAATTCTACAAAATCAGTTGTCTGAGCTAATAAATTTTTGTTTTGTTTTACCCTGTTTGTTTATAATAGCAAGCAGTAATGATCTAAAGAGCATTTGTTTCTTCAAAGAATGTGGTTTGGCTCCTCTTTGCTAATATAGTCATAAGGAAATTGTATTTAAGCCTCCCCTCAGTAGCTCCATGCAACTGAAAAACTGGGGTGTTATTAGATTCCTGTGCAGCAAGATGCAAGATTCCAGCAACTGCTTGGATTTTCACCCTTCTCCCCAGGAATCTGAGTTATGGCAGAGCACTGACAGTAGCAAAAAAGAGTCTGTGCAGAATTATTACTAATTTTGTTGCTATTTTCATTTCCCCCTTCCTGGAGTGGGAAGGCTAGTGAGGCTTGGTGCTGAGGGAGTGGGAAGAAATAAGGGAAATAATCAGTAGAACTCACTATTTTTCTGTGAGAAATAGTGGGAGGCACAAGTTACAGGGGGTGGAAATTGTAGATCAGACAAGGGCAGAAAGTGATACTCAGTTGTGAGAGGGAAAAAGAGCAGTGGAGACATCAGTTGAAAACAAGCAGCAACCACATGTACTATGACATCAGTAGCATGCAAAACACACCAAAACTCCCGCAGTGCACACACAAACACAGAAATGAAGCATTTATTTTAAAAAGTCAATTAGTCTCTACTTCCTTCCCAGGAGCAGCAGCCCTCCCTTCTCCCCAGCAGCAAGGCTGCGTGCATTTCAGCATCACTGCCAGAGACATCAGGACTCTCCACTTTGCACAGTCATAGTCTGGCTTTCAGAAGCTTTGACAGTAAAAGGGGTCAACAGGCAAAGCATCAGCAGGCAACTGCCAGAGCAGGCTGTGTTGCAGCAGACCTGGACAGTCTGAGAGTGTCACTTTCAGGATCCAGAGCCTGAGCACAGGCAGATCACAATGACAGGATTTAATATCTTCCTTGAAGCCTTCATTATCAGCACTGCTACTTAAATGAATGACTCATTCATCCATCCTGTCTCAAAGATCACAACAGGAAACATTACACCCATCTCTGTTTCTCCACTACTTTATTTATAGCTGGAATTAATGAAAAAGAAATGTATTTTCCCAAGAAGATTCATGGCACAATGGAAAACTATCCACAATCTGAATAGTTTACACAGCGTAAGTAATACACATGAAACCATACACACAACCCCACCTCACTTTAGTATCTAATTGAAAGACAACCCACCACTGTTGAGCAGAGGTTCAGTGTTCAGAAGACCAATAAAATCAGTATACAAAACAAAATAAGCCCCATCTCAAATGTCAAGAGACAAGCCGAGTGCAATATTTTGATATGATGGGGGCAATGGTTTTAAACCAAAAAGAGGGTAGAATCAGATTAGTTATAACAAAGACATTTTTTATTGTGAGGGTGTTGAAACACTGGAACAGGTTGAACTTGTCTCTGCTCACTGCAAAGGGGTTGGATTAAACGACCTTTAGAGGTCCCTTCCAACCCAAACAAAGACCCATCAAGTCTATGATTCAATGCTTCTGATTCTATACCGCAAATGCAATCATTTTCATAAGCATTCTTCCCTGAAAAGAACTTGATCTGAAAATTGGTAGTACAGATGGATACAGGTACTATTTTTATGTAAACCCCATGCAAGACCACATGCATGCAAGTGTTTCTTAAACAAAAAATGCAAAAAAATGCAGAGCTTTCACAACATGCTGTATCAAAATCACATGATCACATGACTTATGACACAGAAGATCAATATAATTCTAGGGAAAATAACCCCACTAACCATTTAAAAATATTAAATTGAAATAATTTCCAAATGGAGAAAAATTTGGAATGGCAGATACAGTAGTGTGTGCATACAGATCTGCAACATCATGAAATCTGCTCACAAGTCAAATGGTGCAGTTCTGTGTTTCACAGAATCACAAACCGGTTCGGGTTGGGAGGGATCTTAAAGATCATCTAGTTCCAACCTCCCTGCCATGGGCGTGGACACCTCCCACTAGACCAGAGTGCTCAGAACACTGTCCAACTTGGCCTTGAACACTTCCAGGGACGGGGCATCCACAACTTCTCTGGGCAACCTGTTCCTGTGCCTCACCACCCTTGCAGGAAAGAAAGTCTTCCTTACATCTGATCTAAATCTACTCTCTTCCACTTTAAAGCCATTCCCCTTGTCCTATCACTACCTATTCTTGTAAGAAGTTTCAGACAGAACAAGCCCTGGATGCACTGACACTAAGGGGTTAGAAATTCCATGTCAGCCTTCCCCTCATCCTCCTGCTTCTGCTTGGAAGTATATAAAAGCTTTAATGATTGATCTGTACAATCTTTCCAAACAAAACTGAATCCAGAACTAAGTTATCAGCATGAACATAGATGCTTAGCCGAGTTCCACAACTCAAACATGTTTCTACGCTAATGTGGTTTCATCTCTGGAGCTGGATCTTGCATGACATGGCTAACACTAGGAAACACAAACGCAGGACTTTCTGCAGAAGACCCTATGGACAAACTTTTAACAATGCTGAAGAGTTTTGAGCCCATTCATTGTCTATGTTCCTAATGAAATGATACATTTGTCTGAAGAATCATATTAATTCCTAGACAGCTGTACATACCATACAAAGACCTTGATTAGATGCAGTCCATGGTAGCCAGGCAGATGTGTCTGGAACTCAAGCTTTGTGGAAGCTCATATATTTGTTTTCTGCATATAGATACTTAATGAAAATAAACTCAAATTTAAGTATGCCTGTGGTTCCAAATATCTCAGCAAAGCAGAGCCCCACTAGGCAGCACAAAGGCTAATGTGAATCATAAACTGGCCAGCAAGGGATGTATGCTTCCAAAACCTGAAAAACAAGGAGCAGCTCTCCTAAGTCCCCACTTCAGCTCCCCTCTTGCTATCAATGTTAGGTCCAGGCAGTGGTGGTGAATGCCTGCTCCAAGTGAATGAGTTCCTGAGTGGTTAAGTGATGAGTGACCATCCAGTTTTCATGTACTTGTTACAGAAGTAAAAAAGGAAACACAGCACAAGATAAATTAACAGTAATGTCTGCATAGATAGGTAAACCAGAGAGATATACACACTGAGGAGTGTTTTAGCTCTTCCTTTGCATTGACATACATAACAACATCTCTGAGATGTTAGCCTATTAAAATGAATTCACACCATCTCAAATTAGAAAAGAGATGGACTACTCCTACGGGACTGCAATATATTATCTTTAATTGAAATTAATTCATTTGTATTAACGGAAAAATGAAACTGTTACCATGAAGCCATGCTGCAAAATTCAACAGATTAATGTGTCCTTCTGGGAAAGTCTTTTCAGCTAATCTAAGTCACAGTGTCATCAACAGGGATCACAAAATAGTTGAGGTGGGAAGGCACCCCTGGAGACCATTCAATCCAATCCCCGCCGCAGCACAGGGTGACCTACAGCTGGCTGCCCAGAATGGTGTCCAGTTTGGTTTTAAATGACTACAAAGGCAAAGATCACATAAAATCTCTAGGCAACTTTTTTCAGTGTGTGGTCACCCTCACACTAAAACATTTTTCTGTAATTTTAAACTTTTTTCCTCTGCTTGACTACCATGACACCAAGATGTTCATGGCTTTTGATTACATAGAAAATTACAGAATTTCAAGATGAGTTATTATGATATTTCTCCTAGAGGAGGTGAAGAAAAAATGTTTATTGATTAATTAGTGATCCTTGATGGAGTTTTGGGAAAAACAAATACAGGTTTCCCAAAAGCTCGTGGTGGAATGACACAATACATATTTGCACTTAACACTTTCTGATTCATCAAAAATACAAGAATCTGGGAAATGGAATTTTTTATAGAATTCAATATGCCTACCCTACAATTCTTTGAAAATGAAGTTATGTATTTGTTTTGCAAAGGCTTTATACTCTTTGTTAATAAGAGGTTATGCTTTTTTCACATAAATTAGGACCAAAATCAATACAGCAACATATTTTATTTACTTCTAAGTAACACAGAAATTAATTCTTAAGAGTGTTGCTTTTGCCAGCTACCTTTAAAACAGTGATACTTAACACTTCAAGTAATTTACTTTTCTTGCCCCACTTGGTACAGGAACCTCAGAAAAAAGCTCAGAGTTAGAAATGGCACCCCATCTAGAAAGAAATACTCTTATACTATCAAAATTGGTTTCCACATTTATTATAAATATATTTCCTAGGGAAGATGAAAGTTTGTAAGACATCCCATCAGAAATTAGCCAAGAATGAAACTAAGACAGCATTAATCTTCCTATGTGGGAGGATGGATTGTAAGAGAATAGAGATAGTGCTGAAGGCAATCTTGCCCCTAAGGAGTTGTAGCTGTGCTAATTACAAAGAGTAGGAACAGCCCTGCCCTTAATAGGTCACAGCTGTGTCCAATAAGGATGGGTGTTATAAAAGAGTGGGTTAGCTGGTTTGAGAGGAGAGTTGGAGTTGTCTGTGCTGCAAGGAGTAAGGGTCAGGTGGTTGTGCAAGGGACAGTAAGGGTTAGTATGTGCTGTGAGGGACAGGAAGGAGTCAGCTGGCCATGCAGAGGAGAGAGAAAAGGAGTCAGGTTGCGAGGAGCTGCCTGTGAAAGCTCACAGAGAGAAGGTATGAAAGTTTTACAATAAGATAATAAACTAATGGTGACAGTCAGTTCCCATCCACTGTCAATTGGTGCCAAGCACCAATGCTGACGTTCCTAGATGTTCTATAAAGATATTTCAACTTATTTTTCAGTTTTCTTTGATTAAAGAATCAAATAGCTTGCATAAAATCTATTCAGTGTTCTCATTTTGAGTCAGTCAGTAGCACTGGCTGTAATTAACACCTGATGGTTTGTCTATGTTCTAGCACAAGATCTACTGTAGGATCTCAAGACAAGTTCAGAGAATCACAAAATCTTCAAGGTTGGAAGAGACCTTCAAGATCATCTGTCTTACCATCAACTTAGCACAACCATAATCTCCCCTAGACCATATCCCCACATTCCAACACCTCTTGAGCATTTTCAGAGACAGTGACATCATCAACTTATTCCAATGCCTAACCACCTCACAGTGATTTTTTATTCCTTCCACTGGTACAATTTAATACAATTTCCTTTTGTCCTTTTATTTGAGAGATGTATGGTGGGTGTTTGACCCCCCACCTCACTACAACCTCCTTTCAGGTAGTTTTAGAGAGCAATGAGGTCCTCTCTGAGCCTGAATATTTACCTTCTCTGAACAACATCACTTCCCTCAACTGCTTCTCACAGCACACATTTTCTAGACCCTTCCCCAGCTCCATTGCCCTTCTGTGGCCACACTCCAGCACCTCAGTGTCCTTTTTGAAGTGAGAGGCCCAGAAGTGGACACATTACTCGTGGTGTGACTTCACCTATTGCCAGGTACAAGGGAATAATCACTGCCTTGGTCCTGCTGGCCATACTATTCTTGATACAGGTCTACATGCCACTGATGTCCTTGGCCACCTGGGCACACGGCTGGCTCATGTTCAGCCACCTGTCAGTCATTTCTGCTGAGCAGCTCTCAAGCCACTCTTGCCCAGGCCTGTAGCCCTGCATGGGGTTGCTTTGACCCATGGGAGGGACCCATCACTTTGCATTGCTGACCTTCATACCTTTGGCCATCCATCCAGTCAGTCCAGACCTCTCTGCAAGTCTTCCAGCCCTCCAGCAGATCAACACTCCTGCTCAACTTGGTGTCATCAGGAAACAGACTGAGGGTGCATCTGATCCTTTCACCCAGCTCCTCAATAAAGATATTAAACAGGACTAACTGGTCCTAGTACTGAGCCCTGGGAAACAACACTGGTGACCAGCTACCAACTGGATGTAAACTGGATCCACTCACCACCACACTCTGGGCCCAGCCATTCAGCCAGTTTTTCACCCAGTGAAGAGTGCACCCATCCAAGTCATGAACAGCTAGTTTTTCCAGCAGAATGCTGTGGAATTTAAAGCATACCAATGCACATCTCAAAAAAAAAAAAAAAAAAAAGAGTGTATTCTAGGAGACACAAGTACAATTTCTGGCCAGAGAAGCATGACAGTAGAATAAAGCCTCTCAAATACAAAAGCTTAGCAATTCCAAATAACACAATGCAAATATTATCTGAGCTTTGTATAGCAGGATATATAGCTGAACACATACAAATTGTGCAACACTGCCAAAGTGTCATTGCTATTGTGTTTGTTCACTTGTAGGTATAAGTATATAGATGTGTATACTTGTATGTACAAGTATATAGATAACTGCAAATGTTTTGTTCTCATCATAAGCAATATATAGAAAAAACCTAAAATCACTAAAACAGAGTATTTATTATTTTAAAGCAAAGAGCTCTAATCTATAGAGATTATCATGAGACTCTGCAGGTTAAAAACATCAGCCATTTTTCATTCTGCACTAAATTTATTTCATATCCTGCCCATATTATTGGAATAAAAAGGGCTGTGGGAAGTGTCAAATTCAAATGTCACTTGAATGAAAAGAATTGCTCAGTATACCTGAGCAATTTTTTAATCTGTGAAAGATCGTTCAGGAGCATGGGTTAACTCCTACTAAGCATTGTTTCTGTGTTGCAGTGTGTAGATGAAATGGCAGTAGAAGTGTTCTTTTCTCTCTCTTTTGAACAAATTATTTCAGTGAATTATTCCTGTATAATACCAGGATGAATTATAAACGCTAGCATCAAAAAACCCCAGTAATAGTCTAAGAATGAGTGCAGGGGCTTCCACAATACAGCCAGTTGAATTACTTGAAATTAGTAGTATGAGTCACCAACAGTCATGAACAAATTAGGAAGCTACCTTATGCACTGTTCGATATACTGAGACAGGTGCATTGATTCATTAAGCCAAATATAGAGGGCAGAAGGATGTAGTAGAAGCCCACGACTCTTGCTGCATGGTCTGGGCAAGGCAGTTGTCTGGCTTCATCTTCTTTCCAAGAAGAAAGGAATATAGGAAGTGATAGTGTCATGGCCTTGCTGACTCCTTGCAGCATGCTAAGAAACACAAGTGATTCAGTGAGAGAAGGATCTCATTACACCATCTGTAATCGGCACCGGTCAGGCATTGCCCAAGCCCATTAAGGAGCCCAGTGAACAGCTGGATCTCCTGCTGCTCACTTCTCCTCTTCCTTAGGGAATTTCACAAAGTAGATATTCTGGCCCAAGACCTAGATAAAGCATAGAGGAGGGACAGGAAATGATCTGTTGTTATTGAAACCTTGGGATCTTTTCCTTTGAACTTCATCTTTTCTTCAAATCGAAGTATTTCTATGCATTGTCTTTCATAAAGTTATGGTCTTCCTGATATCTGACTCAATAATTAATGTGTAAAGTTATTGCTTGCATGCATAATTTTTCTGTCTCATGAATATGTGAAGGAGGAAAGATTATAAGTTGTCAAATGCTTCCAGAGCCTCTCTCCATGACAGAATGATAGATCCCAATGCTGTATTTAAAACACAGCTGAATAGATAAAAATAGTGTTTAACTTTTATAGTCATTATGAACCACAGTAATTTATTGAACCCTTCAATCAGCTGAGGAAACAAAAGAATGGGAATGGGTGAATGACTCATTTCTTTTCATGCTGTGTGCACTGATGCTCCAGTAACTTGATGCTCAAAAGGCTAAATAAGACTGCACAAATGTATCACTGAAATGAAGCAAACAAAGCACATCATAAACAAAAACAAATCAGTGCAAAGCTCTGAGGGAAACTCCAACTAGTGGTTGGCTCTTAATTAGCTGTATCTGCAGGATGTGTCTGAAATAGTTGAGAAGACAAATGTAGATTTTGCAGTGATTCAGGAAAAAAAAAGATAGTTTCAATAGGAACAAAAAGTCTAAATAAATAGGCTCAGATATTTCTGCACCCAACAACTTGACTAAGGAATACATGCATACGTTTTGCACTCTTTTTTTCTCTTTTACCTATCCATAGAAGGAATTCAGATGTCACGTTTACACAAAGCAGTTTGACTGTAACCTCACAATATATATTGATGAAAGACATCATAATTATATTTACAGAAGACACTGTAAGACTTTTGTGCTTCCCTGAAGCAAAATTGGAAGCTGAAGTACCATCTGTCATGGAGTATCTGTTAAGTTGGTTGTTTGAATAAATCTGCTGAAACACACGGGGATGCTGATTCAGCATAAAAATAGTGTATCTGATTCTGTGTCCCTTCACTAACCATGAAGAGCTTCAGAAGATTCACAATAATTCAGTTTGCTATGACAAACTCTGTTACAAAACTCAGCTCCCTACCATGCATCCCTCACAGAAGAGCAGGACCCCTTCAAGATTGCTTACAGATCCCAAGGCAGGCATAATAATTATAAAAAATCAGATGAGAAAAGGGCATATATAATTAATGAATTATTATCATTCTTGCTTGGTTGAATGTACAGAGAACCCCATTTCTTCCCAGGTGCCAAAGCAGTAAGCTTCCAGGAAGGTAAAATGAAAGGGAGAAAAAAGGTGGAGCAGGGGGTAATCACTCCTTGCCTTGTTCCATCCTCAAAATTGTCTCCATCTCTCCCTAAGGAATTCAAACAACAATCAGAAATATCATTTCAACACCTTCAAATGAAGGTCAAAACTCTGAAAGAGGTGCAGACACTTCTCATTGACTCCTAAGAATGGAAACACAATCATCATCATGGACAGTGTTGTGAATGCAGCTATGAATATGTAATCTTACATGATTTTGCATACACTGATGTTGGAGGTTAAATTGAAAACATCATTGCCATTGATGCATTTGCACTTTGCACTCATAAAATGGAGATCAAATAGCACTCAAAAACTAATTCTGCAAGAGGTTTCATTTTGTTTTGAAAATTTTCCTGCTCCTTATGGTATCCCAAAGTCCTCTTTGAATCAACTGACAGAAGTTATAAGGCATGAACAAAAAATCAAATAGATAACCATGTTGAAATTTCTCATCCAGGTACCAAGTCTGTCTTCGTTACTAGAACTGCACATTATTTCTTTGTCAAGTGTTCATGACACCAAATACAAACCCAAATCACACTAAATAAAAAGCAGCAAAAAAGTTCCTGACAGAGTAAATATGAAGCTAGCAATAAATGTATGGTGCAATCTAATTAATCTGTGTTGTTTTGAAATATCAATTACTGTAATTGCTCCTCATGGATCCATTAAGATGGTAGGTAATTATAAAGGTTCATGAACCCCATTATGGGCAGTGAAAGCAGATGTTACTCAATATTTCAGATTAAAAGTTGCAAATATTCCATCATGCTGTTTTGAAATATCTGATAATGTATTAGGCCTCACAATAAAACATATATTTTGTCAAACCTCAGAGTAGAGAAAGTGACGTTATAACACAGAAGACAAGAGAACAGTTAAAATCTCAGGTACACTAATCCTGAGAAGGGAATGTTCCCTTTTGTTCCCACGTGCCCTTAATTATTGACAGTGGAACAGAACAGTCCCTCCTTACACAGGAAACCTCTTCAGACAGAAGTCATCACTTGTTGCCACACAGGCTTACAGTGCTTAAAAAAATACTGCTGTAACTCCCCAGTGGAGAGCAGAGGCTCTAAGAGAATACAAATGATGACTGTGTAATTGAAATGAAGCGGGTGACTAAATGCAGAGCCTAAATATAAACCTCACTTTGGTTTATTGAACATATAGACAGAGTAGAATCATTAGCCTGCCATTATGCATCTACCCTCACACAAATAGTGCCATTTAAAAGACTCACCGTGCAGTATTTTATCCTTCCTTATCACTAATGTGGTGTCTTTGAAAGCATATATTAAAAGGCATCTGAGCTACCTCAGTCTGAAGCAAGAAGTTACCTTGAAGCTACCTGTAAACCACAAAACTACCCTGTGTTGTATTTCTTTGTGAAATTCACAGCATTGCATACATTGTAAGTGTAAAAATTGCACAGCAAATTTTGCTACAGGCCCAGTTAGAATCACCATTATCTGGGGCCTCTTGGAATGGAGAACAGGTTCCACTAATCACATCACTTAGTGATACTTAGTATAGCAACATCCTTTACTATTTTTAGAAATGTCTGCCTTATTTTTTTATTCTACCATTCTTTCCTATCCTGTTACCTACTTAGCACTAATTGTAAAGAAATTCCAACTTTGGTACTACTTGACCTTATTTCAAACATACTAGTACTCGAAAACAAGTGCAATGAATACACAGTGCATTGAAAGTACACCTCCTGAGTGATGATTTTTTGAGTGCTTATTTGGAATACCCAGATATTTCTTTTAATGTGAAACCAAGGCCATGCAGAACATAGTTGTAACGAAATTCCATGAAAGTATTGATAGTTTGTGCCTGTATCATTCAGACCAGGTATTAGTAGTCATTATTCAGTCTTAGTCCACAACAGCAATCACCACCATTATACAAAATTTCATGCAATGATTTTTAGTCTTGATTTCATCTTGATTAAGGATAACTACCATTTGAAAAATGAATCAATTTAAAACCGCATTGATTTTGTGGGAACAAGGAACCTTTTTTTTTCTCTTTTCAGGTGGGCCAGCCCCAGAATTAATGCTTATTTATTTTTTAATTATTTTATGGAGTACAGGAAACAGTATCTTGTCAGGTAATTGGATTGCAAATGTTTATAGTAAGAAAAGTCTTTTAAAATCAAAATATAGTCAGAGAAAGTGCTGGTTTCACCTTCCAAATGAGAGTCATAGACTTTTCTTGAAGATACACCTTCATTCATAAATAAAACAGAAACTAATAACCTTCATATGTGTCTGTATGGAATCCAAACATCTGAATTGTGAATTCTCTCTTCAAAGTTAAATTCAGTGGGCAAAACAGACCCAACTTGGAGAAAATTTTCATTATAAAAATNCCTTCTCCTTCTCCTTCTCCTCTCCTCTCTAACCACAGTGTTCACACTGCTGTTTCTCACTCGTTGTTTCCCTCTTCCCTGTCCATCATTTTCCAACCTTTCTTAAATACACTTTCCCAGCGGCACCACCCCTGTGTCTGAGGGCCTGAGCCATGCCTGTGGTGGGTTGCCTGGAGTTGCCTGGAACCGACCCCCACCTCGGAGAGGCTGTACTTGCAACCCCCACCACCACTTTGATATCTGCAACCAGCACAGGAGAAAAGAGAATGGATATTTTCCCAGTAATTTCGCATTTCAATTTCTTCAATTTCAAAGTCTATTTTACATTATTTGGAGTTTATCCTTTTTTTTCTTTTTTTTTTTTTTTT